>OY748287.1:8924655-9257524 GCA_963556515.1 Nudaria mundana | reverse complement strand
TCCGGAGGTAACGGGAAGCTTAGAGCCGCTAGCTCAGCGCCGAACAATAGCTTCCTTGGCCGCATTCTACCGTATTTACTACGGCGAGTGTTCTGAAGAGTTCAATCTGATCCCACCCTCTTCCTTACGATCCAAAAACGCGTGCCAGGTAGAGATGCCACTCCCACACAGTGGATAGCACGTTCGCGAGAACCGAACGTTTAAAACGTTTGTTTCTCTGCCGAACGATAGTGGCCTGGAACGCCCTGCCTGTGCACATGTTTCCTCCCACATATAATCCTGGGTTCTTTAAGCGGAGCATGCAGAGGCACATCAGTAGGTCGTCAAGTTGAGGGCTACTCTCTATGTGTACTGTGAGAGTGGCCCACAATAGCTAGACGAGAATGCACATGTCGCGATTGTATTCGGCATCGCAGAAACCAAACATTAGTAGGTAATCAAAAAATAATAATCGCACAGTACTCAACGAAACAAATGTCAACGATGGACTGCGCCGTGTGTGCGTCGTGGAGGGACACCGGCCAACAATGCCCGTGAGTTATTCGTACTCGACGCTGATTGGTCGCACAAGGCCGGACAGGTAGATACTAGTTTTAATAATTAACAATAGTCCCTAGAGTTAATTGTAAACAACAAAAGGTTCCGATAACGAACTCCTGTTTTGAATGATTTTTTAAGTAATACGTAAAAATAATCTTACATTTAAACGTAATATTTTATTGATTGATGTATAATATGATGATTATATATTTTTATTGATTGTGTATTGATGTTTTTTGTTGTGTTTTGTCATAAAAATAAAAATTAGAGAATTAAAAAGTATGTATACCCTTTCCTTCCTATCTTTTTTTCCAAATTATATTTAATAGATCTCCTAGAACATTTATTGTCTGCTAATACCGCAAGTTTTATTACTTCACTCCATCTCTTCTCATAAAAAAAATCCCAATTCCCATCCCACTTCCCAAAAACTTTGATATTACCGGTGACAGTTGGACGTGTTTCTATGAGGAGGTCTGGGGGCTATAACTTAAGTAGACTACACACGCAAACAGCTACTAGCGCGTCACAAGCTAGCAGGAACGTTCGCTACTGGACTGCGTGTGTTAGTAGACTACGAAAACTGTAAAAAATTGTCTTGCAACGTGCAAATACAATGCTACTTTGCTACAATTGCAATACGCGACATGCCCCCTGACCTGATGAGGTACTGCAGTACCCATCTGCATAATGACAATTTAAACATTTCTTAAATTGCTTAACAACACATATTATTAACGAGGAGAAACATATTTCTGCAGAAATTAATGGAGAAAAAAATGCAAATTAATTGTTTCAATTCAATTTTGCACTAAAACGCGACCAAATATAAAATATGTATGTATTTACAAAAAAAAAAACAATTACACATAAATATCACGCTCAAAGTCACCGGACTTGGCACCGATTGCAGGTAGCACATACAAATAATAGTATTTTAATAATATTTAAAGGTATTACATAAGGTTTGCATTAAAGTGATAGTAAATAAAATCTTTATTAAGCTATGTTACTGCTGCTACTTACTATATTGCATGATATCGTGCAATGTGAAAACGCCCAAATGGGTAATCTAAAGATTCTTGGAAAATAATCCGCATCATCGATTAACAGAAAGCTTCACAAACATTCAATCAGGTTGACAAATTATATCTGTACCTATAGGTAGGTAATTAATAACTATGCTACAATTTAATAGATCACTGGAACATTTCATACGATAATCGTGCAGTAATTAAATAATTATTCAACGCACAAATTCGGTGGTAATTTGATGTATTCAGAGTAACGACTTAACTAAACCACTCATACCGTGTCGGTTATTAATTAGGTCGGTTTTGGAAATATGATTGAAAATCGTAAAGCAAGCGTTTTTGACTTTACGCCGCCTTGCAAAGTCATGGACACCTAATGAAAGGATTGCAGTGGCTTAAAAGTTTACTGAATAGATCTCTTAGTCTGCTGTTTACCAAGGAGAACATTTATCCTAAGTTATTTATAATACACTCTCCTCATTGGTGAAAACCGCATCAAGATCCGTTGCGTAGTTTTATAGATCTACAAATACAGAACGGGCGACTTTGTTTTATAATATGTAGTGATAGCGATAGTAACTTTACAGGTTTTAGACGTAGAAACTCATGATTTTATCTATGTTGTTAAATGATAATTTTACCCACACACTTTCGACTCGAGATACGTTCGTTTTATTGATTTATAATAGAATTAACTGGTTCACTATTAACTATTCCTTCATGTCAATATTCCTTCATGTAAATAGATCATGTTACTATTCTTACTAGCGGACGTCCGCAGCTTCGCCCGCTTGATAAAAAGTGTACTTAAACCTTCCTCGAGAACCATTCAATCAAATCAAATCAAATCAAAATCCATTGGTGAAATCTGCATCAAAATCCGTTGCAAAATTTTAAAGATCTAAGCAAACATAGGGATCGGAAGTATGTTATGATTCACATGAAGGTTTTTTTCAGGCGCATTTGGTTGCGACGAAGAGTACAGACTGGTGCGTCACCTCATGGAGAGGTACGATGCTTCAGTGAGACCCGTCGAGAACTCCTCCTTACCACTATTGGTCACATTCGGTGTGTCGCTGCATCATATCATTGATGTCGTAAGTACTTTCATTATTTTAACTTTTTCTCTAATAATTTTACAATATGAATCACAAAATCTATAGTCTCGGGCTTGACTCGAACCAGCTACTTGTTCCCTTTTCAGGAGGAACGTTCTACCAACTGACCAAGACACTAATAGCAAAGACATCTAATTTTGTGATCAAACTGTGTTAACATTAAATAAAATTATAGAACTAACTTGTTTCAGATTCCTATGCGTAGGTATACCTATTATAAATGTATTAGGGATGAAAAATAGTCTTATATCTGCCTATGTTGTCAACCAATAAAAGTACTTACAGTAACAAATAAAGGCATGCACAAGAACTATAATATCGGCGAAATATGAATTAGTTTTAGTTTACAGTGCAATGCAGGTAGCTACCAAAAAAGCCAATTTAAAGCAATGGTAAGTAAAATATTAAAAAAAAAAAAAAAACACTTTAAACTTATTTTAAATTTCTTAATAAAATAGCACTATTTTTCGCAGGATTAAAAAGACAACAAAACGTCGACAATTGTTTCGCCTCTAAACGAAGCATTATCAAGACTGTCTCAGAGAGAACAGCAAAATTTGTGGTTAGAACATATTTGCTTATAAGTAAACGTGTGCAAATTTCATTATCGCGATGTAGGATTTTTTCACAATAACTAACGTGGGTAGAAACCTCAGATCTTGCTAACTAAGTACCCAAAAATAGGCATTCACCAATACAAGACTTCATCTTATTAATTTTCAACAAATTGTGTAGAAATGCCAAACGACACATACAAACCAACAACCAACTAATGTGTCTGTCTGTTTACAACCAGATTAAGTAAGGGAGACGTGTGAAAATCTATTTGTTCATTGAGTAAGGTGTCCGCATCTCTTCTAACTATTTGTAGCCTTTCCCAAACACTCAGCTTGAACCCTTTCTCACATAAACGTAAAACTTTAAAGGTGTTACTATTGTTCAAGGGGTGACCAGTGTCAAGGAGGTGCTTCGCGAAGAGGGACTTCTCAGGACAACCGTTGCGGAACGCCGCCGTATGCTCCTTATATCTGATCTCAAAGGACCTGCCCGTCTGCCCCACATACTTCATATCACATCCATCACAACTCAGCAAATAAACACCCGATCTGCGTGAAACCGACACCGAGTCCTTGCCATTACACAGCTCCCTCAAGGTGTTCTGTGCTCTAAAAGCCACGAATATCCTATTCTCCCTCATGATCTTAGCTATACTCAACGAAACGGGACCCACGAACGGCAAACAGGCAGTGTACTTCTTAGGTGGATCTTGAGTTGGATACAATAAATGAAAACTAGCATCTCTGCGTTTTTTATTTAGTAATGAGTGGACCATACCTACGTTGTAGCCATTACTGTGTGCTATGTAACAAATGATAGACAATTCCTCATGAAATGCCTGTGGGCTCAACGGTACCGTCAGTAACCTGCTCAGTAAGCTATGGAAAGCTGCCATTTTATGTTGCCATGGGTGGTTAGATGAGTAAGGGATAACAGTGTCTGTAAATGTAGGTTTCCTATAGATACGAAACTCATGAATACCATTCTTCCTAGTGATTGAAAGGTCTAAGAAATTGAGAGTGGAATCCGACTCCACTTCCAGTGAAAAATCAATTCTAGAGTGTACTGAATTCAACTTGGAGACGAGGATACTGAGCTGACGCTTTGTTCCCGTCCAGCAGATGATAATGTCGTCCACGTATCTAAAGTAGTACAAGACATGAACGTTCCCAACTATGTGGTTAGTCTCGAACGCATCCATAAATATTTCAGCTATTAGTGGGCTCAGAGGCGACCCCATCGACAAACCATTTTTTTGCAGAAAAAAGTTGGTGTTGAACTGAAAATAATTCTGTGACATGCACAATTTTGTTAGGTTATAAATTTCTTCTATTTTATTAAAATTGATCCTTTTGATTGTTAATTTGTGTTTTAAAATATCTAAGACTTCATTGTAAGGTACGTTCGTGAATAAACTTTTCAAGTCCAAAGACACAAGTTGAGCATTGGACGGTAACTTTATATTTTTGATTTTGTTTATGAGGTCAGTACTATTTTTTATAGAAAATTTTGGGTTAAAATCTATTGCTTCTTTAATGATTGTGTTCAAATACTTCGACAAATTGTATGCTGGAGCCCCCCTATATGCGACAACAGGTCTAATCAGGCAACCTTCCTTATGTATTTTTGGAAGGCCGTAAAACAACGGACAACGAGGATTCATGTTTATCAAGGTCTTATGCAACGAAGAATTCTCAGGGAATAAGTAAGTCGTGGATTTTATAGCAAGCTTCAGTTCTGAATAACCCCACCTCATAAACAAATAACCTCATAAACAAAATCAAAAATATAAAGTTACCGTCCAATGCTCAACTTGTGTCTTTGGACGTGAAAAGTTTATTCACGAACGTACCTTACAATGAAGTCTTAGATATTTTAAAACACAAATTAACAATCAAAAGGATCAATTTTAATAAAATAGAAGAAATTTATAACCTAACAAAATTGTGCATGTCACAGAATTATTTTCAGTTCAACAACAACTTCTTTCTGCAAAAAAATGGTTTGTCGATGGGGTGGCCTCTGAGCCCACTAATAGCTGAAATATTTATGGATGCGTTCGAGACTAACACATAGTTGGGAACGTTCATGTCTTGTACTACTTTAGATACGTGGACGACATTATCATTTGCTGGACGGGAACAAAGCGTCAGCTCAGTATCCTCGTCTCCAAGTTGAATTCAGTACACCCTAGAATTGATTTTTCACTGGAAGTGGAGTCGGATTCCACTCTCAATTTCTTAGACCTTTCAATCACTAGGAAGAATGGTATTCATGAGTTTCGTATCTATAGGAAACCTACATTTACAGACACTGTTATCCCTTACTCATCTAACCACCCATGGCAACATAAAATGACAGCTTTCCACAGCTTACTGAGCAGGTTACTGACGGTACCGTTGAGCCCACAGGCATTTCATGAGGAATTGTCTATCATTTGTTACATAGCACACAGTAATGGCTACAACGTAGGTATGGTCCACTCATTACTAAATAAAAAACGCAGAGATGCTAGTTTTCATTTATTGTATCCAACTCAAGATCCACCTAAGAAGTACACTGCCTGTTTGCCGTTCGTGGGTCCCGTTTCGTTGAGTACAGCTAAGATCATGAGGGAGAATAGGATATTCGTGGCTTTTAGAGCACAGAACACCTTGAGGGAGCTGTGTAATGGCAAGGACTCGGTGTCGGTTTCACGCAGATCGGGTGTTTATTTGCTGAGTTGTGATGGATGTGATATGAAGTATGTGGGGCAGACGGGCAGGTCCTTTGAGATCAGATATAAGGAGCATACGGCGGCGTTCCGCAACGGTTGTCCTGAGAAGTCCCTCTTCGCGAAGCACCTCCTTGACACTGGTCACCCCTTGAACAATAGTAACACCTTTAAAGTTTTACGTTTATGTAGAAAGGGTTCAAGCTGAGTGTTTGGGAAAGGCTAGAAATAGTTAGAAGAGATGCGGACACCTTACTCAATGAACAAATAGATTTTCACACGTCTCCCTTACTTAATCTGGTTGTAAACAGACAGACACATTAGTTGGTTGTTGGTTTGTATGTGTCGTTTGGCATTTCTACACAATTTGTTGAAAATTAATAAGATGAAGTCTTGTATTGGTGAATGCCTATTTTTGGGTACTTAGTTAGCAAGATCTGAGATTTCTACCCACGTTAGTTATTGTGAAAAAATCCTACATCGCGATAATGAAATTTGCACACGTTTACTTATAAGCAAATATGTTCTAACCACAAATTTTGCTGTTCTCACTGAGACAGTCTTGATAATGCTTCGTTTAGAGGCGAAACAATTGTCGACGTTTTGTTGTCTTTTTAATCCTGCGAAAAATAGTGCTATTAAGAAATTTAAAATAAGTTTAAGGTGATTTTTTTTTTAAATATTTTACTTACCATTGCTTTGTCATGGATTTTCGCCGAGTAACGCCTGGTTCCATCCAATATTTAAGCCAATTTAACTTAAAAGTTTTTACCAACAAAGTAAAGTAATAAAAATCCTATAAAACAGTCTTGACAGTGTCTTGTTAATTAAATTTTCTTGAAGTAAACTATGTGGTGGCTTTATTTTAGTCTGTGAAAAGCCTTCAAGATTTACTGAACATGAGCCAATCACCCCTGGAACAGCACTACCATAAAATTACTTTAGACTTGTTAACATTTTCTTGAGTTTTAAGTGCGTGTGCAAGTGATTTTACTAATCACTTAACAGTTGCAAGTTCAAAATGTATGAACTCGCACTAAACACTTATCAAAGTGTAACGGCGTGAACTTACAAGTTTTAGTCGTTTAGAGGTCGAATGAAAACCGACAGACAGATTTCATTCTACTTGATTCTACTAGATTCAACTATTTAATAATGTTAAATCTATCTCTCTTCTGTCTTAAATATTAAGCCGTGGCAATTGTAAAAAGATTGCCTTGCCTGACTGACTGCTTCAGTGGCGTGGTCGGTAGTGCATCCGTTTTCGACGCCGGAGTCTCGCTCGGGTTCGATTCCCGGTCGGGGACAAACTTTGTGTGATGACACGACACATACATTTGTGTCGAAGTCTGGGTGTTTGCTATGTATAATTGACCGAGCGAGCGTAGCGAGCGAAGTGTCTACGTTTCGAGAATGGTCAATTTTGCTTTCGTCCGTCTGTCTGTCGGTATGTGTGTTCCGGGCTAGCAGCCACAGATTTTATCCAATCTTCACGAAACTTGGCACAAGTGTTCCTTGAATTAATACAATTTTGTCGTCGTGAGATTTTTTGGATTGAGGGGAAAATGGGGTAAATACGGTAAAATAACGTTTTTAATCATAAAACGTTATTTCAGCAGCTAGCTGGCGGTCCCCTTTATTATCCGATCTTCACGAAACTTGGCACAAGTAGTCCTTTACTAGAAACAATATTTTAGTGCCATAGGGCGACCACTAGTATGTATTTACAAAAAAAAATGTTAATAAGTATTTATATCAGTTTATCTAGTACTCATATCTCAAGCTCTGCTTAGTTTGAGACTAGATGGCGTTGTGTGGATTGTTCTAACATATTTATTATTATTATTATTGCTGAAAACAAACATTGTACCTAATTTACAGTACTACTCGTATTATGACGTATAGAATGGATTTATAAGCAATATGATAAGCAAGAGAAATGGTACCCATTTACAGTCTACAAAAAGACGTATCCAAAAAAAAATCTGTAGAATACCGCAACATTATACCATTCGCTGTAAAAACACGAGCTAAGTTGGGTAGTGGAATTATAAGTAAATATTCCGGAATACAAATGTCAATAACTACATTCAAGAGTGTTACATATATTTCCGCGTGGTTCATCTGATTAGTTGAGCAAATTCGATAAGTCGAAGTCCTTCATCGCATATAAATTAGACCAATCTTTGACGAATTTTATGTATACGTAAATTATTATGTGACTTCCATGGAGGTAATGTTCCATTTTTTATCTATAGAGGCATAATTCTACCATACATAAATGAATTTGGTTTATTTCTTTCTTTTTCGGTCAGCTGAATATTGCAAAGAATATTACCCTTGAAAATTAATAAAGGACCGACAATTACTTTCAAAGATAAAATATTATATTCTGTGAAAAATACAATTTTGAAAGATATATATAGATATATTATAGTAAACGCACAAAAATGGTTTTAGTATTTCCAAAGAATATCCTTCCTTCCTTAGACCATTGTATTTACAATTTCCTAATATAGGTACCTATATCAATTAGTTCGTAGTAGGCAGTGGTGAATTACACAACCACAATTTGCCCGTAATTTTGTTTGTCCTACGTAATAGGTAGGGTAAGTCTAATGCCATTACCGGGCACCGTGTAGATAATAAATTGCCATACTGTAATCCGACTCTAAATTCCAACAGTTAAGACTGATACAGACTGACTGATGATGACACCTATAATCGCTGCAGTCAGAAATAAATGGGAAGAGGTACCTACTATTAGCAATAACTTCGCTTATAGTACTGGAATCTGACTCTAAATTCCAATAGTTAAGACTGATACTGACTGACTGATGATGACACCTATAATCTCTGCAGTTAGAAATAAATGGGAAGAGGTACCTACTATTAGCAATGACATCGCTTATAGTACTTTTTTTTAAAGAATAATGTCATAACAAATAAAAATTAATTCGTACTTTCATCCAAAAAAAAGTCGTAGTGCGAAAACATTAAGCACTGATTGTCTCATTTTCATTTAGACGACATTTTTATGCCGTGAATCGAGTTTGAAAGAAATATTTACTTACCTACAAACTGTTTGTTAGTTCTCAATTACCTATGTACAGTTTTCTGTATGAGTCAGTATAACTAACTACCATAACTACTTATTTAGTAACTCAAATTGTAAGAGGGCTTCCAGAAGTTCAGATTTCGATAATTCCAGCTACATAGAGCGTCCTTTATTTCATTTACTCAAAATACGTACAAATGCAGCTTACCACTTGCCGTAGACGGTAATGTAATTGAAATTAAGTAGGCATTAAACTCGTTTACTGTAGTAAACTTTTAATTCTATAGCTTTGTGCTGCTCAGTTTTAATCCTCTACACACAAACACAAAAAAATTGCAAATGTTTGTACCTAAGAGCCTCGTCTGTTGGTTTGAAGTTGGCTGGAGTGCTACGGTTTTGGTGGGACTTCTATGCACCTACATCTTTGACACGTACCCGGCCTTCAAACGACTTAATAAAACATTAGTACCTATTCTAGCTTTGCAGAAAGATATTCAGCTCATGAAAATCTCTTCTCATTTTTATCTGTAACTAACAGTGCACAAGAACAAACCTTTAATGTTCGTGTTAATATAACAAAGTCCACATTTTAGAACACAGATAACTTAGATATACGTTCAAGGTTCATCTGCCGCTGACCTTGTAACTCCCAGACGGTTGAACCAGTTTTCAATTTAGGTTTGAATGTTTGATAATTTCTATACCTATGTTTAATATTATCTTAAATTGATTCACTAGGGTTGAAACTGAATTAATGGAGAAAGTAATGTGTTTTACAAAGGTTGTTGACAGATTTGTATTTTCAACCCCTCGTTGTTTGGAGGTAGGCATACCTATAAAAGCTTTAGAAGAAGTTTATATGGATGGACAGGCTGATTAAAAGTTTCCCAGGATGACGACAGCATTGCCACGTTGAATTGCAAAGCTAATTTTCTAAATCATTAATTTATTAAAATTTAAGCCTTTTCGTTTAACAATAACGGCGCAAGCTGAAACCTTAGCGAAAAATAGCTTTCCAAGTTGAAAATGTTTCAAGGATAAATGTTCTAAAGTTTAATATCGCTAAGTTTCAAACATCGAGAACTTAACCAAACTCCTTTTGGGTGTTTCACAGTTAGTAGAAAATAATAGCAGTAAGTAAGTACCTAATCGTTTGAGTTAATTAAATTTCGAGTTCAGGCCGAATTTAATCAGGTGTAATCTATGTCTATGTATGGTATTATGTAAAAAAAGTTAGTAAGTAGTATTTAGTATCAATTATCTAATCTAGGTCTTATAGTACTAGCTCTACTTAATTGGAGACTAGAGGACCTAAATGCTATTTAAAAAAATACAACCCTGATTACCAGTACGCCAGTACCTACATATTATTCATACATAATGACTGCCTCGGTGGTGCAGTAGTATGAGTATGCTACTGCCTAGTGGTATGAGTCCCTGACGCCCCAAGTTCGATGCCGGGTCGAATCAAATAATTTTTGCGATCCACAAATGTTTGTTTTGGAGTTTGGGTATTTTCTATGTTTAAAATGTATGTATTTAGAAATTTATCAGTCGTCTAGATCCTATAGCACAAGCTTACATTAGCTTAATTTGGGCTAGATGAGACGTCGTGTGAGAATGTCCAAAAATATTTATTATTATTTTATTATTATACGTTATACACGGTGTTACGTAAGGGTTATATCAACCCCAAGAAACCCCCATCAGCTGGTCACCCAGAACGCCTTTTGATATGTTACGACCGCGAAACAAGAAAAAAAAAGTTCATCATAAAAAAAGGAATATGCGTTATTTCAAATCAAAACAAACGTGTCCCAACACTAGTGCTTGACGTACTTACTAACAGACAATGGTAGGCGGGGTGGGAGGCATCGTCAAACACGATGGAGTCAGTGTCCTTTGACGGCGTCCAATAGTAGGAAATTGCACTGCCGTGATGCGAAACAGAGACAAAATGTTCCTACCAGGAGAGAGAGAGAGAGTAGGTTTTTAACAGGCGCGCTTTATTTGTATTACTTATTTGATGTCAATGACCGAATCAGCTGATTTTAGCTAGTGTTGTTCAAACAAGAGTGTTTTATTCGGTAATAATGTTTTTTTTTCAGGCTGATTTTTTTTTCTTGTTTGGCGGTCGACACATATCAAAACGGGTTCTGGTCGACCAGCTGATGGGGCTGTCTTCGGGTTGACGTAACACCCTGTATAGCTGTGACGTTGCTACGGGCACAGAATTGGGAATAGTACCACTTTATAGGTACCTACCTATTACTATAATTACTTTTACACAGATATCGCGAGTAATCTCAAAATCAAATTAATTTTCCATTTGCCTTCTTCGCGTAAGTTGGATTTAATTTGCAAAAAAACTTTTGCAGTCTGCCGTCTACCTCTCTGCCTAGTGCAAGTAATGCTGGTTCAAAGCCAGCCTATTTATTTATTTATTTATTAGAAAACTTAACAGCTATTTTAACACATGACACATGATATAAGTTCAATAAAGATACTTTGGACACTTAGCCAATTACAAAGTTTCCCGACAAGTATAATTGTAATAGTATAACGTGCACCACTTAATACATAATATCTCTAACTATATATAATAATATAATATAATATAATATAATAACTCTATATATATATATATATATATATATATATACACATGTGTAACTTGGCCTTTCATCCGGTCCCAGATTATCGTTGAGTTTTGGGACACCCTGTATATATCTCCCTGTATATATCTCTATATTTAATAATGAATCCCTATTTCCCTTGGTCACGACATCACGCGTGAACGGCTGGACGGATTTGGCTAATTTGGGTCTTAAAATATTCGTGGAGGTTCAGGGAAGGTTCATAAGCAAAATTTCAGGCAGTACGAAGTTCGTTTATGCTTTCGATTGTCGGCACTTGGTGGAATATATAGTAATACATTATGAAATAAAGTCGCTTGTACACATGCAGTCCTGTGTTAGCCTCAACATTGTTTGTTTGATGTTATGTGATAAATGTAAACTATATAATGGAAGTGAATTAGTGTAAAAAGAACATCTATGATAATGCCGTAGGGCAAAACAGGTCAGGTGTTGGAAATAAAAGATGTGGAGCATGTGTACAAGTGAGTTTATTTCATAATACAGCCTAATACTAGCTTATGCGCTTTATATTGTAAAGCTTAATTCAATAGACACCTATCACCAGGGCCATCTTTAAACTATTGGGGGCCCTGGGCATGATAGGATAATGGGGCCCCTACTGTTTTTAAATAGCGCCTTAAAGTCGCATCGCCCCCTACATTCATTGCCGATCGTCCAAGGTAGAATTCCTGTGGCGCCGACGGACTTTAGCCACCTATGTGGCATCTATAATCTCTCTCTATAATCATATATATTTAATTACTTTTTTTGTGTTGTGACCATTATTCTTATTTATTTAATCTTAGAACACAAGTACGTAATATACCTATTATCTCCAAGATGTCACAGGATATAAAAGCTAGAATGTTCTACCTATACAGGCATGCAGATTACAATTACCTATCTCAGACACTAAATTATCGTACTTAATAGCACTACATACCTAATTCAAATTATAACTAGTGGTTCTGTGAACAGTAGACCTCGCGTTATTTTCGCATTTTCCCCCCATTTCTCCCCCATTTTTCCCCCAATCGAAAAATCCCTTCGACAAAAGTTGCGCCTTGCAACAAAGAACACTTGTGCCAAATTTCATGAAAATCGGCTGAAAAATGCGGCCTGTAGACCGGAACTGACACACATACCAACAACGCCAAATTGGCCAGTCCTCGAGTTAAAACTGAGACGCTTCGTTCGCTTCGCTCGCTCGGTCAATAAAACTTTCAATAGAGCGAGAGCTGGTAGACATTTTAAGGGAGATGTTTGAAATTTTAAAGTTTGTGGCAGGAAGTAGGGGGCCCTGGGCAAGTACCCATTGTGCTCAATGGGAAAGATGGGCCTGCCTATCACAATGTGCTGCAAAACAATGTACCTACTTTGTACAATATTTAAAAAAATATTCCGTGCGTTGCCATGTCCGATGGCGTTACTTATACATTGTTAAGTATAATAAAACCATAAAGTAAAAAGACATACTAATAATCAACTGCTACATAAAATATTATAATAAAAGTCTACAAACAACAGGTTACTCCTTCAGAAGGATTCCATCAATTTTAGTTTCAGCAACAAATCTTTAAGCCTCGGGGTAAGGTAAAGGTAGAGTTATGCTTTTACGTGATATGTAAAATATAAAATTGATTTCTTCATGAATAATGTTTTATGTATTCACACCGGCTTAGGTTTCCTATGTCTGAGAGCTTCAGTATATTTTTGATCGTGATATTAGAAATATTATTTTAGTGTGCGAGTTTCAAAGTAACTAATAAATGAATATGTTGTATAATCATAACATAGTATAAAATTAAGTCGCCCGTTTAGTATGTATGCTTAGATCTTTATTATAGTTTTCACCAATGGATAGAACAGTTCTCGAGAAAGGTTTTATGTATATAAGTTGTCAAGCGGGCGAAGCCACAGGCGTCCGTTAGTTCTTTTTTTATTTTTTATTTTTAGTATTAGTAGTAGTAAACTGCTTCGGTGGCGTGGTCGGTAGTGCATTTCGGCTCTCGACTCTCTCGTCTCGGGTTCGATTCCCGGGTCGAATCAAATATTTGTGTGAACCACAAATGTTTGTTTCGGAGTTTGGGTGTTTTCTATGTAAATTATGTATGTATTTAGAACTATATTGGTATGTTTATCAGTTGTCTAGATCCCATATCACAAGCTTATAGCTTAGTTCGGCCTAGATGACGTTGTGTGAGAAAGTCCAAAAATATTTAAATATTTATTTATTAGTAAATTAATAGAGCTATTAGTATGAACACAGCATAGGGAATAGTACTCGCATAATGAGTTTAGTATATTGACGCAAGTGACTCCATAGACGTTAACCAGTAAGTGAATTTCGTTTGACTCACGTTTCTTATCTAGCTTTGTGATTTAAAAGTTAACATTCATTTCGCGGTTAATTAACTTCGGAAGCCCTAAAATGTAACTCAAAATAATTTTAATTTACTTTTGGCGTCTTGAATGGATTTCGTGTGCCTACTCTTATGTATTGCGGACAATTCCCTGTAAAAATTGGATGTGTGCTGAATAAATAAAAAAAACCTGCCAAGTGCGTGTCGGGCCACGCATAGAACAGGGTTCCGTAGTCACGTATAAAAAGAAAGTAGCCTCTATAACTCCTGATGTAACAGAGTTATATAATCCGTTATAGTTTTCCTTAAAGTTTATTACATATACTACCATCATGAATTTTTCCAGGTTTTTCGAGAAAGCCGTTTAGCTTTTACTTTAAAGTTGGGTGTCTCACAAAAGGATACTTAAATTAAAATATCGACTTAGCATCTCGCAATGTTTTTAAAAGACGTATCCAACACTAAAGGGGTAAACGCAAGAAAAAAACCATTCCAACATTACATACCCCAAAAAGTTTTTTTTCTCTAATTGGGAGGAAAGTCGAAGACAAACGGACGGTTCCGAAACTTGAACCACACTCTTGAAGTACAGAAACGAGTTTTTGCGCTGTCTTACCTACCTGTGAATATTCGACTAAAACTTGTATACCTATTTCAAATCAAAATACGAATATAAAATTTTTAAAAGTAAAAAAAAATACTAGCTGTATACCTATGCAGCTGCGGGTAGGTAAATGTTTGGAAGAACATTATTCTCATTATGAATTCAGAATCCTCAATGCAAATGAAATGGTTGTGCTGTCGTGCAACAATGCATGCATTCATCCAACGATGCATACATTTTATTGTTCTCAGTTCTTTCACCACATATTCGGTTTAATTTATTCATTAAACCCTTTAAAAGTTTGCAATGTGGTCTATAAGCGTGTGTGATTCTATTATGAGAGATTATTCTGATTCTATTGTAGACTTTACTCCTATATCTCGCTATCTACCCACGCACGAGAATTCTTTTTCCGACCAGTTTGGCATAAGGACAGATAATTGGACCGCATCTCCAATTACAAAGTAATTGCAATAGGATATTCTGAATAAAGTAAGTTTATTTTTGATATGTGATCGAGTTTTTGCATGTGAAGGTTCAATTATTTATCTTTATTTTATTTCCTTATATTTTTATAATTCAAGGTTATTGATAATGACTGCGAATAATGATTTTAACTCCACGGTGACGGAATACTAAAATCACGTCAAATATTGACATAAAAACTGACTTCTAATTACCGAAATGGGACCGAATAATTGTCGGAATGGGACCAAATTGAAATGGGGACTACTTGGGAAGCCTTCAATTAAAAATCAGTTCACCCAGTCCAAAGAAATGAACTAACAAACACAAAAGAAACATACAGTCGAATTGAGACCCACCTCCTTTTTTGGAAGTCGGTTGAAAAATAAATCAAAATGGGTTCACCGAATAGAAAAATATGTGAGGTAACAAACATACAACAAAAATACAGTCGAATTGAGAACCTCCACCTCCACGTTAAATCTGTGACTACGGAATACTAAAAGCTAATAAATTAAAAGTAAAAAAACTTTTCAAGAACAAGCTTTTATTTAAATGCCCTAAAAAGACAAAAATAAACTTTAACTTTAAAACTTTTAGTATCAATGTATAACGTCATTACACAATTTATGTGCTATAAAAGCTTGTCGCGAGATTTACTTGGTTTAAAAATTGTTAAATTTAAAATCAATCTCATGAATTTGTTTATCTACACAAGAAAATCTCTCTTAAGGTTAAAGTTTACTTATTGGCGCTTAAATTTATATTTAACTAAAATCTCGTGACAAGCTTTTATAAGGGCTCGTTTAAGGAGACGCGGGGCGTCGAGCTTCACGTGTGGCGTGGCTTGGCGCGGCACATCGAGCGATTTAACCGTTTATAGTGAGGCGGCGCGTGAAGCGGCCCGCGTCGCGTCACGCGCAAACTCAAACATATAGAAATGCAGGAGCTCGTTTAAGGAAACGCGGGGCGTCGAGCGACGCGAGCGGTGTGGCTTCGCACGGTGCTGCGCCCGCCGCGTGGGACGCAGCTTTGTATGCGGCGTCGTTCAGTGCGACACCCGGTGCGACTCTCGCAGCTTATTGCCGTCCTTCCAGTCTTGTTCGACTAGTTACAAAGAGCAAACGTGTGTATTGTTTGTAATCATGGACGACATCATTGATATATATTGCTTAAAGATAATTATAACCTAAAAAGTATTTTATTTACCGCTAGAGCGGAACATAAAATTTATTTATAAAATTTTGAAAAGAAACATCTAGCGAGAAATGCAGATATTAACTTGTCCGCTGTTTATCCAGCAGGATTAGTAGATAGCGCTGTAATGTTTTTTTCCTGAGCGCAATGCTAAGTTTCCGTCCCTGAAACTGGCGCCGACGACGCCGACATTCCCACTGCATACCCCGCACCTCTCCCAGCCTTCCTTGCCGCGTCCTTTGCGGCGTCACCCGCCGCTTTATCCGCCGCGTTCTCCCGTTACGAAACTCACTGGTTTACCAGCCGCGTGCTCCGCGGCGTCGCCTGTCGCTACATTTGCTTCGTCCGACGCGGCGACACTCGTCGCTTGGGCAGCTACAACTCAAACCAACGCTTGCAAAGACGCTTCTCCTTGAACGCTCCAAACATTGCCGTATGTTTGTGTTTCTGGCGGCCCGCCTCGCGGACCGCACCGCACGACGCGCCGCGTCTCCTTAAACGAGTCCTAACACATAAATTGTGCAATGATTATTTTTGTCTTTTTATTTTAAAGTTAAAGTTTATTTTTGTCTTTTTAGGGCATTTAAATAAAAGCTTGTTCTTTAAAAGTTATTTTACTTTTAATTATTTTTTTACTTTTTAGTTATCGCTGGACACTTTTCCAGTTTGGTCATCACAATCAACGCATCATTATTGCAAGGTCTTATGCCGGTTAATTTCGAACAGTTTAGCCCTTCAATAAGGAGACCTTCTATTGATTTTACCCTACTTAAGGCTGTTGAAGACTCTTTTATTGGTATTAGTATCTCTGTGCATTTATGACTATAGTAACTATTTTATGGTTGTGTGTCAATAAATGGTTGCCGTAGCAAACAGTCGATCCAGTCAATGATATTTTATGTATAGATGCGTTGTTCGTATCTAGGTATGGCACATGAAAATGAAGGTAATTACCTTCATTGTGTTTAGTTACCTCGGCAACCAAAGTGGTGACAGGTCGCTTCAAAATTTCGGTTTACCATCATTTACAATTTAATTATTTACTCACGATAAATGCTGTGGAAAATGCCTTCATGTGTTGTAGACGTTTTGTAAATTACACCGCATCCGTGAAAAATAAAAATGTGTCATTTCATGCGTAAGTTTAAACAGAAATGTATTTTATTTGATTTTTATGTGGCTGGCAAACGATGTTTGTCACATGATGTTAGGGGAGATTAGGGTATTATGGTACCTACCTATGTTTTTCTAGTCATGGTATTAATTTAATATAAACATCGGCAAATTGTACATGTGTTCTTTATTAATTACTAGCTGATCGCCGCAGCTCCGCCCGCGTGATTTCCCGGTTTTCGTGGGAACACAATGGGTACCGGGATAAAAGTAGCCTATGTTACTCAGGGTGAATGTAGCTTTCCAATGGTGAAAGAATTTTTGAAATCGGCACAGTAGTTTTTGAGTTTATTCATTACAAACAAAAATACAAATCTTTCCACTTTATAATAGTAGTAAAGATTGTATTAAACAACATTCCACGTTTGACCACAGGTTTAATCCTATCCGTGCAATTATTGAAAAATTCATCAACTTTAGGATATATTTTGCACACAAAAGCTCAGAAACAACGAGAAGACAAAAAGAAACAAACTAAGTATGTTTGAAGGAAATTAGCATGAATAAATATAATCATTTTATATTTTTAAAGGATAAAAATGTGATTTTATGATATTTCATATTTAAAAATTGAAGTTTAGTTTTGGCTAATTATTATTTTCTAGCCTTTGGCTCGCTACCCGTTACATGGAACTGTTAAAGTGACTGACGAAATGCAGATGAAATTTTCGGGGTAATGTGGAGGATTAAATGATTTTTTTTATTATTCGTATATTTTATTTAGTGATTATTTTGTTTATTATGTATTGTTAAAAATATGTATATTTCTTCTAAAATATTCTTATCTTGAATAAAGATGACAATAATTATGTTAGTTTTGTTATTACTTATATTTCACGTATGTCTTAAAGTAATACAATTTTAACTACTATATATAACTACGTGAAATGTATCCTTTTCTCCCCCACATGCCTCAAAACCAATATGTCAGTTGCGCAGAATCACAACGCAACTAATGACAGTAGTATTGTCTCGCCGTTTTTAAAAGCCACAATATACGTGCATCCCGTGTCTAAATGTAATTATAAAACCGTCATTGGATCCAGTGTTTAATATTCATATTTCTAATAGGTTTTGTTCCCATCCACGCTTAAAATGTCTCGAAAAGCTTTAATGACGATAAATAAATTATGCGGGGCAGATGATTTTCAAGATTGGAAGTTTTCCATGAAAATGCTTCTCAAGAAAGAAAAACTGTTCTTTTTGACAAATAAAAATCCAGATCCTTCCATTGCTGTTGACGTGGAAAAAGATGAGGAAGCTTTAGCTACCATATGTCTTCACCTTGAACCTCAGGTATTTCCGTTCGTTCGTGAAGCTTCAACCGCTAAAGAAGCTTGGAAAAACCTCATCATAACTTTTGAAAGTAAGAGCATCAATCGTCACATCAAACTCTTGGATGCATTCCTAGATGAACGCCTAGAGAAACATGATAGTATGCAGGAGTATATAGCAGCCGTCATGAATCATGCGCACAAACTAGGAGACATCGTCAAGCCAGTGGACGACGATTTGATTGCGGTAGTATTACTACGGGGATTACCAGAAAAGTACAGTTCGATGAGCGATGATGGCGTTCGATGATGGCGTTACAACACTCAGGTACGAAGCTTACTTCTGAAGTCGTTAAGACGGAGCTACTCCATGAGGAAAGCGGGACTTCAAAAGTGTCGGACCCTGATGCAGCGCTTATAACGAAGAAAAATGGAGGTGCAGGAACAAGTAGCAAGCAACAAGCGGGAACAAGTAAGCGCCAGCACACTGGAGGCGCATCACTCAACTCCGATATTAGGTGTTTTAGGTGCAACATGAAAGGTCACAGGAAAAGCGAGTGTACGTCGTCTAAAGGTCAAGTGAACCGTAAGTGCTACAATACCCTACTAGGTGTAGGAGCGTTCGGTCAACAAGACTGGTATTTAGACAGTGGTGCTTCGTGTCATCTATCTTTTAATAAGGAGTGGTTTAGAGACATTAATTCTAATAAGAATAATGGTAGTGTGATTACTTGCGCTAATAATGAGAACTTCAGTGTATCTGGTGTGGGGGATATTCTAACGAAGTTGAATGGGGAAGTCGTTTCATTCACTGATGTTAAATTAGTCCCAGATCTGCATGCTAATTTGCTATCGGTTTCAAAAGTAGTCGAGAAGGGTAATGTTGTTGTGTTTGGATCGACTGGGTGCAAAATTTATGATGACCAGGATTGTCGTGTCTCAGGTACACCTGTGGCGACTGCTAGCAAGGTTGCTGGGATCTACAAACTAGATGGTTGCGAGCCTGTTGTAGATAGCGCTTTGGCAGTTCAGGTAGAGAATTCGGCAGTGATGCTGTGGCATCGGCGTTTAGGACATGTGAACTTCCAGGACATGAAACGTGTACCGGGGATGGAGTTCGTCGGAGACATGAACAAGTTGGATCCATGCGAATCGTGTATCAAGGGAAAGATGCACAGGATTTCTTTCGACAAGGATCACGAGGCGGTACGAGCTACCGAGAAGTTGGAACTTGTGCACATGGATCTCTGTGGTCCTATGGAAAATAAGTCATACGGTGGTCATGCTTATTTCTTGATAATCGTTGATGATTTCACGAGAAAAATGTTTATTTACTTTTTGAAGTCAAAGACAGAGGCGCTTGACAGGTTCAAAAGTTTCGTGAATGAGACAGAGACGTACTCAGGCAAGAAAGTTAAGATGATCAGATCTGACAATGGCAAAGAATTTGTCAACGCGGAGTACAATGCTTATCTGAAAAGCAAGGGGGTAAAGCATCAGTTGAGCGTGCCGTATACACCTCAACAGAATGGAGTGGCGGAAAGGGCCAATCGTACGGTAGTGGAGATGGCAAGGAGCATGTTAGCGGATTCAGGACTGAATGCTAAATATTGGGCGGAAACTTGTCATCAACAAAAAGTTTGCTTACTAAAAAAGGCGATTTATGGACTTAAGCAATCGTCAAGGAGTTGGAACATTAAGATTAATGACGTTTTGTTGATGTTGAACTTCAAACGTCAAGATGTTGACAATTGTGTTTACACGAAAAATTCTGTAAATTCGCAAGATTTTATCGGAATCGCTTTATACGTAGATGATTTAATCGTGTTTAGTAAAAATGAGCAGACAAAGAGTGATTTGCTGGAGGATCTAAAGTCGCACTTCAAGATAAAGGACCTCGGACCAGCAAAACAGTGTCTAGGCATGCGTCTTGGACGTGAAGGGTCTACGATCACATTGGATCAGGCCAAGTACATTGACGCAATACTGATTGAATTCGGCATGCAGGACTGTAAGCCGGTAAGTACACCTCTTGAGCTGGATGTACATTCAACTCTGGCTTCGGCGGAGGTGGGGAATGCAGAAGATGTACCTTACAAAGCCATAGTCGGCGCATTGAGTTATATAGCGACTAACACTCGGCCTGATATAGCAATAGCAGTGAGTGCTCTTGGACAGTACAATGCTAAGTATGGTCAAACTCATTGGAAAGCAGCTAAACGTCTGCTACGATATCTCAAGGGTACACGAGATAGGAAACTGCGTTTCACGAAACATCCTGATGAGATTTGTGATATTTCAGGATATTCGGATTCTGATTGGGCTGGTGATGCTCGAGACAGGAAGTCCTTTACGGGCTACATATTTAAAATTGGAGGAAACACTGTTGCATGGGAGTGTCGCAAGCAAAGGTGCGTGGCACTGTCATCTACGGAATCTGAATATATTGCCTTGAGTGAAGCCGCGAAAGAAGCTTTATACCTGCGTAAAGTCGTGAGTAATCTCCTCCCAGATAGTAGCGATTTGCGAGTAAAAATTCATGTGGATAACCATAGTGCGATTAGATTGGCTTCGAACCCGATCTACCATAAGCGCACTAAGCATATAGAGCTGAGGATTCATTTTGTTAGAGACTGCGTAGCTAATGGTGTTCTATCGCTGGAATATATCTCCACAACAGATAACATAGCTGATGCTTTAACTAAAGCGCTGCCTAAAGCTAAGTTAAATGATTTTATTAAAGGAATACTTGGCTAGGTAGCTTGTGTAGCTTGTAGGTTTTCTATGATATGTTATCTTATATATTTTTATTGTATTACTTTTATCTTGGTTATATAAAGTGTACATGGATCTTAGTTTGAGGGGGTGTGTTGAAGATAGAGAGACTCTTTTATTGGTATTAGTATCTCTGTGCATTTATGACTATAATATCTATGGTTGTGTGTCAATAAATGGTTGCCGTAACAAACAGTCGATCCAGTGTTTAATATTCATATTTCTAATAAAGGCCACGTATGCATGACCGGCAGCGAAGAGCTTCGAGCCTAAGTATACAACGGCATGGTCGACGGTACTACCTTTTGTCCATTGCCGAACGCCTCTGGGAAGCACTGAAAGAATTTCCAGTGGCGCCCGGGGGACCTTGGTCCGTGTGGCCACGGGTTTTACACCGCATCTTTGGGGTCGGGTTTTATCCCGCGTCAGTGAGTGAAGGCGTGCGTGGGTGAAGCACGCAGACCTTCTAGCCTACTTCTGTAAGGACGGTGGGTTGCTATAGTCCGGCAATTTCGTGCGCGACCGTCCCGCGGGGTGACAGACGGTGGCGGGGACGAGGTAGCGCGCCATTCTAGCACACGGCTACACACGAAGAGAAGTGTGCCAGGATAAATCTTGCGATAAGTTGTACTTACTTGTGACGTAATATAGGAGTAAATAAAAAGATAGAACTACTTTTATTGTTTATATTTTTTTATTATGCTTGAGGACAAATTATTAGGAAAACTAAAATTATGATATATTGTTTTATTATAAATCAATTTCCATATCACTTTCATGTTCACTCTCTGTTTGATCTTCTTCATAACTTTCGTCGTCATCATCATCGTCGTTTTCACCCAGTTGAATTATGAATCTAAAAAGACAAAAATGTACTATAGAAATAATAAACAACTTCACGTACAATGACATGATTCCGAGATTATAGCTTGAGCACTCTGCCAAGTTAAAGCAATAATAATCGATTATGTTAATAAACAATAACGTACCTGTCCATTTCATCGTCAAATACTCGATCTGAATTATAATATTCGTCCTCGTTTTTCGCCTTACAAAAAATTGGTACACTTTATGTACAACTTCCTTAACTTGTCTTGAGATAGCCTTACTCATCCTGAGATCTTAATCTCGTGTGCGTCGAACTCAAAGTAGTACGGAATATCAAGCACGTGTTGCCACTTCGACTGCGCGGCCGAGACTGCCGTATTTGACGCGCAGATGCACGCGTTTCCCTTCCCCGCTGCACCACCCGCTACCCGCTGACATCTTTAGTACCTCGTCCCCGCCACCGTCTGTCACCCCGCAGGACGGTCGCGCACGAGCTTGCCGGACTATAGTCCGTGTCGTCCTCAGGCACCAATCATAGAGGTCGTTCGACCTTCGCCTATGCCAGTCTGCAGCGCCCTCGCTGCACACTTCGGAACTCCGTGGGGAGCGCTCCATCACCCCACTGGCCGCCTCTTTCATGAGCATAACCTGCTCGCAGAAGGAAACGGCCGCGTTCCACTGGCTTCCGCTAGAGACCATGGCTCGTAGCATGGTCTCCAGCGAGAGGGTATCCACGCCCAGGCTCACAACGAGGTCCCGGCGCCGACTTGCCCACGATGAACATTCCACCAACATGTGGAGTGCCGTGTCGTCGCCGGTAGCCTCGCCGTGTTGAGACGCGGGTATGACCTCACGGTGCATGGGAAATAGGTACTCACTGAAGTTTCCGTACCCGGTGATGATCAGTGTCGCACGATACGTCAGGTCACAGTGCTGCCCCTGCAGCCACTCCTTCATGATCGGTCTCACCACCACGATGTGGGTGGTGGTTCCCCATTTCGGTTGCTCAAGTCGCACCTTCCATGTCTCCATAAGATCCTGGTGAAGTTTGGACCTCTGAGCCTCGATTTCTCGAGACATAGGGCTGTGTCTCCAGAAATCGACTCCAACGCATCCTTGTCCCATTGGAACAATGACACAAGAGCTCGCACTTCCAGGTCTCATGGAGAGGTCGCGGCAACAAGAAATGAAGCCTCTAGGTAAATCCTGTGGTACCCTCTTATTGTTCTGACGGCCAAGGTCCTCAACCGTTGAGTTGAGTGATCGTTACGATCTGTGTAATATAGAAGCCTTGTTGGCTGTCCGTCTCGCCGCCCATACGGGAGCCCCGTACACGGCCATGCTCCGCACAATCTCTAGGTACAGTCTCCTGCAGAAAGCGTTGGGTCCCTTTTTTTCTTGCGTCCACCCCGAATTGTGGGGGTTTTTTTTTTACACTCCGCAGCCCGTGGCCGCGACCGATCTAAAGTCCATTCCCGGGCGTCTCTGGTTACATGCAGAAGGTATTTCCAGTGGCGCCCGGCGGCGAATTGTGGGGTACCGCTATCGGTATCGGCTCTCAATGTTTTTAAAAGACCTATCTATATAGGTCTTTTAAAAACATTGAGAGGTTTAAGGATTTAAGTATTCGTTTGCGAGATATTCAACTATAAAGCTTATGTTTTTGGTAAATCAGAACACCCCCCTTCTCTAAAATTTAAATGGCTACCCCGAAAAATCTAAAAATATTTGTGATGGTTGTATGGACTAGTTATAGTTTTATACTATAACGGATCCGATAGCTCTGTTAGTTCAAGAGTTATATAGGTTATTTTGTTTGACTACGGAACCTTATTCTATGAGTGGCCCGACACTTGGCCGGTTTTTATTTCTTGTACAATCTACTAGACTATCCTGTGCTGTTATTTTGTTAATAGTTACAACACAAGCTCGAAAATGGTCGAGAACATTTTTGCTGTGATTGTACCTCTGATTGTATCCAACTTACCAACAAGTATGTTGGTAAGTTGGCAGTTCGCAGATATTTTTCAATCGCAAACACACCAGTTTGTTCTTTGTGTAACATTTCATTAAAATAGCAAAATTACCAACACGTAATGCATTTAAGAGATCTTTAAAAGTTGTGCTTCCTAGTTGTCTCATATTTTCTTTCAATTCAATTAACGAGAATTGAGACTACTGCCAAGGATGTGCGCACAGCTGTTGACTCCTTTCGTTTTGGATCAGCTGGTGGACTTGACGGTCTGACACCACAGCACCTTAAGGATCTGTTGTGTCCGAGCGCTGGGGAAGCTGGTGATGCACTTCTGAGGGAGCTAACAGCTCTAGTCAACCTCATGCTCTCAGGCAATGTGGACAGTGGCATCACAGATATTTTGTATGGGGCCAATTTATGTGCCCTTAATAAGAAGGATGGTGGCATTCGTCCCATTGCCGTAGGTAGCATTTTGCGGCGTTTGGCAGCCAAAATTTGTTGTCGTTTTTATAGTACGGAGCTTACTACCAAATTTCAGCCCTTTCAATTAGGTTTTGGTTCAAAAGGAGATTGTGAGGCCGCAATCCATGCGCTTGCAACATACCTTGACAGTAGCGAAGATGGAGAGGTCATCTTGAAAGTTGACCTGAGAAACGCCTTCAACTCTGTAAACAGGGACACCTTGCTGACACAGGCCAAATTAGAAACCCCCAAAATATTTAATTTTCTTTAGCAATGCTATAGTCAGCCAACAAAATTAATTTATAAAGACCACCTTTTGAATTCAGCCGTTGGATGTCAGCAAGGTGATCCGTTGGGACCAGTCATCTTCAGTTTGGCCATTAACCCTATAATTCAAAAAATAAAATCAAAATTCATCATTTGGTACCTAGACGACTGGACTTTAGGGGGAAAAGTAGAGACAGTTTTACAAGATTTAGCCCTAATAAAGAACGAGTTTCAGTCAATTGGCTTGAACCCGAATAAATGTGAGATTTTTATATCTGAAAACACAGAAAAATTAACAACAATCTCCAAATTCAACTGTTTGGCCCCCAACATAAAAGTTTTGGACAAAACTTTTCAAAATTTTGATCAGGTTATTGATAGTCTATGTAATATCAGTATTCATTCAGCTTTCACTATTCTTCGTTTTTGTCTTTTCGTACCCAAATTTACACATGCCCTCCGTTCAGTTTTGGAAAAATGTAGAAATTTTGGGCAAACTAAACAACTTAATACAAAATTCTTTGTGTAAAATTTTAAATGTAAATATTAATGACCGGGCCTGGGTCCAAGCGTCTCTTCCAGTTCACTTGGGCGGGCTAGGTATTCGTAGAGTCACAGATGTCAGTCTGCTAGCATTTCTGTCGTCGGTCCATAGCACCGAAGAATTAGTCAGGAAAATTTTGTCAAATACACTGATTGATTCCGAGGTGCGATGCAAGACCGATGCCATAAATGCTTGGAGGATGTCTTGCCCCGACACTGACCTGCCCTCACGCCTAGGCTCACAGCGACTGTGGGATTCACCGCTCTGTAAATTGAGAATTAATACACTAATTGACACTTCTGTCAATATTTCAGAGCGTGCACGCCTACTAGCTGTTGGAGAATGGGAGTCAGGGTTATGGATCCAGGCGCTCCCATCGCCCAACATCGGTACAATGTTGGACGACACAACCTTCCGCATTGCCACTTGCCTTCGGCTGGGTACACCTTGTGTATCCCCGCATCATTGCACCTGTGGAGTAGCCGTCGATAATCTGGGACACCATGGCCTTTCTTGTAGCAGAAGCGCAGGTCGTATACCTCGGCACGCTATTCTAAACGACATAATTCGTAGGGCTCTTTCCACCGCAGGTCTTCCGGCCGTACGTGAACCAAATGGTTTAGCACGAAGCGATGGAAAGAGACCGGACGGTATGTCGTTGCTAACGTGGAAGATGGGAAGGCCTTTGGTGTGGGACGCTACATGCGTTGACACCTTAGCACCTTCACACCTACCAAGCACATCCGGATGTACCGGCGCTGCTGCTGCATCGGCTGAAGGCCTTAAACGGCGTAAATATGCTAACCTGGCAGGTGAGCCGTTTGGGGTTGAGACACTGGGGTCATGGGGTCCGAGTGCTCGCCGCGTTTATAGAGACATTGCTAAACGCCTAATCGATGCTTCTCCAGGACCAGAAGGCTGGCTATTTTCTGGCCCAAAGAATAAGTATCGCCATCCAACGTGGCAATACAGCCAGCATTCTGGGAACCTTCCCAGTCGGCAATGACGCGGAGGATTTTTTAAACGATATTTTGTAATGTAAATATTTTTAGTCTATAATTATGTTTATTTTGAATATTGTAATTCTTATTGTAAATAAAGACAGTACACATTAACGAGAAAAAAACGCCATAGGTGTGTTGCTGGGAAATTCTAGAGGGTTGTTCAAATACATGATTTCCTCGCATAGTAGGTATTGTGCACGCTAATTAAAAAACAAAGTTTATGTTTAGCATCTTATTTATACCTGGCATTCGTATTCTCTGTAAGCCCTTTCATTTGATACCCATATTGCAGGAGTTCAATGAACATAATTAGTCCACCATCTTGTATGTGCCGCCATTTTGGATTTAGAAGGACGTCACAGTGTGAACCATGAATTGTCATCCAAAACCAACGTGTATACAAAATTTCAGCTCAATCGGCAAAGGAAATCTGCTTCAAAATTGAGTTGCCAGATTTCACCCGAACAAACATACTTACTTACGTACATACAAACATCGTAAGCTAATAAAAATCTTGTAATAAAAAGAAGCATTACCTTGTAGCATTTACCTTATATAAATGGTATTCGGAAAGTCGGAGCTATGATTCGATTTGTGCAGATTCGATATAGCAATAGGTATTCATTTCCGTATCTCGACGTGTAAGTATTGTGAATTTATGTTTCTATAGAAATCTCATACATATTATAGTTAAGATATATTTTTGTACCATTACAACTGATTTATTCAACACAGCTTAATAATTACTTACTACAGATAATAAGCACATCATAATGGCCACACTGAGAAAAGTAGGTATTGCTCAATATAAGTGTACCTACATCTCAACACGGTAACACGTTAGGTAGGCATATAATTAACAATATACATAATTATATACAAGAAGGTTCCCAGAATTCTGGCTGTGTTGCCACGTTGGATGGCGATAATTATTCTTTGGGCCAGAAATAGCCAGCCTTCTTGTCCTGAGAAGCATCGATACCTTTCAACCGTTTCATGACACAAGGTTTTAGGGTAATATTTCAATTAAGAACATGTTTTTGTTATAGGAGGAGAAGGATCAGCTGTTGACAACAAACTGCTGGATCACACAGATTTGGACAGACTACCACTTGAGGTGGAACACCAGCGACTTTGACGGTATCGGCGTCATTAGAATACCGTATGAGAGGGTCTGGCGACCTGACATTATACTTTATAATAAGTAAGTGATATCACTATATTGTGATTCAACTATTAAATGTGTTAATTTTTCTAAGAGATAGCACTCTTTTTGTAATCTAGTACGTACCTAATTTTTTTGACCGAGCAAGAGCGCTTTACATTTTTCATCGTAAGCTTTTTTGGAAAAAAGCTCTAGATCATCTTCGGTTAAAAATTCGATTTTGGCATGATTACATAGTGTCATCCATTCGTCACTTCTAGTATTTCATAAATACCCTATGTGAAAAAACGAACCTTACCTTACCTTGACGTCACACGCCGACGTCACACCCAATGAAACCGCGACATTCCAATCGCCAAAGTGGAAATAATCCTACTTTACCCCATTGTTGAAAGTCATGACAGGGGATTGAAACCTTGTCTGTGACATAGAGTTTCATTTATTTCCAGCATACTAATACCCAGATTCATGTATTTTACTATTATATGTTCGGTGGTATTACGAGTATCTAGCGAATATATCCCGGATAAACATATGGTAGGCATATTGAGATATAATACCTGTTACATAAAATACGATCCATGTCCTCAAAATGTGTTTCTGTTGAAATCGTAATTTATTGAAAATCTAGGTTTGTAATTTGTGCCTAAACACATTTGTATTTATCTTTGGGAAATTAAAATTAATGTGTAAAACCATATCAAGAAAGAAAACATCTCAAAAACGGTTAAATATTTATCATAATATACAGTTAAGCTTATGAAGTGACAGACATGCCGTTTTCCTTTTGTATTGTAAGACATGGACGTAAATCATTATGTACTGTGAATATGACACAAAAGCGTTACATTCTACAATAACAGTACATTTTTGATAAAAATGGTTCACATTTATTTTATAAATGACGGGCTCATATTGTGAGTTCCCCGTGGTGTTGGAGTATTTTGTGATGGAATATTGTTTATTGTGGCAGTATTTAACTAATGTTGGTACCAGTTATTAATAGGTATCTAGATTTCAGAGCACACACTTTTTGCTTAATTTGATGCTAGAAATATTAATAAACTAAATCCCATTTTTTATTTCTCTATAGCTCTGTAGCATTTCAATTAATTAAAATTTTTATAAGTATTTGATAGATTTGTAAAGTCCATAAAGTCAAACATAATTATTAAATTCACAAGTACTAACCCAAAATACATTCTTTCATCCGTGTCTTATTTAAAGACATAGAGTAGGTACTGGTAGGTACCTACTTTGATACAGTTTTCAAAAGCAGTAACTTTAACCCCAATTAGTGATTAGTCCTATACAAACGAAGTTTCCAACTCAGGTTTCCAATATTAAATCAATTTACAAGTATGTACTGTAACGTTGAATAACGTTGCGTATAAGTACTAGGGATCGTATGTACTGGAATTAAAAGCCTTCGGTTTCCCCGATACTGTTTGTATTTAACAATTATTACATATATTACACTTTTATAATTCTTCTATCGGAGCTGAGGTGCCCGCCACGGCCCTCACTCCAATCAATTTTCTTTCTTTCATTGTCTTCATTTGTTTGATTCCGTTTAAATGTTTTTTAATATTTAAATTGTCTGATTCCTTCCAGCCAATACAAGTTCACAATCTACATAATGAGGTCGTATGCGAATGTGCAAGCACCTTCACAGTACCTACCATAACTTAAAGTTATAAAAGGTTCGTCCATTGTTCGGCTTTCATGTTACAAGTTTGCGTCTCCATTATGTCTCTCAGAGACTTTCGTTGTTACAAGCTTGATGGATGATGAGCGATGAATATTCATAAAAAATTTAAAAAGTTGATTCATGTACATAGCAACATCGATATTAGGTTAGTTGCGAATCTAGCAAAGCAATTCTAAATATAATGGTAGTAAGATGTTCAAACTTTTTTAAAATAATTGCATCATTCTCGCAAAAATATAAGACATTAAAACGTCGACAAATGTTTCACCTCTAAACGAGGCATTCTCAAGATTGTCTCAGAGAGAACAGCAAAATATGAAGCCAGAACATGTTTGCTTTTAAGTATGAATGTGTAAATATCGCTAGCGCGATGTAGGATGTGTCGAAAACGACTAACGGGGGTAGAAATATTAAGTTATGCTAACAAATTCAAAATAGGTATTTAAAAGACAAAAAAGTTTTTTGTCTTTTATTTTATTTACACATTCATACATAAAATCAAACATGTTCTGGCTTCATATTTTGCTGTTCTCTCTGAGACAGTCTTGAGAATGCCTCGTTTAGAGGTGAAACATTTGTCGACGTTTTAATGTCTTATATTTTTGCGAGAATGAAGCAATTATTTTGAAAAAGTTTGAACATCTTACTTACCATTACTTTGTCATGGATTTTCGCCAGGTAACGCCTGATTCTATCCAATATTTTCAATTCTAAATAGCCAGTATGATCGTGATAACTTCCACCTCTCCATCCGTCTTAGGCAGTCCTTATTCAATAATTTATGCTTTCGATTGTCGGCACTTGGCAAAACTTATAATAAATACATTTTGAATAAACTCACTTGTACATTCTACAATTTATAATTAGATTAAAATCCTGATAAAATATCATATTTAAATGAAACTAAATGTACGTGGCATAAGCGATGCAGGCCGTTATCTACTCACATAGGAACAAACATCTATCTGATCAGATGTAGTTCTATTATGATGAACTGAAGTATAAAGGTAGACACTTCCATGACCTTTCTCCATGGTGTTGCATTGCTTGCCCAAAACCTCAGTAGGTACCTACAAATGTTGCACCCATCAATTGATATATTGTTCGCTTTCATTTCGTTTCGTACTCTACAAGTTCAGATGCCTCACCTCACCTTTCTTAAACACACTCTTATTATTATTGTAATATCCCTAGCGATTGCAAGGTATCTACGCAAATTACATAATAGATGTATAGTAGACTAGTGGTCGCCCGCGACTTCGTCCGCGTGGTAATTTGGATTTTTTCCCGTTCCCGTCGCGCCGCGTCATATTTTGAACAATTCACACAATATCTTTATAAATTGTAGCCTATGTGTTATTCTGATGTATAAGCTATATTATTGTAAAGTTTCATTAAAATCCATTCAGTAGTTTTTACGTGAAAGAGTAAGAAACATCCATCCATCCATACATACATACTTACATACTCACAAACTTTCGCGTTTATAATATTAGTAGGATTAATAGTCTTTCGAGACCGCTTCTGCATACATTAGAGAATACCTGATAGCGTGTAACCATTTAGTAGACATGACAATTTGCCGATGAACTCTTGCTAATGATAAGATTTGTTCCAGTGCAGACCCAAACTACCGTTCAGCAGTGATCAACACGAACGTGATAGTGAAACACACAGGTGAAGTGACATGGCTCAGTCATGGTATATACGTGTCTGTTTGTGATATTAACGTTGAACAGTTCCCGTTCGATGTCCAGTTGTGTACTATGAAGTGGGCGTCTTGGACTTATGATGGATTTCAGGTAACAAGTTTTAATAACTCGAATATTGTAGTGTTACCGGACGTACCGGATTATGTATTGATAGACTAACAATATAATGATTATACTGTTACTGCTAATGTCCGAAGTGCGGCTACATCTAGCTTCTGCGGGTTATGACTAGGAATCAAAACTATTAGAATTTTATTGATTTAAACAACCCGATTCAGTGCAATAGGTCGACTCTGGATCTCGCAATTTTTGCGGGGGTTAAAAAAGAATATGTAGTAGTAGCTGGGTACAACTACGTAAAGATGCACTTCAGCCCTTAGCCGTAACATATCACTTTGATACTCTAACAAGGATGCCTACTATTACAAATTTATTCCAATCCAGCCGATACGGGTTTCTATGAGATATACATAACATTACATTTAATAAAAAACAATCAATATTCTATTTAGCCAAGTCTAGAGCTAATCTGATTTAGGTATAATTAAATTGTAAAGTCAAAGGAGAGGCCCCTTTGCCAACTACTATGGAGTTATAACAAAAGACATTGTTATACCTATTTAATAATTAAGGTACGTTGTTATTAATTTTAAATTATTTTGCCTACCACTACAAAGTGTTCTTTGCAAACTACCTCCCTATATATTTATTAAATAAACATTTTTGGGACATACTCACACAACGTCATCTAGCCCAAATTAAGCTAATATAAGCTTGTGTTATGGGATCTAGACGACTGATAAACATATTTATATATTTCTAAATACATACATATTATACATAGAAAACACCCATACTCCGAAAAAAAATTTCGTATATCACACAAATAATTTGATTCAACCCGAAATCGAACCTGGGACCTCAGGCAGTCGCATACTCATACCACTGCGCCACCGAGGCAGTCAAATTATCTGGTTAGATTTCTAGATAACTTTATTATTTTGAGGGCTGTACCAGTACTATTAACTATTCTGTGGCTGTCCTTAACACTAGTTTCATTTAATCAATGTTGCTGCTGCATTGGCTGAAGGACTCAAACGGCAAATATGGTAGCCTACATAGCATACATAGCATCACGCCTTTTTCCCCGAAGGGGTAGGCAGAGGTGTGCAAACACACCCACATCTCGCCAGCTATGTTAGGTCCCATGTAATAGGGGGCGAGCCTATTGCCATTTACCGGGCACAAGTTCCAGATTCTGGGATAATTATCTGGGTAAAATTTTAAAGAGAATTATACATTATCCACCAGACCCGGGAATCGAACCATGCAGAGACCTCGAGCGTGGCAGTCCGTACATTGTACCATTGTGCCACCTAGCAGGAGAATATATATTTGAGCCGTTTGGGGTTGAGACCATAGTTGAGACACCACTGGGGTCATGGAGCCCGAGCGCGCGCCGCCTTTATAAAGACATTACTAAACGCTTAATCGATGCTTCTCAGGACCAGAAGGCTGGCTATTATATAGCCCAAAGAATAAGTATCGCCATCCAACGTGGCAACACAGCCAGCATTCTGGGAACCCGGGAAGGTTCCCAGAATGCTGACTGCGAAGTCAGCAATGACGCGCAGGATTTTTTCTACGATATTTTGTAGTGTAATATTTTTTGTACATAATTATGTAAATTGTTATTCTTATAGCAAATAAATATTTTCCACTTTGAAAAAAAAAAATCTATGTTAATAAAGAAAATGTTTTATAAAATCTTCGTAATACAAAGGAATATAATATAATTATGCTGATAACACTTGAAAACTTTGGGTGCAAAGGGGCTCTACCAACATCTTTAGGGCCCCAGTGACCTCACCTGCTAGTGGCGCACCTGCTGATAAACGGACGAGGGTCGTTAATTTACGGTACCTATGGAGTGGCTTCGGCCCCTACGTGGGTACCAGGTGGTACAACAGTGTTGGTCCGGGGGGGTACCACCGTGCAGCTGTGCTAAAGCCCCCCAAGTAACCCAGCCCAGGCTGGGTTGCGTTAGGGGTTCAGCAGTTGCACCGCCGGGCCCGGGGCGATGTATGGTGCAGCAGGCATGGGACCAGTGGGGGCGAAACGGAGTCTAGTGTGGGTGGTGTGGGTCGATTCGCCGGCCAGGGAGACCCTTAGCAACGGCGTTGCCGCGGCCGCCCACAACACAGTCATGGGGCCCGCCTGGGGCCAACCACCCCAGGAGGCTGCCCCACATGTTGCGCATAATCCTGATGTGGGATCCGACCTAACCACACGGTTCTAGACAAAGCTAGCCCCTGCGCTTTGTCACTTACTGCTGCACCAAATGTCGCCCTGTCTTCACGCTTCTTCTTCAAAATCTACAATGGCAGTGCAACAAAAAAGAAATAAACGTTACACAGCGGCCCTAGGAAACCCCACAACTTCACATTTCGAGGTGGAGTTCACTAACGTCCGTGGACTCCATGCGAACCTCGATACCGTCCACCACCACCTTGAGACGGCACGGTCCGCTTTGATGTTCCTCACGGAAACACAAATACGCCGCCCTGCCGACACGTCTTACCTGTGTTACCCCGGCTATGTCATCGAGGAACAATTTCGAGACAAAGCCGGGGTGTGCGTGTTCGTTAGGGCGGATGTTTGCTGCCGCCGGTTGCGCTGCCTAGAGAACCCCTCCAATTCCGTCCTTTGGCTGCACGTAGACCATGGCTCTATGAGCCAGATCTACGTGTGCGTCTACCGATCCCACACAGGGGATTCTGAGACAACAAAGCTCTTCCAGTACCTCAGCGAGACGGCTGATGAAGCGCAGGTGCGGTTCCCGAACGCTGACCTAGTATTTCTGGGGACTTCAATGGCCATCACATTGAATGGCTGGGGTCCCTCAAGACTGATCATGCGGGTAGAGCCGCCCATGCGTTCGCTCTCTCCCACGGTCTGACCCAGATGGTATGCGGGATCACCCGGATACCAGACAGGTCAGATCACGCGCCCGCTCTGCTGGATCTACTGCTGACGAGTCGCCCAGCCCAGTACCGTGTTTCGGTAGGAGCCCCATCGGGTAGTTCCGACCACTGTGTTGTTCACGCTGTCATGAAGGTGTCACCTCCTGCACGTCCTGTACAAACGTCACGACGACTATAGCACTACTCGTCAGCGGATTGGGACGGTCTACGCGATTATTATGCGTCCGTCGCCTGGAGCCAGCGCTGCTTTGTAGGAAAGGCTCCTTCGGATAGTGCTTCTGCTATTGCTGGCGAGATCAGTTGGATGGATGGATGGTTGGATGGATTATTACATCCCTTTCACTGATGTCGCCAGTATCCGCAGAGCCCGTCCCTGGTTCGGGCGAGATTGTGCCAAAGCTGTTCGACAAAAACAGTCGGCATATCGCGCCTGGATCAGGGCCCGGGCTGTGCGCGACCCAAACGTGGGCCACCTCAAAGCAGCGTACAACCGGGCCACAAAGTCGAGTAAGAGGGCCTTTAAGAGAGCGGATGCCCAGCGCGTCGCGCGGCTTGGTCAGGAGCTCACTTCCCATCCCACGGGCAGCCGTGGATTCTGGCAACTGGCCAAAGCCGTGCAATCTAACTTTTGTCAGCCCTCGCTGCCACCGCTGCGTTACCCAGATGGAACACTGGCTCACAAAGCCCAAGAGAAAGCGGATATGCTCGCAGACCTCTTTGCGGCTAATTCCCGGGTCGACGACCGTGGCCTGCAGCCCCCCGCCATCGCCAACTGTGGCCACACATTGCCTGATATTGTTATTAGGCAATGTGATGTACGGGCAGTGCTGCGGTCACTCGACACGCGGAAAGCCAGTGGCCCTGACGGCATTCCGGCGGTGGTGCTACGAAAATGTGCAGCTGAGTTGTCTCCAGTATTAACGCGTCTGTACCGCCTGTCATACTCTTCAGGGCTCGTGACGGAGGTCTGGAAGGAGGCGAACGTACAACCGATCCCCAAGAAAGGGGATCGGTCCGATCCAGGCAACTATCGACCCATAGCTGTCACCTCAGTCATTTGCAAGGTGCTTGAGCTCCTTATAAATAAGTAGCTCATGCAATTCCTAGAGGATCACTCGCTAATCAATGATCGACAATACGGCTTCAGGCCAAAGCGATCAACGGGTGATCTTCTGGCATTCGTAACGCATGTCTGGGGTGGGGCTATGGAAAGGCACGGCGAGTCCTTGGCTATTAGCCTGGACATCGCCAAAGCCTTCGATGGGGTCTGGCATGCTTCGCTCCTTTCCAAGCTTCCGGCATATGGTCTACCTCCTCAACTGTGCAGCTGGATTGCCAGCTTTTTAAACGAGCGCCGAGTGCGGGTCCTCTGCGATGGCCAGGCTTCTCGCTTCTTGCAAGTGAATGCCGGGGTACCGCAGGGGTCCGTACTATCACCAACTCTCTTTCTTCTGCATATCAATGATATGCTATCCCTCGGGAACATTCATTGCTATGCAGATGACAGCACACTGCACGGGAGTTACTCGGTTCGTCCGACGGCGGGGCGATCTGAGATTGAGGAGGAGAGACGACGACTCCTGGCTGATCTCGACCGTAACCTCGATAGTATCTCTCAATGGGGTACCGAGAACCTGGTCGAGTTCAATGCCCGCAAAACACAGGCGTGTGCATTTACTGCGAAGAAATCCCCTTTCCTTCCCCTACCCTCTCTTCAGAATGCATTATTACCAATGAAGGACAACCTTGATATCCTTGGCATAGACGTTCGTCGTATGTATGTATAGGGCTAGCTTCGCGGAAACTAGGAATACTGAATAAGGTAAAGAGATTCTTTACACCGGACCAGAGGTGTCTGCTGTACAAGACGCAGATTAGACCCTGCGTCGAATACTGCTCTCACCTCTGGGACGGCTCCGCGAAGTATCTGCTGGACGCTCTCGACGCTATGCAGCGACGGGCTATCCGTATTATAGATTGTCCGGAGGTAACGGGAAGCCTTGAGCCGCTAGTTCAGCGCCGAACAATAGCTTCCTTGGCCGCATTCTACCGTATTTACCACGGCGAGTGTTCTGAAGAGCTCTTCAATCTGATCCCACCCTCTTCCTTCCGATCCCGAACGACTCGTGCCGGGCAGAGATGCCACCCCCACACAGTGGATAGCATGTTCGCGAGAACCGAACGTTTTAAACGTTCGTTTCTCTGCCGAACGATAGTGGCCTGGAACGCCCTGCCTGTGCACGTGTTTCCTCCCACATATAATCCTGGGTTCTTTAAGCGGAGCGTGAAGAGGCACATCAGTAGGTCGTCAAGTTGAGGGCCACTCTCAATAGTAATGAGTGCTGTGAGAGTGGCCCACAATCGCTAGACGTCGTCACGACTTACCACCAGGCGGGCGGCGTCAATTTGGAGAACAAAATAAAAAAAAAAAAAAAAAAAAAAAAAGAAACGTGATGTAGTTAACAAAGGGAAAGGTCCTCAAAGTGGGTTAATTAATACACATTTTATGAGACTGTCTCAATTTTATCTAGTTTTCCTAGAACTAGAGAAAATGGTTGACTACTATTTGATTGCGTTTTGATTTGCATTATTGAGTTCCTTAAGAGTACACCTGTTTATTTTCTAATAGTAGCCTTATCACTTCACTCACACAATGATAACTGGCTTCCATTAGTATACTAAGAAAATATGAACCTTTCATTTTGACTAAACCTACCAATATTTACCTTAGGACTAATTAGACAACTATATATTTTGTTCTTGAATGTTATTAAAAATAATAGTTTATTTACTAGACTACATAAATGAAGGTAGCATCCTTCTCTACAGCCAGTTTAAAATAATTCTGAAAGTGGTTCTTCAATGTTTTTCCGACAGACAATGAGCTTATTATAAGAAAAGAGATAACAGGAATCCGCATTTCCAGTAAAAACACAAACTATTGTTTTTTTTTAAAAGAATAACTATTCTGCTTTCTCTATATACTCGTAACAATAGCAATATCCCTTACTTTTAATTTTGGAAAACAATAGTAATTGTGTACCTCTGCGTTTAAACAACGGCTCGGTCTCTGCGACATTTACTTAAGTATAACAATTTTTGGTTCTTGTTTCGAGAAAAATAATAGCTGCCTGAAATAAATGGCTGCAAAAAAATAAAGGACATTGCTCCTTTTAACTTTAATGGAAAAAAACATCATTTCAAATATGAAGGCTGATTCACATTATAAAAGCTTATCGGTTATTTGTTTACTTCTGGCACGTCAAAGTCACTAATAGCGGGCCTGATAGTGATACTGATACTATGGTCACAGAATAGAGAATAGTACTTACATACAGAACTTGTACTCCGACGTAAATTAAAGCACAGTTTACAAAGAACATAATTCGAACGTTAGGGTTGTCAGTAAAGTGAAATATATAAAAAAAAATACCAATAATTATGATGTTAATGCCTCAATATCAACTCTATGGTCCATGCCGTGTCACAAACAAGAGACAACGGGCACTTACCCGTGGTCCCACCGCTACGACCCACTAGTGGGACCACGGGGATTTTTTTTCCCTGTGGTCCCACTGCCTTTTGGTACTATGGGGAAAAAAATTACCCGCAGTCCCACTACATTAGAGATGTGCCGCAAAGCCTTTGTTGCCCGTGGTAGGTACTACTGGTAGTATGTACCTACCACGGGAATTTTTTTCTTCCATTAGTACTACCAAGCAGTCTAGTTTCCCGTGGTACTACTTCAATGTTTTGGTTTTATAACCCTTTAAAATATTATTATTTTATGACTTTATATTATGGTCAGTCTCTCTAATCTTGAAGGCTCTTATGTTGTTATGTATTCCTGGTACATTTGAGGTTTGTGTCTTTTATAATGGACAATCATTTTCATCTGTACTCGGTGCACCTGTTGACACATTTAAATAAACTAAACGGATCGATATTCGAATGAATGTGAATGTGCCGAGGCTGTATAATATAAAAAAAAAGAATGTGGTGTATATGTACACACATTATTATGTAAACAAATATAAATAGTATTTTGTGGAAACAGCGTATTTTAAATTTTTTTTTTTGTTTTTTGGTTCCTAGATTAAAGATCGACGGCGATGGTCGAACAAATGAGAAAAAAATTCTCACTAGTTCGATGATCGAACTGATGAATGGAACAAGTGAGAACAAACAGAGATTTCGAGAGTGCTTATGTAGTTCTGTAGTCCTAGTATTTTATTCAAGGTGCGTGTCATTTATAATAAAAGATGGCCTCACCATCAATGTGACTAACGAAATATGGGTACAATAAACAGCTCTTTCTACCTCATCAACGCATAAAACAGAAGAATCTATATGACATTTTTTAAGCACGTTTAAAGGTGAATGGTTTCTGAACAAAACTTCTTCGAACACATTATGAATAAACCAAACTGAGCGAGATGTAAGTTGGCGAGTGCTCTTTTGTAGTTCTGTACTCCTAGTACTTTTGTTGTTTGTGTATCTATGGAACTACTGGGTATATATTTCCGCTACAAGTATTCCCACGTATTTCCAGTGGTGCCCGGCGGACTTTGACCACCTCTGTGGTCTATGCGGGGGTTAGGTCGGGATGAGAATCCCGCGTCGTTGGGGTAGGGTTTTATCCCGCGTCAGTGAGTGAATCTGGTTGCGTGCTATGGGGCAAAGGCCCCGCAGCACGCAACCCTTCTAGCTTGCTTCTGTAAGGACAGCGGGTGGTGATCCCGCTGTCCTCAGGCCCCGATCATGGAGGTCGGTCTTGGGCATAGATGAGTCTGCGGTACCCTCGCCACTGACTACGGAACTCGGCCGGGAGGGCACGCTCCCTCTCCCTCTCAGCCGCCTCCTTCGCAAGCATGACTTGCTCGCAGAAGGACACGGCCGCGTTCCACCTACTCCCGCTGGAGACCATGGCTTGAAGCATGGTCTCCAGCGAGAGGGTATCCACGCCCAGATCCACTACGAGGCCCTGGCGCTGACTCGCCCACGCTGAAAATGACACGCACCTTGAATAAAATACTAGGACTACAGAACTACATAAGCACTCTCGAAATCTCATTCGAATCTTGATCCGTTTAGTTTATTTAAATGTGTCAACATGTGCACCGAGTACAGATGAAAATGATTGCCCATTATAAAAGTCACAAACCTCAAATGTACCAGGAATACATAAGAGCCTTCAAGATTTTAAATTCTTTTAAATTCAGTGAAAAGCGATTGAATGTTTGAACTCATTATTCTGAAAAAGTACCAGGCGATCATAAAAATAAAACAATTTAAAATTAAAATAATTATAAGTTTAATATAATTGATACATATAATAATTTCCTACTCGAAGGTACAAATTCTGTCTTAAAGCGAATCTGTCGTCAACAGAATCTGTCGTAAGCAGAATCTGTCTTAAACAGAATCTGGCTTAAACCGAATAAACGTTTTGATTGTCCATTAGAAAAGACACTAACCTCAAATGTACCAGGAATACATAACAACATAAGAGCCTTCAAGATTAGGCACATCTCTAGTCCAGTGGGTCTATCGAATTGGATTACCCGTGGTCCCACTGTAACTGACAGATAGAATAAATTCAAATTTTCTTCAGTGCGGTTGGACTACGGGGAAATAAAATTCCACGTGGTCCCACCAGTGGGTCGTAGCGGTGGGACCACGGGTAAGTGCCGGAGACAACCCTTACTGACTTACAACTTCAAGTTGTAGCTGACGTCACGTATTTTTTGCGATTATTAGGCGAGTGGCATAGGCCTGCTATGGTGTACCTCGATGCCTTGGCAAGTTTGCGTACTTTGAAAATTTTCATTACGGAACTTTTTACTTGTATTTCCAAGCCTCAATAGGTACTTGTATTTCCTAAATCACAATTTTGGTTTGAGGATTTGTTTTGGAAAACATATTAATTGTAAATCGCGCCAAACCCTGCATACTTTTGCATATCTTATCATGTCAATAAACAACATAGTCTTCATGAACAATTTTAACGATTTCCTGATAGTATCCTACTGATATACCGAGAGCCCGCGACTGCAAGACTTACGTCACGTTGTAAAGGCTGGTAATTTCTCAGAGCATGTCCCCACCACAGGTAAGAACGGTCAGTGAGTCTGAAGTGTCGGTTGTGTTTACTTCAGGAGATATCAGATTCACTGGAAATACGTTCTGCTTGTAACCAGAGACGCCCGGCAACGGACGTTACAGTAGTTCCGCGACCAAAAAAAAAAAACAAAAAAAAAGGAGATATCAGATTGCAAAGGTGGTTTAAATGGCACCTTACTTACCTCATTTTATAAAGCTTAATTTTTGGATATTTTCTTCGGAACAACAATAGAAATCTAATTTTTTTTTTTTTTTTTCATTATGAAATGACTCACTTATGCTTGATTGAGAATGAGACACTTATGAAATGATTCACTTATGAATAACAATAGAAATCACTTCACCAAATCCCAGTGGATAGCATGTTCGCGAGAACCGAACGTTTTAAACGTTCGTTTCTCTGCCGAACGATAGTGGCCTGGAACGCCCTGCCTGTGCACGTGTTTCCTCCCACATATAATCCTGGGTTCTTTAAGCGGAGCGTGAAGAGGCACATCAGTAGGTCGTCAAGTTGAGGGCCACTCTCAATAGTAATGTGTGCTGTGAGAGTGGCCCACAATCGCTAGACGTCGTCACGACTTACCACCAGGCGGGCGGCGTCAATTTGGCGAACCAAATATAAAAAAAAAAAAAAAAAAAAAAAAAAAAAAAGAACGTCACTTTCGCAAAATGTCATCGTGAAAAATTTGGTCACTTGAGCACAATGTCACTTCAAAAATGTCACTTTCTTAGAATGTCACTTTATCAAAAATATCACTTTCTTAGAATGTCACTTCCGCCAAAATGTCACTTTCTTAAAATGTCACTTTCGCAAAAATGTCATATAAGCGTTGATTTCGCAGCAACAACCCTTACAAAATCTAGTAAGTAATTATTATTATTTTGTTTCTCATTTCCTTATCCGGGGTCTATACCCGTCGGAAATGAGAAACAAAATAATGCCTTCCAAAAGTCTGGGTCTCACATAGGTGAGACCCGGACTTTTGGAAGGCATACATCGTAGATACAGTGGCCCTTTTATTTATTATTTTATTTTATTATTATTTATTCTTATTATCAGCTTACTAAAAACGTATAAGTTCGTAAATGTTTATAAGGTTAATAATAAATAAGACGCCGTGTGTAATTTTCTACGAGTGTAATTATATAAAAATCATAAACATCTTTAATACATAATAGTAAAACTAATATAATATTGTCATAACTTACTAAATACCTACTGTCTTTTACTTATATAATAATGTCTTGATGAACATAACTAATAATAATATATGTTATTATTATATCAACATAATAAAAACAACGATTTATTTATTTATCCTCCAAATGATTAATAATGATGAATTATGATTTAGGGTCTGATTTAGTTTTGATATGTATTTTATATGAAAGAAGCAAAAATACAAAATATCACAATAATATTATTATTTTTCAAAAAAAAAATTATATGCATTAATTCAGGTAATGTCAATGATTCGCGGTCAAATTTCTTTAAAAGTATTTTGTATTGCTTGTCAAAATGTATATCTTTTGGTCTTCTGTATCCACGGTATGTGTGAAATAAACTTTCTTTGATTTGATTATCTTAATAGAGACTTTCCTTTTTAATTTGAAAACAAATAAATACAGACCGATGTATGCCTTTCAAAAGTCCGGGTCTCACATAGACCCGGGATAAGGAAATGAGAAACAAAATAATAATAATAACTTACCAGATTTCGTAAGGGTTGTGGCTGCGAAATCAACGCTTGAATGACATTTTTGCGAAAGTGACATTCTAAGAAAGTGTCATTTTTGATAAAGTGACATTCTAAGAAAATGTAATTTTTTGCGAAAGTGACATTGTGCTAAAGTGACCAAATTTTTCACGATGACATTTTGCGAAAGTGATTTTCTATGTCAAGACCGTGGGGAGGTCGTGGGGACATGCTCTGAGAAATGTCTAGCCTTTATTTATAAAGTGACGTAAGTCTGGCAGTTACGTTCTCCAAGTCTCTGACACTTTTTACTGAAATCTTTTTCGCTATGACGTAGACAGGTAAAATAGCTGATCTCGTAAACGTCGTGATCGTCGATAAACCCAGAAATATATTTTGTCGAGGTAGTGTGTGCCGTTAATATTCCTAAAGTTCAAAACTTATAAATCATGATCCTCGATTTAAAAAATAAAACAAGAAAAGGATTAATACGAGACGAGTAAAATCTTAATTGAAAAAGGATAAAACAATTTAAAAGAATATCTGTCGGGGGCGGCCAGCACCATTAACCTCTAGATTATTTATCCTGTGAATTAAAGGTTTAAATTTGAATTGAAAGGTTTTTAAGGGGAACTGGAAAATGAGTGGATCCGAGGATAATAGATTGTTAGAAAGAATTTCACATGCTATTTCGCATTGAGAATGAAGTAGAATGTTGCTACCACATACAGCTGCACTACTCTTACACGTTTCATAAATGTTTATATACACAAACTTTCCTGGCATCTCACTATCTGCTTCGTAACATAATGAAAATTCCTTACGAATGTTACTTTATATCACAGTGAGTAATGAATACACCAGTTTGTGGGAGAGGATCCTACCAGGGTTCCGCGTGTAGAAATACAATGAGACACTTTTAAGGAACTTTATTGTTAATAATATTTGTTTACAATCGTACTATCTAAAGTGAGTTCTTTTGAGCAACTGACATAGCATGCAAATTTTCTTAATGACATGATATAAATTAGAATATCATTCAAATAGCTGGTGCCAGTATATCATACTAATATTATGAGTACATAAGGTTTTATGCATTAATAAAACATTAAATACATAATCTCAATACGCCCCCTTAATGTGCATATTAAAATAAAAGGCATAAAACAAAACACATACAAATTGAAATTATATCAAATAATAACCTTAACAAAATAAACAATTAACTAAGTAACAATGCCTAGACCACTCATGCACTCGTAGTGCTTAGCTCTTGGCAAAGCCTTCGTTAATATATCCGCGAGCATCGAGTCTGTCGGTAAATACTTCAACTCAATACTCTTATTGTTCTTTAATACAGTTCTGATAAAGTGATACCTGATATCTATATGTTTACTCCGAGAATGGTACATTGGATCACCAGCAAGACACAGCGCCCCCTGATTATCTACATGTAAGGTCAATTGTGCAAACTTACTTAACCCGATTTCAGTCAGCAAGCTATTAAGGTACATGCCTTCTTTCATCGAGGACGACAAGCTTACATACTCGGCTTGACACGTAGAAGTTGCCACACAGTTTTGTTTTTGTGATTTCAACGACACGCATCCGCCTCCTAACATAAAAACATAACCGGATTAAGAACGTCTATCAATAATACACGCGCCCCAATCGCTATCTGAGTAACCTTTTAGTGAATTACCTGTTTTCGTGAACACAAGTCCATGCGTCTTTGTATGCTTTAAGTAACGTAGTACTCGTTTCGCAGCGTTCCAACATTGTTCAGTTGGACTATCAAGAAATTGGCTTAACTTGGCCACACTATTTGTAATATCGGGTCTCGTTCCCGTAGATAAGTACATAAGAGAACCAATCAATTCCCGATATGGATATCGTTCACACTCATTATACTTCTAGGCAGAACTTAATAGTTGGTTTTTAACTTCCATTGGGGTAGACACCGAACTACATTTATTCATATTAAATTTATTTAAAATATCATTAATATATTTTTGTTGTGACAATTTAATGCCACTGTCAATTTCAATTCCGAGCATATATTTTGCAATGCCATAATCTTTCAACTCAAATTCAGCGCCCAGCTCTCTTTTAAAATTTTCGATACAACCTCTTTTTTGTGATGCGACCAATATGTTGTCGACATAGACTAGAACAAAGAGCTTCGTATCGTGGTCAATATTTTTAATATAAAGACATGGCTCATTTAATGATTGAATCAATCCCATTCGTTTCAGTTGTTTATCCAGTCTGATGTTACACTGCCGACCAGCTTGTTTGTTCCAAAAGTTCAGGTACTTTCATGTAAATGCTGTCCTCTAACAAATCATTTAAATAAGCAGTATTGATGTCCAACTGATGAACTTCAAGATCGAGTTCAGCTGCTAGTGCAACCAACAATCTTATTGTGTCAAGCCTAGCAACGGGTGCGAAGGTACTCTCGTAATCAATGCCATAGCGTTGGCTAAACCCTTTCGCCACCAGTCTCGCTTTCTTCTTCTCAGTTTTATCCACGTTAAGCTTCGTTGTCAATATGTATCGACATCCCACAACGTTTTTGCCCATAGGTTTCTGTACTATATCGAAAGTATCATTCTTGATTAGACTACGAACTTCCGAAATAATTGTGTCTTTCCATCCTTTGCTTTCGTTTCCGGATAAAGCTTGCTTTAACGTCACTTCAGTAATTCCAGCAAAATCCTGACAGTCCACGAACTCCTCTGTTGACTGCTCGCCTACTTCCATTGGAATTTCTGGCACTTCGCATTCTTCCATAGAAATCTGCGGTTCCACTTCAACCATGTTATATATTTTTCTGGGCCGTCCAATATGACCTCTCTCTAGTCGCGGTCTGCCTGGACCTCTTTTCATTGCCCTCCCCCTATCAGCAGGTTCATAATCTTGATGATGGACATGCACATGATACGATGGGCCAGCGACGACTTCCGGTTCAGATATATATATGTTGGTTGAAGAGGATCATTTGAGGGTATTATTTCACATTCCTCTTGATTTCTGTTTTCTTCGTCGTGTTCAGGAACATGTTCCCTACATTCGTCTGCACGATCAGGAATAACATGGCTGGAATTTTGTTCCGTTTGTTTGGGATGAAACTCGACGTCAATCGTCAACGGTTGTTTCTGATCAACAACTGGTCTTTCTTCTTGTATTTCAAAAGGATCCATCTTCATATTTCGTTTTTCATTTTCTTGACTTATGTTTTCATGGAACTTCACATCTCGTGACACGATACACTTTCTCTCCAACGGCATCCATATTTTGTATCCTTTACGATCGCTAGGATAGCCTACAAAGATACCTTCTTTACTGCGTGGATTAAACTTTTCTTTTCCTACTGTTTTGTCCAAAACGTGAACTATCTAAAGATCCAAATTGGTGTAAGTAATTTAAGCTTACCGATCGTTCACTCCATTTCTCAAAAGGTATTTCACCGTTGAGATTTTTTGTTGGACAACGATGTCTGAGGTGACATGCTGTCAATACTGCATCGCCCCAGAAACCAGGAGAAAGTCCTGACGAGATCATCATGCATCTTGCCATCTCCACCAGCGTCCTATTCATTATTTCAGCTACTCCATTTTGTTTCGGTGTGCCAAGAATGGTCAATCTTCTTGCTATCCCCTCGTTTTTCAAATACTCGTCGAAATCTCCGTTCAAATACTCTCCTCCGTTGTCACTTTGCAGATATTTAATCTTCCGTCCCGTAAGATTCTCGACCTGATTCTTGTATATTTTAAAAGTTGTAAAGACTTCACTTTTGTTTTTCAACAAATATACCTCATACCATCTCGTGTGATTGTCAATAAACGTGACGAAATATTTCTCTCCATTTATTGCCGTATGCTTTATTGGCCCGACCACGTCAGAGTAAATTATTTTTAATGTTTTTTCACATGGTCCATTTGTTCTATAAAATGGCAGCATACTCATTTTTCCACGTGCACATATATCACAATCATATAATTCAGCCACATCTGACATTCCCACATTCATGCCAGATTTTTTCAAAAGTTTGATGAGATCTTTCGCATTTAAATGTCCTAACCGTTTATGCCACAACCATACATCAACCTTTCTTTCTGAAATCGCTGAAACGGTACCACACTGTTCCTCTAAGTAATATAAATTACCTTTACGATTTGCGATCAGTTTAATATTATCATAGCTATCTTGTACACTAGCTATGTCACCCTTAAACATGACATGACCCTTAAACATCTTTGATCCATAATTCTTGCTACTGAAATCAGGTTACACCGCAAATCCGGAACAAACAAAGTGTTGGGCAATTGAACCACAGTTTGAGAACCATTAATAAATGTAAATAATCTCACCGTACCCTTACCTTGCACATTTGTGCTCGTCTTCGTCGCTAAATTTAGCTTACCTGACAAAGGTAACAGTGTGTTTCCAAATTTACTTGCATCGTTGCACAAATGTGACGTACACCCACTGTCGATGATCCAACGCCCATTTTCGTTGTAAACAGCTCTATCATCTGAAATACCGTTAAATGTAACTAAATTGGTATCGACAGTTGCTATATCAACACTATAATCATTTGATGCACATTTTGCACTACCAACACGTTGTTCCTTGTTCTTCTTTACACGTTCAGAGGATTTATGACCGAATTGGTGACATTTAAAACATTTGAATCTAAATTTTGAATTTCCTTGCTCTGTACCACTCTTTGACTTAAAATATTTCTTTCCTTTTATAATAAGCCCTATCTACACTTTCTTTCCGGACTCTGGAATGTCCTTCCTTTCAAATATCTTAATCTTGAGCGTCTCCGGATCTGGCAACGTATCTCTAGACTCTATAGCACATCTAAAATTATCGAAACTAGACGGTAAACTGTACAGCAGCATAATTGAAATCAGATCGTGATGCATTTCGATGTCCAAGTCTGCTAGTTGGCTTCTCACATCGAAGAATCGTAAAACGTGTTCTCTTATGTCACCGCCTTCCTCTAATTTATGTAGCAACAGCTGTTTTAACAAAGTAGCCTTCTTCGCGGGTCCTTTAGAGGCATGAATGGCTCTCAACTTCAACCATACATCCCGCGACGTCGTACATCCTCGTAGGTGACGTAATTCGCTTGGGCTAATCGACAGAATGAGGTCTGACTTAGCTTTTGCATCCTTACTCTCCCATAGCCTCGCCTCTCCAGGCTCTGCTGGTTTTGGGATACTACCATCGACATAACCCCAGGCATAATTTTTTACTAAAATAGCTTCCACCTGAATCTTCCATGTCTCGTAATTACGATTATCGAGTTGCTCAATTTTCACAATACTCATATTTATTTTCTACTTACGATTAATAACGTAAATTCTTCCTTTTCGCAGTGGAAGCGTGCTGGGCCCATAACCATTGTGGGGGAGGATCCTAGCAGGGTTCCGCGTGTAGAAATACAATGAGACACTTTTAAGGAACTTTATTGTTAACTAGCTGTTGCCCGCAGCTCCGCCTGCGTGTTACTTTAGATCTACATAACTTTTTTATTTATGAAGCGATTGAAAACCAAACCGCAAGTTCAAATCAAAAAATCAAATCATTTCTGAGATTAGCGTGTTCAAACATTCAGACAAACAGACAAAAGTTCTAAAAACCATTAATAGTGAACTCCACTGCGGGTGACGTGACCTGTTCTGAAGAGCTCTTCAATCTGATCCCACCCTCTTCCTTCCGATCCCGAACAACGCGTGCCGGGCAGAGATGCCACTCCCACACAGTGGATAGCATGTTCGCGAGAACCGAACGTTTTAACCGTTCGTTTTTCTGCCGAACGATAGTGGCCTGGAACGCCCTGCCTGTGCACGTGTTTCCTTCCACATATAACCCTGGGTTCTTTAAGCGGAGCGTGAAGAGGCACATCAGTAGGTCTTCAAGTTGAGGGCCACTCTCTATCGTATGTGCTGTGAGAGTGGCCCACAATCGCTAGACGTGGGTTGTCACGACTTACCACCAGGCGGGCGGTGTCAATTTGGCGAACCAAATATAAAAAATTAAAAAAACCTACGACAAACTTATTATTTGCGGTTGGTTCAGTACTCGGGTCAAGGGATCGAACCGCAAAATTAAGTTTGTTTTTTATTGTATATACTTTTCCGGGATAAAAAGTACCCAGTTTGGTGCCCAGGATATTAAAGAATTATTATACCAAGTTTCATCGTAATCGAACCAGTAGTTTTTGCGTGATGCTTGAACAGACAGACAGACAGACAAAAAATTTTTTAATCACATTTATGGGTTCAGTGTCAGTCTAGTAACACCCCCTGCCATTTATTTTTTTGATATCTTCAATGTACAGAATTTTCACTTCTACATATTTATTATAAGTATAGATAATATTTCACTGAGCTCGACGTCGTCTTCGCTGCGTGCCGTCCTCGCCCTGTCCTGCTCCTGGGAGACTTCAACGCCTGGAGTGAGGCGTGGGGCTCCCGGGAAACCAGGGACAAGGGGAGGCTTCTTGAGGACTGGACCAGAACACGTGGTCTGGACGTCCTCAACTGGGGGAATGTCGCCACCATTTGGCGGCGGGGGGGGGAATCGATCGTGGACGTAACGTTCGCATCCCCTGACCTCGCCCGCCGTATTACAGGCTGGCGCGTGGAGGAGGGTGAGGAGACGCACTCGGATCATCGGTACATCCGGTTCGATATCGTCCCCCCACCTGACCTCCCACAGCCAGTGGCAAATCCCCCGGATCCGCGTTGGGCACTTCACCATCTTGATCGGGAGGCTCTCCTGGAGGCATCCATCGTGCAGGCCTGGATTCCGGCGCCGGACCGGCCTGCCGATGTGGATGCCGAGGCGGAGTGGTTCAGGAGAGCCATGTCGCAAATCTGTGATGCGGCGATGCCTAGGGTTACACCCAGACCGGCCAGGAAGCAGGTGTACTGGTGGTCGCCGGAGATTGCAGAGCTGCGCGCAGCATGCATCTCCGCCCGCCGCCGGTACACCAGGTTTCGCTGGAGGCGTCGCCGCCCAGACGACGCGGCAGCCCGAGAGGCGGAGCTTTTTCAGGCATACAGGGAGGCTAAAGGTAATCTCCAGGAGACGATAAAGCGGGCCAAGACGGCGGCCCGCGAGGAGCTCCTGGAGACCCTGCAGCAGAACCCATGGGGGCGCCCGTACCTACAGGTCAGGGAGAAACTCCAACCTAGGGCGCCCCCACTGACCCAGAGTCTCCAGCCGCAGCAGCTGGAGCGGGTCATGGGCTCCCTGTTTCCGACGAGCGCGGAGGAGCACGTCCCTCCGCGCATGGCTCCGTCTCTGCCCGACGCGGATAGCACCAGCGAAGACGACGTACCCGAAGTCAGGGTGGGGGAGCTAGGTGCGGCAGTACTCCGGCTTAAACGCCGGAAAATCACTGCCCCCGGACCCGACGGCATTCCTGGCCGTGCATGGGTCCTGGCCCTCGAAGAACTCGGGCCTCGACTGATGGGGCTCTTTAGCGCATGGCTCGAAAGGGGCCAGTTTCCCAAGGTGTGGAGGACGGGGAAACTGGTCCTGATCCGTAAGGCGGGGCGGCCGGTGGACTCACCGTCCAGATACCGGCCGATCGTGTTGCTCGACGAGGTGTGTAAGCTCTTTGAGCGCATTATCGCGGAACGCCTCGTCGAGCATCTCACGAGTGTGGGGCCAGACCTGGCGGATAACCAGTTCGGTTTCCGTCGGGGACGCTCCACCGTGAGCGCGATCATGCGCGTGAAGAGCCTGACGGAGGAAGCAGTCTCGCAGGGCAAGGTGGTGGTGGCGGTGTCTCTTGACATCGCCAACGCGTTCAACACCTTGCCATGGAGCTGCGTTAGGGAGGCGCTCGTGTATCACGAAACGCCTCTCTACCTCCGTCGTATTGTCGGGGCCTATCTCTCGGAGAGGGCCATAGCTTTCCCCAGCTGGCTCGGGCCAGCTCGGCGAGATGTGTCGTGCGGTGTTCCGCAGGGGTCGGTCCTGGGGCCGCTTCTGTGGAACATCGGCTACGACTGGGTGCTGCGGGGTGCGTTGCCTAGGGGTGTCGGCGTAACGTGCTACGCCGACGATACCCTCGTCACGGCGCGGGGTGCAACGTACCAGGAGGCAGCACTCAAGGTCACGACGGGTGTTGCTCGAGTAGTGGGTCGGATACGGCAGCTGGGACTGGAGGTGGCCTTGCACAAGTCCGAGGTTCTGTGTTTTCACAGACCTCGGAACGGTCCACCAGAAGGTTCCAGCATAAATGTGGGAGGCGTTAGCATCGGCATCAAGCCCTCGATGAAGTACCTAGGGATCGTACTTGATAGCCGATGGAACTTCGGACCACATTTCCGAAGTTTGGTCCCCAAGGTGACGCAGGCATCGGTCGCGCTTTCGTGACTGATGCCCAACCTAAAGGGACCCAACGCCTCCTGCAGGAGACTGTACCTGGGGATCGTGCGGAGTATGGCCCTATACGGGGCTCCCGTATGGGCGGATAGGTTGGCGGTCAAGGGGAACGTGACTCTGTTAAACAGACCACTTAGAACCTTGGCCATCAGAACCGTACGGGGGTACCGCACGATCTCCGGAGAGGCTGCATGTCTCCTAGCCGGGACCCCTCCATGGGACCTGGAAGCGAGAGCCCTTGCGTCATTGTTCCAATGGCGCAAGGAGGCGCTGGAGCGGGACCACAGGCCTGCGTCTCGAGAAATCGAGGACCAGCGGTCCCAACTCCGCCAGGATCTCATGGAGTCATGGAGGGTGCGACTTGAGCAACCCAAGGGGGGTGCCATCTTCATCGCGGCGGTGAGACCGATCATGGACGATTGGCTGCAGAGGCAGCATGGTGACCTCACGTACCGTGCGACGCAGATGGTTGCCGGGCATGGATGCTTCGGTAGCTATCTGTTTCGCATGCATCGTGAGGTCACACCCCGGTGTCAACACTGCGAGGTTTCCGACGACGACACCGCACTCCACACGTTGGTGGAGTGCTCAGCGTGGGCGAGTCAGCGCCGGGACCTCGTAGTGGGTCTGGGCGTGGATACCCTCTCGCTGGGGACCATGCTTCAAGCCATGGTATCCAGCGGGAGTAGGTGGAACGCGGCCGTGTCCTTCTGCGAGCAAGTCATGCTCGCGAAGGAGGCGGCCGGGAGGGCGTACCCTCCCCGCCGAGTTCCGTAGTCGGCGGCCAGGCCGCCCCAGACTACGCGACTACGCCCAAGACTATCGTCCTCCATGATCGGGGCCTGAGGACGGCGGGATCGCCACCCACCGTCCTTACAGAAGCAGGCTAGAAGGGTTGCGTGCTGCGGGGCCTTTGCCCCATAGCACGCAACCAGATTCACTCACTGACGCGGGATAAAACCCGACCCCAATGACGCGGGATTCTCGTCCCGACCAAACACCCGCAGAGACCACAGGGGTGGTCAAAGTCCGCCGGGCGCCACTGGACATACCCTCTGCTAGTAACCAGGGACGCCCGGCAACGGACGTTAGAGCGGCCGCGGCCTTAGGCCGCGGGGTTAAAAAAAAAAAAAAAAAAAAAAAAAAAAAAAAAAAAAAAAAAAAAGTATAGATAATATAAAAAAAAAAGTATAGATAATATTTGTTTACAATCGTACTGTCTAAAGTGGCCTTATTAACATCACTAGGCCTTATTAACATCTCCAAGGCCTTATTAACATCTCTAAGGCGTTATTAACATCACTAAGGCCTTATTACATATCTAAGGCCTTATTAACATCTCTAAGGCCCTATTGACATCTAAAGGGCCTTATTAGCATCTCTCAAGGCGTTATTAACATCTCGAAGGCCTTATTAATGCACGCAGTGCAACTGTTGACAAACGGAAATTCAGTCAAGTATCTAATAAGCTCGGAAATTGAAATAAACTGGCCCCCTATTATGTGGGACCAATTGTTTATGACAAAATGTGGGTGTAATGATCGCCTCTGTATACCCCTTCGGGGATAAAAACATGGTTTTGTGTGTGAAGTATTTATAAGTATAATTTATATACTTTTGCTTTTGATTACACTACTAATGAAATAAGAATCTTGCCAAATGCTACTAAGCCGTTGTACAATTCGCGAGGGATAAGCGGAGCTTTGCATTTGTGTGAGTGCAGTGAGCGTGAACATATATGTGACCACTTTTATACACACACTTGTGTTGTACACACAGCTACACAATGAGTTTTTACTCTACTTTTCGTGGTCACTCACACAAATGCAAAACTCAGCTTATCCCTCGCGAGCTGTACCTACCTATGCGTTGTCTTATAAGCTATCTACCAGTGTAAGTTCCGTTGAAATAGGTTCAGTCAGCCGTTCCAGAGATTAGCTGGTACAAACAAGAACATAAATTATTTTATAGTGAAAAGCTGTAATTTGAAATTATAAAACACACTTTAATTAATGCCTATAGTGGCTATTTACTGTACCTATATACTCATACACACACACATATCACGCCTATATCCCCGAACGGGTAGGCAGAGGTGCATTCAACACCCACAATTTGCTAGTATTTTTAGTCCCACGTAATAGGGGGCAAGCCTATTGCCGTCACCGGGCACATTTATAATGTCATAAATTTTTGTGAATAGATTATTCAATTAAAGTAATAAAATACCTTTGAAATGTAATAAACTATTGATATATTAGCCAAAATGAAAGAATTTAAAAAGTCCAGTCTGTGAAGTAAGTACAAACCTTTGAATATATAGATGTATACATTTATATAATCCAAGGTACAATCTTAGATTTAATTTAGGTATGGGTCTTTGATTATATAAATATATATTAAAAGGTAAGGTCGATCTAGGCGAACGTTCTTCGACCAAATTGGAGATGTTTGGCCAGGTCAATACCCAATAGAGTTACAGTCCGTGACTTTGTGTTAGGGGTCTATACTAGACCCTCACCTATAAATATCCGCGGGTTGTAATATCTTGTAACCACGTATTGTTAAGATAGTGTTAAGACTCGATCCACTGTTACGCGAAGCCTAACCAGGCACGTACCCTGAATTGTGCATATTAAAGGTGAACAAGAAGTACGCATTGAACTTTTATTAGATTCCCTGAGACGTCTCCCATATTTCGGAGTGTGTATGAGGACAGTTATGAAAGTGGAAGAAGCGAAAAATGTATGCCAGGATCGTAGCAAGTGGAATTCCATAGTCTACCTATGCGTACCCTCATGGGAAAGAGGCGTGACCATATGTACTGTATATAGGACCATATGTATGCAAAGGTATGGGTATGCTATCCAAAGGCTGCCAAATATATTTTGGCGCTCCAATGCCACACACACAATTTTGGGGGTGCCAAATTACACTGAAAAACGTTAAAAACGAGAGAACAATAACTCCATACAATTATTGAGCTGAGCGAAGCGAAACTCCTAAACAACTGGACCGATCTTTTTGAAATTTGGCACGGTCATAGTGACCATCACCGTTCGTGCATATATCTGAATTCATAAAGATCGATCCAATCGTTTAGGGAGTTCGATCCGGATCGACAAACTCAGCTCAATTATTGCAACAGTCATTCAAATAGCTGGTGCCAGTATATCATACTAATATTATGAGTACATAAGGTTTTATGCATTAATAAAACATTAAATACATAATCTCAATACAGTTAGGTCCGTGAGTCTCAGTTTCTATAGTTTTATCTTATTATAAATCATCTTTTCATAATTAGGATCATACTGGTTATGAAAATATTCCGCAAGATAAATTTTATACCCAATTTTGTTGTTCACGAGAATGTTTGTGCACGATACCTTTATTGCTTTAAATTTAAGACCCTGAGCTCACATAATTTGACTTTCAAATTGAGATTCTCTTTTAAAATCGGCTTTCGTTCGGTGTCTTCGGTAAGGTGCTAAGGTGCATCTTTACTTACAGAATTCGCTAAAGCTCAATGGATAGATTTTAAATAATTAAATATCTTTTGTTTATTTACCATTGTCTTTGTTACTACGCGTATCTGTTATATTCCTAACATTAGGTACACCAAAATTATGCTAAATAAATTCTCCAAGGTAAAAAGAGGCTTATTTTTCTGAATTTTGAATTCGTTCTTGAACACGATAGAGGATGAATTTCAAATTCTTTATTCAGAAATGACATCCATACAATTAAAAATAAATTTCCTGCGTATTAAGGAACGAGTGCTTGGAGAAAGATAATTCTTTATGAAATGAAATAGTTTTTATGATCGTTAACTTATCCTCGTCGATCGATAACTTTTATTTTTTTATTAGAATAATCGGGCTTATTTGGGTATCATGTAGGTAACGTTGGTTTGAGTTACCGCGCCAGCATTTCGGAAGAACTGTTCCTCACGATTGTACTAAAAATGTAAACTAGAAATGTAAACGACTATGATAGTTTTCTTGATTAATATCAGTTTTTCCTAGCTGGACCTGAAGAAGCAATTCGATGAAGGTGACACGACAAATTACCAGACGAATGGTGAATTTGACCTAGTCAGCTTTGATGCAATACGTCATAACCAGTACTACTCTTGCTGTCTGGAGCCTTACCCTGATATCACATACATCATCAAGCTGAGAAGAAGACCCATGTTTTACGTCTTCAATCTTATTCTACCGTGTCTCCTCATCAACGGCATTGGTAAGTGTAGAATCATCTCGTCTTTCGATTTAATCAAGTCCTGTCGACTTTTTTGGTAACGATGAATTATTCAGATTCTTAGTATCGGTAAAATATTGATTCAGGTGAAATGTAAATACAGAAACGTGATATTTTTATCAAGTATAAATCTATTTTTCGGACATCATTGCCTCGGATGCTTTCAGTTAGATAGACTTCTCGTACCGACTTAACTGCATGGCTTCTCCATGTCTGCCTGTATACCCTAAGATCATATTATCCTCAGCAGTTACTCTACAGAACTTAAGGCGCTATTCCATAATGCAATTCAAGCATGCATGTATGACGTCACAAGTTCTTACTGTGTTGTGGCATAGTTAATTTAAAGACATAATGGAATAACGCCTTCAAAGAGTAGTATTGTGTGTACCTCTAATAAAATGAGTATTGTTTGCCTTCTAGCTCTACTAGTGTTCTACGTGCCCTCAGAGTCTGGTGAAAAGGTCACCTTGGGCATAAGTGCTCTTCTGTCTATGACAGTGTTCTTGATGACTATACGCGACACTTTGCCTCCTACAGAGAAAACACCTCTTATTAGTAAGTAATCTAATATTATAAAGAGTAATGATTTGTTTCTTTGTAACCGACTTCAGAATTCTTTCACTGACAAAGAGCAAAACGGTCTCGCGACGCGAGCACGTGTTGCTCTAACTTAACAAATAAAATACCTAAGTATATTAGGTTTATATGAAATAAGTAATTAATGGATTTTATGTTTTCCAGGTCTGTATTATGGAGTTAGCACGTGTTTAGTGTCATTCTCAGCCTCTTTGTCAGTTGTAACCCTTAACATATCTTACAGGCAAGTTTAGTTTTAATTATTTTATTGTATAATTAATGATATCATGTAAGAACACCATAAACACCTCAATTATGATACATTGAATAAATATGAGTGTGAGAATATGACTCGTGTTGCTCGTAGAGGAGTGAGAGGGCAGCCGGTGCCGAACATGCTGCGGGAGCTCGTACTGCAGCGCCTCGCGCGACTTCTCTACATCAACTTCGACACTGACACACCAAAGGTACGAGATTTAAACTTTCTTGTGTATTGAAATATCTTTCAAAACTGTCTTAACGTTAGCTATAATAAACAGGTAGGTAATACAACGCATAATGCGTTAAAAAGTTAAAAAGATATTGTTAAAATGTACCTATACCGATTTTCTTTGTAAATTTTTTTAAATAAATGTCGCAAGACATAACATAACATAGCATCACGCCTTTTTCCCCGAAGGGGTAGGCAGAGGTGTGCAAACACACCCACATCTCGCCAGCTATGTTAGGTCCCATGTAATAGGGGGCGAGCCTATTGCCATTTACCGGGCACAAGTTCCAGACTCTGGGATAATTGGCTGGGTAAAATTCTAAAGAGAATTATACATTATCCACCAGACCCGGGAATCGAACCCGAGACCTCGAGGGTGGCAGTCCGTACATAGTACCATTGTGCCACCGAGGTAGTCATGTCATGTCGCTAGACAAGCACTTAATACTTAGTTAAACTTTAGAAAAAATGTTTACTTCCTGTCAACTTAACTTAAGGTGTTTTATTAACTTTTTTGATTTTACTCCGCTATTTTTTTTCTTAAAAAGTCGTAGTCGTAGACATTACACAGCTACAGTCTCCCAAATGAAGAATACTAAAAGGTAGTACAAAATATAATTTAATAACATTGTTAACGTTTAGTTACTTATCTATGACCGCAGCGCAGGTCCGAAATTCGGTTGCTTTGTGGTACTAACTAACAAAATCAACGCTAATTATAATTCACTTCTAATTCTAGCACAGGTATAAAAACATGTAGACTATTGTAGACCTACGAATACCTACTTACTTTTACTTTACTTTTACAGGACACTTTAGCTATCTTCTTTCAATATGTACACACGTTGTCATGAGACCTCTATTAAATAGATAAGTACTATTCCCTATTCTGTGCCTCTATATCGTTCAATATTCCAGTAGGTATAACAGTCCCCTAAGTGATAGTTAAGTTTAGGAATAGTTTTTATGCTATAACTATAATAATATCTATTGATTTATCTCAATGCATAATAATTGCTTCAAAATGCTCATGTAATATGAAAATATTATTAACTTTATATGAAAATATACCTAAGTACTTATTATGTTACTAGCTGTTGCCCGCAGCTCCGCCTGCGTGTTACTTTAGATCTACATAACATTTTTATTTATGAAGCGAATGAAAACCAAACCGCGAAATCAATTCAAAAATTCAAATCAGTTAAGCCGTTTCTGAGATTAGCGTGTCCAAACATTCAGACAAACAGAGAAAAGTTCTAAAAACCATTGTTTTGGGTTTTATTGCGTTCATAAAGCCCTCCTACAACAGTTTCTCTATTATATCTTCTATAATATTCTCTATTATACCATAAAAATTCATCTTAAGATACGAAATATGAAATATTATTTATTATCTAGAGGGGCTCGTGGTCTAGTGGTAACCGACAATGTTAACACATTGCAAAATTGTTAGCAACATTGAGTCAGGCCGGTCTTAGGATGGGTGACCATTGCTTAAGACACTGAGACCCCTCCGTGCCTCGGAGAGCACGTTAAGCCGTCGGTCCCGGTTGTCATACGATCATCTATGGCAGTCGTTAGGGGTAGTTGGAGCCCTAAATCAAAAATCCGACCGGGCTAACTGCAGAACTTCGTTATCGCCTATGGGATGTGGAGGTCAGATGGTAGTCGTATAGCGGAAAATATCGAAGTTCAGCCGAATCGCAATTAGACTGGAAAGCCGACCCCAACTGCGTTGGGAAAAGGCTCGGTGAATGATGATCTTCGTCGTATGTGATAGTCCATTGAATTGTATGGCGAGCAATATTGTATTTTAAGTTAAAATATTATAGTATCTTAGCCGTGTGCAGCGCCCCTTAGTGAACTCCACTGCGGGTGACGTAACCTGTTCTGAAGAGCTCTTCAATCTGATCCCACCCTGTTCCTTCCGATCCCGAACAACGCGTGCCGGGCAGAGATGCCACTCCCACACAGTGGATAGCATGTTCGCGAGAACCCAACGTTTTCAACGTTCTTTTCTCTACCGAACAATAGTGGCCGGGAACGCCCTGCCTGTGCACGTGTTTCCTCCCACATATAACCCTGGGTTCTTTAAGCGGAGCGTGAAGAGGCACATCAGTAGGCCGTCAAGTTGAGGGCCACTCTCTATAGTATTGTGTGCTGTGAGAGTGGCTCACAATCGCTAGACGTCGTCGTCACGACTTACCACCAGGCGGGCGGCGTCAATTTGGCGAACCCAATATAAAAAAAAGAAAAAACCTACGACAAACTTATTATTTGCGGTTGGTATAGTTATCGGGTCTAGGGATCGAACCGCAAAATTAAGTTTGTTTTTTATTGTATATACTTTTCCGGGATAAAAAGTACCCAGTGTGGTGCCCAGGATATTAAAGAATAATTATACCAAGTTTCATCGTAATCGAACCAGTAGTTTTTGCGTGGTGCCTGAACAGACAGACAGACAGACAGACAAAAAAAATTTTAATCACATTTTTGGGTTTGGTGTCTGTCTAGTAACACTCCCTGCCATTTATTTTTTTGATATTTTCAATGTACAGAATTTTCACTTCTACAGATTTATTATAAGTATAGAAGATTATTTTTAACTGTGATTTTGGCTATAAAATTAATTATATTTGAAAGTCGTAGCCAGTCGTAGCCATTAAAAAGTTATGCCCAAGTCTGCTGTAAAAAGTTCAAAACTGACGTTAGTTAATACAACTTATTTATTCTAGAACTAATTAAGTTCTCTGACAAATTGCATGAACATGGCACGGTATCAAATGCGAAAATAACGAAATCCATTATTCTTTTCTCATCTCGTAAATAAAATTATGCAATGTGAAATTCTATTTTCGTAAATTAATTTATGCGGTCTAAATTAGATTTTGCTATTAATAAAAGTGAAATTATTAATAATTTAGATTTACAAAATAATTTCTTAAATTGGCTTTAGAACTCATACATTTACAACTTTGATAATTTAATATGTTACTTTATAGAATTGAATTTTTTTAACAAAAATATTTTTGGAAAAATTCATGGAAACAATACTTACTTTAAAAACTTTAAACAATTACTTAATAAAGTTAATACTATCAGGCGTTACTTTTCGGAAGTCCATAGTTAAATAAAATAAATCTAACTACTTTGCAATATTCCGCCACATGCAAATTACCCAACTCTCGTATTTATTCATGCACAAGTCCGCCCTCCAATCCCACTTAGGCCGAAATAATAGAGAAATAATTTTGAAAATAGAATAAATATGAGAGTTGTGTTATCGTGCAAAAAATAATAAAAAACCTCGACACGTGTTTCGCCCCCAACCAGGGGCATCATCAGGAGATGTCGATGGCTCGGCGCACGGCGACCGAATGAGCCACAACTCGTAAACCGCACCTATTTATATCCTAGGTTTTTTATTTCTACCCACAACCATAACACCAAACTATTTTATGTCTACCCACCACCGTTGTTTGAATGACGTATACCTACCCGCAGCAAAGGGGAAGAGACGAAATTAAGTTGATCATTTAAAATATTAGGGTTCAAGCGTCTATGTTTGTAGATTTCTAATTGTTCCAAAACCGAAAGCCTCAGTCCTTTGTTGCAGGTGTGCAGAACGTCATAAGTATGAAGATTAGGTAGGGAGTGACCGGAGTCCAACAAATGTTTTGCAAAATGAGACCGTTCTGGGCGATTGTTTCTAAAAGCTGATATATGTTCTTTATACCGCGTCGCGAAGCTACGGCCGGTTTGACCAATATAAACACCCTCACAATCCCCACACTTAAGCCTATACACACCTGACTTCCTGTCATCCCCAATTTTCTCCTTAACATTGCAAATGTTTCTCCGGATAGTGTTGTCCGTTCTAAACGCGACATGAATATTATTTTATATTATTTATCAAATTGCTAAATCTAATGGTTACAGTACCAAGCTTGTGGACAACTTAGTTGGAAGGCGGCGAGCCTCAATTACGCGTAGTTTACTATATGCTGTTCCCCCGGATCGTGACGTCCATCGGTATAGAGCTAGTCTAACTTATTTAGGTCCGATATCTGATAAAGTTGCCAAAATTTTGCGTAAAAATAATATTCATGTCGCGTTTAGAACGGACAACACTATCCGGAGAAACATTTGCAATGTTAAGGAGAAAATTGGGGATGACAGGAAGTCAGGTGTGTATAGGCTTAAGTGTGGGGATTGTGAGGGTGTTTATATTGGTCAAACCGGCCGTAGCTTCGCGACGCGGTATAAAGAACATATATCAGCTTTTAGAAACAATCGCCCAGAACGGTCTCATTTTGCAAAATATTTGTTGGACTCCGGTCACTCCCTACCTAATCTTCACACTTATGACGTTCTGCACACCTGCAACAAAGGACTGAGGCTTTCGGTTTTGGAACAATTAGAAATCTACAAACATAGACGCTTGAACCCTAATATTTTAAATGATCAACTTAATTTCGCCTCTTCCCCTTTGCTGCGGGTAGGTATACGTCATTCAAACAACGGTGGTGGGTAGACATAAAATAGTTTGGTATTATGGTTGTGGGTAGAAATAAAAAACCTAGGATATAAATAGGTGCGGTTTACGAGTTGTGGCTCATTCGGTCGCCGTGCGCCGAGCCATCGACATCTCCTGATGATGCCCCTGGTTGGGGGCGAAACACGTGTCGAGGTTTTTTATTATTTTTTGCACGATAACACAACTCTCATATTTATTCTATTTTCAAAATTATTTCTCTATTCTTTCGGCCTAAGTGGGATTGGAGGGCGGACTTGTGCATGAATAAATACGAGAGTTGGGTAATTTCCATGTGGCGGAATATTGCAAAGTAGTTAGATTTATTTTATTTAATTACTTAATAATTGCGCAGCTTTTTCTAAAGGTCTTTTTTTTTATAATTGCCAGGGAGACAGCGGCACATTGACAACGGGCGCCGTGCAAGTGAACCCGCGCACGGGGTCGCGACTGAAGTCAGAGGTTCAATGCGACGGTGCGCCAATATTACCTGCTTCACCTCGGTTTGCTCGACACAACCACAACCATCTGGGTAATCAAATACTGCGTATTATTGTTTAAAATAAATAAAAAATCCCATGGAAACACATTACGAGATAATAAACCCTCTATACATTATCGACATTTTAAGGAACGATCGAAATTGTTCTAAGTAGAGTGTTTTCGTATTATTTTAGCTGGCTATCTGAGCGTGAAGGAATAAAAAATATACCTACAGAAGACACAAATTTTCGCTATTATAATATTAATGCCCGAACTGCTGAGGTTATAACTGGCTGTTGGAATTAGGGTTTATTACCTAAGTGAGTGTATATTATACCTATGTAGAAACAGCGGATAGTGGTAATAAGTTTGCCTCCTGTTACAAATGTGCATGTGTGAAGCACTTCTGCCTACCCCTTCAGGGATATAGGCGTCATGATGTATAATATTAAGGCCGAATACTTATTCTTAAGAAGTCCTTTTGTCTTCAATACTCGTATATTTCTACCTGGAGGTGAGATTACCCGTAAGTAATATTAAAAGTTATAAAGTTAGTAATATCTGTCTTAGGTCATTGGATACGGTTTATTACAATATGTTTATCACGTTGTTAATATATGTCGTAGTTATTATTATCCTCGATACTTTACTTATTTAGCTGATTAGTTAACGTTGGATTACATTGCGTTAATTATTATCAATCACAGTGGACAGTGCGTTTAAGTGTTTGAAGAAGATTGACAGTCAATCTTCTTACCCGTGACGTCAATTGTCGTGAAACCAGTCTTTTTTTTTAATCCGCGGCCGAACCTACGTCCATTACCAAGCGCCTCTGGTAGGCACTGAAAGAATTCCCAGTGGCGCTCGGCGGGTGAAACCAGCCCTAACACAGGCACTTTTAGTTTACGTGAAGGGGGCAATGAAAGTTGGGGCGTAAATGCTAGTAACTTAAAGGTACTTTTATTACGATTGCTAAATTTCATTCAAAAATAGTAGTCTCGTTCCCAGTTCTCACGGAAAAATATTACGAGGATAAAAGGATCCTATGTGTGACTTGTGAAAATGGTCTAATTATAATTATAATATATTAATTTTCATTCAATATGTTTCACGGTTTATGCATGAAAGAGTAATTAATATCCTTACCGAGTAACAGTGATGTTCGGTTATCAGAAAGTATTGATACTAATGCCTAGTTGCTTTTTGGTTTCAATGATCAATATAAAAGATCCTCATATTACCTTCGTTAATGTTCGTTTGTAAGCGTTGTGTTCATTAATCCCGCCATTATCACTGCTTTGATGACCAATTTACCGTAGTAGGCTCTATAAAAATAAATAAATATTTTTCGGACATTTTCACACAACGTCATCTAGCCCAAACTAAGCTATAAGCTTGTGATATGGCATCTAGACAACTGATAAACATACATATATATTTCTAAATATATTGTGGATCACACAAATATTTGATTCGACCCGGGGATTGAACCCGAAAGTCATAAGCCGATAAACTACCGTACACGCCACCGAAGCAGTTAATACAGCTTTAATCAGAGGCGGATTGTTCTACTTTTTAAGTAGGTATACCAAATACGTAGGTCACACTATAAGTTTTGCGTAACTTAAAAAAACAACATGTTAAAACCAAAATATTATGTTTATTGCTTTTCAAAATACTCTCCTTTACATTTGAAAATTTTTTTCATGCGATCGAACCATTTTTTAACACAGGAGGACCACAGATCTGAAGGCATGTTTTCTACGTGCTGATTGATCGCTATCACTGTCTCTTCGGAGTTGGTAAAAGTGAAACCTCTCATCAAATCTTTGATTTTGGGGAAAATACAGAAATCACAGGGTGCTAGGTCGGGGCTATGCGCAGGATGGGTGACGAGTTGTACTTTTTCGGCAACTAAAAATGACTTTGTTTTGTTGGCCGTGTGTGAAGAAGCGTTGTTATGATGTAGGAGAACGCGGCTTTTGGGTCGTCTTTCGCGAACTTTTCTAACACCCTGGGTAAACAAATGATAGAATACCACTCGGCATTAACACTCTTTTGATCTTCAAGTGGAATTGTACAGATGGGACCCGTAGCTCAGAAAAAAAACGCGATCATTTTTTTACTAACGTTTCTCGCCTGCCTCACTTTTGTTGGCTTGTTCTCATTTTCAAACACCCATTCACAAGATTGCTGTTCTTTTTCGGGTTCAAAACAATAAATCCACGTTTCGTCTCCTGTGGCAATGTCATAAACAGCATTAGAATGTCCGTGGTCGTACTTCAGTAGCATCTGTGAGCACCATTCCACGCGAGCCCGCTTCTGCTCCGCTGTCAGTTCATGAGGGATCCAACGACAACAAAGGTTCCGAATTTTCAATTCTTCGTGTAAAATTTTCTGGATTTGACTCATACCAATCCCCAATAGTCCTCGAATTGTCTCATATGTAATCCGCGGGTTTTCTTCAATTAACCGCTTAACAGTAGCCACATTATTTTCGTTGACGGTAGTTGAAGGCCGCCCTTCACGAAATTCGTCATGTAAAGAAACTGGACCTCTCTCAAATTCAGCAAACCATCGCCTCACGGTGCTCAAACAAGGTGCTTCTCTCCCAAAAGCATTTTGAAGACGAGCGGCACAGTCTTGCGGAGAGAGAGAACTTTTAAAATCATAAAAAACCATCGGTCTAAAATCTTTTCGACTTAATTCCATTTTCGTTGCATACGTAGAACTTTGATGTGTGATAAAAAACAATTGACAAATGATTTCCCGCCAATTGTTTTTTTTTACTGCAACGTTTAAAAAATATAACATTCGAAATTCAAATAGTTCCGATTAGCTAGACGTGCAAAACTACGAGTATTAACGTTATTGGTACTCTTATTCTTGACTTTTTTTTTAATATTTATTTTGTTGGCACTCACTTTTTGATAAGGACCCACTCAGGTTGTGTTCATTTCCTTTTCTTTAATAAATTCGCAATGGTGCCCAGGTTTAATTTAAATAATGCTTTCACAACGTAATATTTTCTTTTCATTAAACAATTTTAACATCTGTTTCATGTTAGAGTAACAGCTGTTCTTCGTTTTGTTGTGAAATACAGATTTGTTTAATTACTTCAACTTTTCTATGGCTTTTTCGTTGTTAAATGAATAGGTAGGTAAAAGATTAGTAGAAGCAGAATTTCTTGATTTTATTTTTTTATTTTATTTAATTTAATACGTACAGAAACAGACACCATATTATGGAAAAAAACAATATAACATTGTAGTATTCAAGTTGTTAATTTAGCGTCCAATTAAATCTATACTCAACATTTAAAACTAATAAAGCACAAAATTAAAAAAACGTTGGTAAGATTATTAAAAAAACACAAAAAGACTATGGACCTAAGACCTATTTGAGTATTGTAAATTGTAACTAATACATCAATTGTTAATAGTTGCCAAGGCTTTCTTAAAACTATTAAAATTATCAAAAAATACATCAACGTGTGAGCAAATAATATTGTACTGAGTACACATTCTGTTGATTGGGCTGTTTTGTGACACATAATATATTGATTGGGGTTTACAGTAATTTGAACTCAGAGAATTTCAACTCAGAGAATTAACTCAGTAACTCAGAGAATTTCACTGACAAATGACACAGATTTACACAGTTTTCATTGGCTAAAATGAGATTTAGAGGGACATCTCGGCGTTTAGTGGATATAAAAGTGACGTGCCTTTTAGACTGAGGTATTCGGCTGCCTTCAAGAGTGAGGAGATCGATTGTTATTGTGGATCCCAAACAAGTCAGTGATAGTGGTAGCCCCGCACAGCTAACTTTAGGTAAGTATACTTAGAATATACTTTGTAAAATTATATCGCTCTGTTCTTACTTGAACATTTTACTGACAGGATCCACAACAACCTTAGGAACAAACACTATCAGCGGAGGAGCAACAGCGACCAGTGCTATGGCAGAGAGTGTGTGCGCCGCTGCATGTCCCCGGTGCGCCTGCTGCGGGTGTACGCTGCGGGAGGCGGCGGCGAGGCACGAGCAGCGGGTCGCAGCCAACGAGCGCCTGGAGCGAGCCAACCTTGAGTGGAAACAGGTTAGTTGTATTTAATGTAGGTATTATTGTTGTACCTTTATTTATTGCCTCATTTTATTTTATTTTTTGGTTTTTAATTAGGTATTATTTTATTTTATTCGCTTTGTTTTTGTTTCTGTTCTGTTTTGGTTATGACACCGGGTACAGGTGTTTTTCTGTATTGTGTATTTCTCTTGTGTACACAAATTCTTTCTTTAAATAAATAATTAAGGATTAAGTTACAAATTATAATAATTCTCAGATCGTCCAACCACTTTTCGAAGCTTGGTGTGGACTGCTCCAGGTCTAATACCAGGTTTAATACTCATATTAACGAGTATACAATCAGCCATGATGGTCAATCGCAGAATAGGGCATAATTACCGCCATCATCGTCGTAATACATTCCATCGTCGCTGATTATGGGCCATGCAGACGATTATGCTCTCACACATTCACACATTCATGATCGCCTGTAATGGCTTACCAAGACCGACTGTAGGTATACAGGTTCTTTATAGTATTTTTCAGTTTCATTGAAATTATTCCGGTAAAACACTCAAGTGTATATTTCTCAGGTGGCAGTAGTTGCAGACCGAGCGTTATTAGCTGTGTTCGTACTCGTCACTGCGATATCAACAGCAGCTATTTTGTTGCCGCAATTAACCAACCTTCATGTTGGGAATACACCCTTAAAGCCACCTCTATAGAGGCTGTATAAAACATTGTATGAAACTAAGTCTTCTCCCAACGAATATTTGTGTCAAAACAGTTGTGCCAAAGTAAAGTGTCCAGGCCAATCTATTTGAAGCTTTGTAAATTTTGTTTTATTTAGGATGGTTTTTAAAAGTCAGTGTGACATATTTCAGGAACTGTACTATGGTTACTTACATACCTACTATTCCCTATTCTGTGACTTTAACTATAATCTATGATAGTGCATTCTACATAACAATGTACAATATTACGCAAACGACACCTATGTATTTTAACGAATTGTGTGAAACTTTCAGAATTAGTTATTTTGTTTTCCTTTCATGTCGGTGTAATAGTAGAGTTTGTTTCAGTATTCATGATTACTTTGTGGCCCTCAAAGGCTTGGCAAATCTACCCTTGTTACTTTAAATTTGTAATTGTACAGGTATGTAGTCTTTGTGCCAAAATGTTTATGTCAATTAAAATGCTAAGCGATGGACACTTGCATGACACTTCTGTTGTAGGTTTAGAATTCTTAAGTTTTGATACGTATAACTATTGATAAATACAATATTGGCCCAACACACTCCTAACTCGTTTCATCACTGTATGTAAATACCTTAAAATAATGGTAAATTTGCTGTTAAATTTAGAAAACATTTATAAAGTAAGTAACTTGTTGTATGTAGTACATTTATTTCTTATTAATTTATCATAAAACCCTTGTAAACCGTTGAAAATGAAAATTATCCGCGAGGTTGTCTTGACAGGGTCTAATATAAGACAAACCAAGTTGGTAACGAAAATTCAAACCTATTAAATGTTAATAATGATCAGTATACATGTAAATGTATATGCAAAGTTTATCAAAAGTTTATGTACTGGGTCGAGAAACATCTTTTACGGAATGATAAAATAAAATGAAATTACAGTAAAATATGAAATTGTCATTTCACCTTGCAAAATTAAAACAACATATTGTCATCTAATATTTTAATTCGTTCAAGCGCCTTACCTTGCCTTCTTGGCCTATATTTCCGCAGTAATTTATTTAAAATTATTTTCCGTGGAAATCATGGAGTTGGAATTTACTGGGGTAATGCAGGACGAGACATTGTTGAGTGACGAATGGTTTTAGTTAAGGGTTTAGAGATAAATCTCTATATTACAATTCTATACATATTATTTACATTTATAAATACGTTCTTGCGTATTTAAGAAAAGTTGAAGGATGGTCTAGATCTACTTATAAACAACTATTACAACTCGTATAAATAGTTTCAGTTTCAACCAGGATTATTAAAAAGATAGTTCGTAGTTGTTACAGATGTAAATATGTAGTGTTAGTGGGTAGAAATACTTATTCTTTTTTTGAGTTTCACGCGCGCGGTCCGCTACTACTACCGTTGCCAAGGGCCTCTGGGGAACACGAAGGGAATATCCAGTGGCGTAGGTAGATATACTTACATTTAAGTATAGTATTTATAGTTTAGAAATAGGTACTTAATAAAGTTGTTAAAGTAATATTACCGTTGAACATGCTGTACCCAATTACTAATAAAATTTCTACAATACTTACGTCTTTTTTTTAACCGCGGCCGCTCCTATGTCCATTGCTGCGGGCTTCTCTGCTGACTGATTGAAGAAGAATCATTATAGTACCTACAAGTATGTGACAGCATCCTCCTAGAAGTTTTATAGAGAATCAAAAACCCGAGTTCTAGCCTAAATCTACAAACAGCAATAAACCACAATTCGTATTTGTTTGCGAAAATCAGGCGACAAAAAGAGACCCTGAGCATTCTGCTTCATTATCATCTCAACCCTTTTGCCGTCCACTGCTGAGTATAGGCCTTTTTTTTTTTTTTTTTTTTTAATTCCGCGGCCTGAGGCCGCGGCCGCTCTAACGTCCGTTGCCGGGCGTCTCTGGTTACTAGAAGAGGGTATGTCCAGTGGCGCCCGGCGGACTTTGACCACCTCTGTGGTCTCTTCGGGTGTTGGGTCGGGACGAGAATCCCGCGTCGTTGGGGGAAGGGTTTTATCCCGCGTCAGTGAGTGAATCTGGTTGCGTGCTATGGGGCAAAGGCCCCGCAGCACGCAACCCTTCTAGCCTGCTTCTGTAAGGACGGCGGATGGCGATCCCGCCGTCCTCAGGCCCCGATCATGGAGGTCGATAGTCTTGGGCGTAGTCGCGGAGTCTGGGGCGCCCTGGCCGCCGACTACGGAACTCGGCGGGGAGGGTACGCTCCCTCTCCCTCCCGGCCGCCTCCTTCGCGAGCATGACTTGCTCGCAGAAGGACACGGCCGCGTTCCACCTACTCCGGCTGGAGACCATGGCTTGAAGCATGGTCTCCAGCGAGAGGGTATCCACGCCCAGACCCACTACGAGGTCCCGGCGCTGGCTCGCCCACGCTGAGCACTCCACCAACGTGTGGAGTGCGGTGTCGTCGTCGGAAACCTCGCAGTGTTGACACCGGGGTGTGACCTCACGATGCATGCGAAACAGATAGCTACCGAAGCATCCATGCCCGGCAACGATCTGCGTCGCACGATACGTGAGGTCACCATGCTGCCTCTGCAGCCAATCGTCCATGATCGGTCTCACCGCCGCGATGATGGTGGCACCCCACTTGGGTTGCTCAAGTCGCACCCTCCATGACTCCATGAGATCCTGGCGGAGTTGGGACCGCTGGTCCTCGATTTCTCGAGACGCAGGCCTGTGGTCCCGCTCCAGCGCCTCCTTGCGCCATTGGAACAATGACGCAAGGGCTCTCGCTTCCAGGTCCCATGGAGGGGTTCCGGCTAGGAGACATGCAGCCTCTCCAGAGATCGTGCGGTACCCCCGTATGGTTCTGACGGCCAAGGTTCGAAGTGGTCTGTTTAACAGATTCACGTTCCCCTTGACCGCCAACCTATCCGCCCATACGGGAGCCCCGTATAGGGCCATACTCCGCACGATCCCCAGGTACAGTCTCCTGCAGGGAGCGTTGGGTCCCTTTAGGTTGGGCATCAGTCGCGAAAGCGCGGCCGATGCCTGCGTCACCTTGGGGACCAAACTTCGGAAATGTGGTCCGAAGTTCCATCGGCTATCAAGTACGATCCCTAGGTACTTCATCGAGGGCTTGATGCCGATGCTAACGCCCCCCACATTTATGCTGGAACCTTCGGGTGGACCGTTCCGAGGTCTGTGAAAACACAGAACCTCGGACTTGTGCAAGGCCACCTCCAGTCCCAGCTGCCGTATCCGACCCACGACTCGAGCAACACCCGTCGTGACCTTGAGTGCTGCCTCCTGGTACGTTGCACCCCGCGCAGTGACGAGGGTATCGTCGGCGTAGCACGTTACGCCGACGCCCCTAGGCAACGCACCCCGCAGCACCCAGTCGTAGCCGATGTTCCACAGAAGCGGCCCCAGGACCGACCCCTGTGGAACACCGCACGACACATCTCGCCGAGCTGGCCCGAGCCAGCTGGGGAAAGCTATGGCCCTCTCCGAGAGATAGGCCCCGACAATACGACGGAGGTAGAGAGGCGTTTCGTGATACACGAGCGCCTCCCTAACGCAGCTCCATGGCAAGGTGTTGAACGCGTTGGCGATGTCAAGAGACACCGCCACCACCACCTTGCCCTGCGAGACTGCTTCCTCCGTCAGGCTCTTCACGCGCATGATCGCGCTCACGGTGGAGCGTCCCCGACGGAAACCGAACTGGTTATCCGCCAGGTTTGGCCCCACACTCGTGAGATGCTCGACGAGGCGTTCCGCGATAATTCGCTCAAAGAGCTTACATACCTCGTCGAGCAACACGATCGGCCGGTATCCGGACGGTGCGTCCACCGGCCGCCCCGCCTTACGGATCAGGACCAGTTTCCCCGTCCTCCACACCTTGGGAAACTGGCTGAGTATAGGCCTACCCTAAAGAGAAGAGGAATATATACTACATATACCACGCTGGCCACGCTGGGTTGGTGTAGAGTTTTCCTTCTCTATGGATACTGTTTTGTGATACAGCTTACTTGAATATTTTCTTACTACATGGTAGGTACCAAGTAAAAACGCGAAAGTATGCATAAGGTCTTTTTTGTTTTTTTTAAACCCGCACTACTTCCATTGCCAAGCGCCTCCGGTAAACACTGAAGAAAAGCCCAGTGGCGCCCGGCGAAGTATGTAAAGACTGGATGGATGTTAAGATTTTAGTTACTCTTGCACGTGAAAACTGTCTAAAGAGATTTTAATGAAAGTACTAAAATAATTCTATCTCATACATTAACATATTATAGGCTACTTTTTACTTATTTTCTAGACACACCAGACAGGTCCGGCGAACAAATTACGGCGATAGCACCGTGACCTCCCTAGTCCCTAGTCGGGCAAAAAAACCGACGGTGTAAAACAGCTATTAGGAAACAATATTCTTAAACACGACGATTTACCAACCTATAAAACACAGTCGCTGTCCGCTGTCTGTCCCTATGTAGGCTTAGATCATTAAAACTACGCAACGGATTTTGATGCGGTTTTTTTAATGTACAGAGTAGTAATCTAGGAAGGTTTTAGTATATTATTTGGAAGCTGACGAAGCCGAGGGTGTCCGCTAGTGTACTAATATAACACATAGTCATATTCAAAGTGATCATAGCGGGTCCCATTATCCTGCGTTACATATGTACTAAGTTCATCTTAAACATAAAATCCCGCATCAAGGTATTTATGTTGTTTCCTTAAAGACTAGTTCGCATTAGGCTAGTAATTTAGAAGAGTAGCGAGTAATTTAGTAACTAAATATGTGCAAACTACAAAAATTTAGTCGAGTAATTTAGTAAATGATTTAGTCAAACAAACAATTTTAACATTTTAAATTCAAATTCAATCCACATTTCGGCCCCTGATTATTCTCAGGCCAAGAAATTAAAAGTTGTAGAGAATAAAGTAAGGGAAGGCGACATCAGTGGGGCGGCAAGACTACTTTTTAGTAGCGACGTGCTGGCTCCTTATTCTGTAGAAACTTTGACGGGCTTGCAGAGTAAGCACCCACCATCCGCAGCTGACCTCTCTTTCCCTGATCCTCCGAACAACGATACAGAAAATCTTGAGACTACTGCCAAGGATGTGCGCACAGCTGTTGACTCCTTTTCTTTTTGGATCAGCTGGTGGACTTGACGGTCTGACACCACAGCACCTTAAGGATCTGTTGTGTCCGAGCGCTGGGGAAGCTGGTGATGCACTTCTGAGGGAGCTAACAGCTCTAGTCAACTTCATGCTCTCAGACAATGTGGACAGTGGCATCACAGATATTTTGTATGGGGCCAATTTATGTGCCCTTAACAAAAAGGATGGTGGCATTTGTCCCATTGCCATAGGTCGCACTTTGCGGCGTTTGGCAGCCAAAATTTGTTGTCGTTTTTATAGTACGGAGCTTACTACCAAATTTCAGCCCAGCAATTAGGTTTTGGTTCAAAAGGAGGTTGTGAGGCCGCAATCCATGCGCTTGCAACATACCTTGATAGTAGCGAAGATGGAGAGGTCATCTTGAAAGTTGACCTAAAAAACGCCTTCAACTCTGTAAACAGGGACACCTTGCTGACACAGGCCAAATTAGAAACCCCCAAAATATTTAATTTTCTTTGACAATGCTATAGCATTTTGTTGGCATTATAATGCCAACAAAAATAATTTATAAAGACCACCTTTTGAATTCAGCCGTTGGATGTCAGCAAGGTGATCCGTTGGGACCAGTCATCTTCAGTTTGGCCATACCCAATAATTCAAAAAATAAAATCAAAATTCAAAATTTGGTACCTAGACTTTAGGAGTAAAGTAGAGACAGTTTTACAAGATTTAGCCCTAATAAAGAATGAGTTTCAGTCAATTGGCTTAGAACTGAACCCGAATAAATGTGAGATTTTTATATCTGAAAACACAGATAAATTAACAACTATCTCCAAATTCAACTCCAAAAACAACTAAAGAAGTTTTGTCCAAAACTTTTATGTTGGGGGCCACCCCAACATAAAAGTTTTGGACAAAACTTCTTTACGCCTCCTAGGGTCCCCGATTTTAGAAGATGGCTTTTCCACTTTTATCGATGAAAAAATTCAAATTTTTGATTAGGTTATTGGTAGTCTATGTAATATCAGTATTCATTCAGCTTTCACTATTCTTCGTTTTTGTCTTTTCGTACCCAAATTTACACATGCCCTCCGTTCAGGACAATTTTGGAAAAATGTAGAAATTTTGGGCAGACTAGACAACTTAATACAAAATTCTTTGTGTAAAATTTTAAATGTAAATATTAATGACCGGGCCTGGGTCCAAGCGTCTCTTCCAGTTCGCTTGGGCGGGCTAGGTATTCGTAGAGTCACAGATGTCAGTCTGCCAGAATTTCTGTCGTCGGTCCATAGCACCGAAGAATTAGTCAGGAAAATTTTGTCAAATACACTGATTGATTCCGAGGTGCGATGAAAGACCGATGCCATAAATGCTTGGAGGATGTCTTGCCCCGACACTGACCTGCCCTCACACCTAGGCTCACAGTGACTGTGGGATTCACCGCTCTGTAAATTGAGAATTAATACACTAATTGACACTTCTGTCAATATTTCAGAGCGTGTACGCCTACTAGCTGTTGGAGAATGGGAGTCAGGGTTATGGATCCAGGCGCTCCCATCGCCCAACATCGGTACAATGTTGGACGACACAACCTTCCGCATTGCCACTTGCCTTCGGCTGGGTACACCTTGTGTATCCCCGCATCATTGCACCTGTGGAGTAGCCGTTGATAATCTGGGACACCATGGCCTTTCTTGTAGCAGAAGCGCAGGTCGTACACCTCGGCACGCTATTCTAAACGACATAATTCGTAGGGCTCTTTCCACCGCAGGTCTTCCGGCCGTACGGGAACCAAATGGTTTAGCACGAAGCGATGGAAAGAGACCGGACGGTATGTCGTTGCTACCGTGGAAGATGGGAAGGCCTTTGGTGTGGGACGCTACATGCGTTGACACCTTAGCACCTTCCAAGCACATCCGGATGTGCCGGCGCTGCTGCTGCATCGGCTGAAGGCCTTAAACGGCGTAAATATGCTAACCTAGCAGGTGATTACATATTTGAGCCGTTTGGGGTTGAGACACTGGGGTCATGGGGTCCGAGTGCTCGCCGCCTTTATAGAGACATTGCTAAACGCCTAATCGATGCTTCTCAGGACCAGAAGGCTGGCTATTTTCTGGCCCAAAGAATAAGTATCGCCATCCAACGTGGCAACACAGCCAGCATTCTGGGAACCTTCCCAGTCGGCAATGACGCGGAGGATTTTTTAAACGATATTTTGTAATGTAAATATTTTTAGTCTATAATTAGGTTTATTTTGTATATTGTAATTCTTATCTCCACTAAATTACTACAAATTTGTAGTTCGCACATATTTAGCTACTAAACTACTCGCTACTCTTCTAAATTACTAGCCTAATGCGAACTAGGCTTTAGTGGCCGCCACCACTCACTTGTGTACTGTACTAAACCGTAATGCTAACGATTATTGTGTAGTAGCGAGTAGTTTAGCCACAAAATTACACGCTACTCTACTAAATTACTAAAGCAGTGCGAACTAGGCTTAAGTGACAATTACTTCTACGTAGCAACAAATTTCATTCGCACCTAAAATGCGAGAGCGCTACAAATCTCTCGAATCTTGATATAATATTTTAATCTCGTAGTAGATGAAGATTAAGGCGTGATTATATTCAAATAAGTATTATTGCTATCTTTTGAACTTTAGTAAAATTTATTGATGAAGTAGAGTACCTACCTATTTCTCTTTTGGCTAATATTTATTAAGATGAAATTAATTACTTCTTTCATTTATTTCTAATATTGAAATGATTTTTGAAATTAAAAGCCCTTTATTTCTAATTTGAAGTGAGATTGCTCGCGTTTTTAATAGATTTCAAATTACTTTTACTGACTTTAACGGATAACGAGTCTAGGGCTTGTTTTCTAATGTCCCAAGTTCTTCTAATTAAGAACGAAGGCGAGGAATTTTATTATCTAAATCATCTGGTTTTAATTTCTTTAGGTTCATAACTAAAACTAAACTATCAAATATCAAAACCATCTATAGTTGTGTAACCAATTCCGAAGTCTTACCTTCGGAATTCTACCTAGTTTATTATGTACTACTAATTTAGTGACAAAATGTAAAATTAGAGTCCGAGACGCCCAGGACTTTAATTGGCTGTGCCACAGCGGCTGGCACGTAAGATTTTGTTGCCTTTCATCAACATTTCATCGCAAGGCAACGAGTTTTAAACTTAGTTTTCAAAATTATAATATAGCTGCTTATTTTATTAAATTAATTCGGCCATTTTGTACATAACCCACTTTCTATAGTGCCCGGTGACGGCAATAGGCTTGCCCCCTATTACGTAGGACTAAAAATATTGGCAAATTGTAGGTGTGTATGCGCCTCTGCCGACCCCTTCGGGGATATAGGCGTGATATGTGCGTGTGTGCGTGTGTGTGTGTGGTAAGTAAAAAAAAATTGCTGACTAATAAATAGGAATAGGTTAATAACTCAGGAATAATATAATGTACCTAACTTTGTAACAGTGAAAGATGTTTCAAAATCGGGTCTGTAAGTAGGTACCTACTGCCGGATATTACCTGAACATCCCAAAAATTTACCTCTTTACGGGTAGATAATAATAGTACCTACTAATATACCTACCTAGGTATAGGCACAGAATAGGGAATAGTACTTAAAGGTGAATGAGTAAGTATCTGTAAATTAATATGCTGGTAGGTACTTACTCTTTAATCGCTGGAGAAAAAGTTCGGAATCTGGATTAATATCAAGACTACCAAACTAAAATCTATAGAGTAATAGTGAGTTAAGTTTAAGGCCGACTTTCGGGAAGTAGGGAATGTTTGTTAGAAACTCCGTCACGCGTCAATCTAACGATGACGCGTGACGGAAACAGATTTTTATGAAAATTACGAGTATAACATAGATGAACCATTTCTTGAGTTGAGGACACATAAATTACCTTCTTATATCTCGGTAATAAGATCTAGAATAAGAAATGAAATGTCTAAAGATAGGTATTTCAAATTTTTTTTTAAGAACGACCCAGATGCTACTTTTTAATGTGGTTCTGTGGGAATTGGGAATGAGATACTTTCAAATTATAACCCATGTTTAATGGAAAATTAACAACCGCTTGGTATTGATATACCAAGCGGTTGTTTCTGATCTGACCTGAAGGTCAGATATCCAAAATCCTAACAGCAAGGAACGTTATTAACTTATAACACACATACAACCTCTGCAGTTTGGGCACTGAAGTCTGTAGACCGTGAATACTTAGCTTGTAGCTATAAGACCTGTTTAATAACGGCCTTTGATATCATAAATCTATTATAATCCGAGAAAATTAAATATAGAGACGTCAGATTTCATGAATATATCTTTCATAATGTCAATGAATTATGGGTCTGATTTTGAATGTTAGACAATAACGGACTAACATAAATTTTCAAACTTCGCATGCAAGACTCAACTTGTAATATCGTACTCTGATAGCACGATTGAATGTTCTAATTTCAAAATTATAATTGTTAAAACAATACAAATTGTCATATTTTACGTTTAACTTGCGGACGCCTGCGACTACAGCCGCGGATTGGCCCGCTTTTTTTTAAAATTCCGCGGCCTAAGGCCGCGGCCGCTCTATCGTCCGTTGCCGGGCGTCTCTGGTTACAAGCAGAACGTATTTCTAGTGGCGCCCGGCGGACTTTGACCATCTCTGTGGTCTCTGCGGGGGTTTGGTCGGGATGAGAATCCCGCGTCGTTGGGGTAGGGTTTTATCCCGCGTCAGTGAGTGAATCTGGTTGCGTGCTTTGGGGCAAAGGCCCCGCAGCACGCAACCCTTCTAGCCTGCTTCTGTAAGGACGGCGGGTGGCGATCCCGCCATCCTCAAGCCCCGATCATGGAGGTCGATGGTCTTGGGCGTAGATGAGTCTGCAGCGCCCTCGCCGCTGACTATGGAACTCGGCGGGAGGGTACGCTCCCTCTCCCTCTCAGCCGCCTCCTTTGCGAGCATGACTTGCTCGCAGAAGGACACGGCCGTGTTCCACCTACTCCCGCTGGAGACCATGGCTTGAAGCATGGTCTCCAGGGAGAGGTTATCCACGCCCAGACCTACTACAAGGTCCCGGCGCTGACTCGCCCACGCTGAGCACTCCATCAACGTGTGGAGTGCGATGTCGTCGTCGGAAACCTCGCAGTGTTGACACCGGGGTGTGACCTCACGATGGATGCGAAACAGATAGCTACCGAAGCAACCATGCCCGGTCGGCTTTGCCCGCTTGATAAATTATATACTAGTAATCTTCCTCGAGAATCCCTCTCCATAGTGAATGGTCAATGTGAAAGTAAACACCTACCCAAGTATTTATAACCTTTGACACCTTAGCACCTTCACACCTTCGAAGTACATCCGGATGTGCCTGCGCTGCTGCTGCATCGGCTGAAGGCCTTAAACGGCGTAAATATGCTAACCTAGCAGGTGATTACAAATTTGAGCCGTTTGGGGTTGAGACACTGGGGTCATGGGGTCCGAGTGGTCGCCGCCTTTATAGAGACATTGCTAAACGCCTAATCGATGCTTCTCAGGACCAGAAGGCTGGCTATTTTCTGGCCCAAAGAATAAGTATCGCCATCCAACGTGGCAACACAGCCAGCATTCTGGGAACCTTCCCAGTCGGCAATGACGCGGAGGATTTTTTAAACGATATTTTGTAATGTAATTATTTTTAGTCTATTATTATGTATATTTTGTATATTGTAATACTTATTGTAAATAAATGTTAACGGTAATATTACTATGTATTATTAAAACCTTTGTAAGTAGAGGATAAAAACATGAATTTGTGTGTGTTTGAGCGAATTTTAAATTCAAATTCGTTCTCATCCCACAAGATCATTTTTGCTTAGACATACTGTATTTAAATAACGTACGTTAGTAAACAAAATGCAAATTAAATATTTTTATGACCCTCGCTTTCTCGTTACTTGCCAAAATTACCACTAATAAAATGGAGTAATATCCGAAGTTTATTACATAATTTTACAAATTTCGTGTGATAAGCTTGGCTACAGAGAGTTGCTACTTCCTCTTAAAGGTCAGTTACATTGTCACCTAACTCGCGGTTTATGGGAAGTTTTGATTCAGTTAACGACAGAATTAGGTACTACCGTACTACATATTCATTCCAAAGGCAAATAACGTGACAAATCTATATGTCGCAGGTTTATGGTAAAATCAGCTTTTTGATCAAACGCCCGAGGATGGCAAAATTTAAACTTGATTTTATCATAAACCCAAGAAAATCCACCATTTTGATCTAAAAAACTAAACTAGTTCAGTTGTATGATATGATTTCGTTCTTTTGAAGTCAAGTTATCTGTTTTTAGACAAGTCGCCATTACTGTACAGAGATAATATTAGATTTCAATGTTAAGTCTAACATAGAAAATAATTAATCATCTGTTTTAGACTCCGAACTTACCATATCCCCGCTTAACAAATTTAGTTTTACTTGTGAAAAAGAGAAGATCCAAACTGTACTCGTTGTCAAAAGGAAAAAGACCTTTTCCACTTAGTTCTTGAGTGCAAAATCAACGAACAGTTGAGGTCTTACCTTTAAAAAAACACTCAGTTTGTATTTATTGGGGAGCTCTTCTTCCTGTTTCATAGAATCTGAAGGTCTGATTTTAATATTGAACACAGTGACAGAATTATAAATTTTGTTATGCACTCCTTGATTTTATGCTTTTTTCTTTTAATTCCGTGGCCCAGGGTCCCGGTGTCAACCTCGCAGTGTTGACACCGGGGTGTGACCTCACGATGGATGCGAAACAGAAAGCTACCGAAGCATTCAAGCCCGGTAACGATCTGCGTCCCACGATACATGCGGTCACCATGCTGCCTCTGTAGCCAGTCGTCCATGATCGGTCTCACCACCGCGTTGATGGTGATACCCCACTTGGGTTGCTCAAGTCGCACCCTCCACGACTCCATGAGATCCTGGCGGAGTTGGGACCGCTGGTCCTCGATTTCTCGAGACGCAGGTCTGTGGTCCTGCTCCAGCGCCTCCTTGCGCCATTGAAACACTACACACACCAATTTTTAACTAATTGGCGCCATTGGAACAATGACGCTAGGGCTATCGCTTCCAGGTCCCATGGAGGGAACCCGGCTAGGAGACATGCAGCCTCTCCGGAGATCGTGCGGTACCCCCGTATGGTTTTGACGGCCAAGGTTCGCAGTGGTTTGTTTAACAGAGTCACGTTCACCTTGACCGCCCATCTATAATTTTAAGACTAGAGTATTATAAATCTATACTCTGACTTCAATCTGTCGTAAAATTAAGTAGATACATATTATACTGATTGATGTGACTGATATCTTTTCATTCACTGACGTATTTATTAAGACCAGTAACACTGACCCTAATGGCTAATTTAATCCGGCTTAATCATAAGTTGTATGGCTTGTAAAATAAAATAGGAAAATAAAGTATTGTTACATAATGTAAACGTTTACGGTCTTATTCATAATGTATCAGTAAGTTATTATCATAAACTTATCAGAGGTTTAAAATATATATCGTCCAAGTCGCCCAGGACTTTAATTGGCTGTGCCATAGCGACTGGCATGTAAGATTTTGTTGCCCTTAATCAACACTACATCGCAAGGCAACGGGTTTTAAACTTTTTTTAAATTATAATATAGCTGCTACTTTTTATTAAATTCAATCGACCACTTTGAACATAATCCATTATATGCGTGCCCGGTGACGGCAATAGGCTTGCCCCCTATAACGTGGGACCAAAAATACTGGCAAATTGTAGGTGTGTAACGCACCTCTGCCTACCCCTGTGGGGATATAGGCGTGATATGTGTGTGTGTGTGTAAGTTGAAAATAGGTACCGATTGTCATAAAATAAAGGGACACAATCTGTTCTCTTGTACACCTGACAGAGGCAGAAGATTCTCTTGAGCTCTTCTGGATCTAAATGGGGCATTTTTAACTTATTGGGTTTTTAGCCAAGATAGCCTTTCAATATGAATAAGAGGGTAGAACTTACAATCAGTATCGGGAAATCTATTACTGGAAACGAATAAAAGCGAATTCTATTTTCCATTTTAAATTAAAGGTCTTTCGGACGTTAGGCGTAATAGCCCCGGCTATCTCTGTTGCCTCTGATACTAAAATAACAACGATTTTAATACAATATCGATAATAAAACCTAACGTAAATGTGGTTTTATAGAGTAAAAACTATATACAATAATGAGTATTTATTACTAGGTATGCAATGCATGCTACTAATTGTAAACGTTGAGCGGAGCAAATTTTCTTAGTTCTTTTTATGCTCTATTTTCATGATTTCAGAGACATGCACTCCCGGGTATGATGTCGACCAGCATGCCAAATTTGGTCAAAATCTGTCGAGCCGTTTCGGAGGAGTTGGTACAGAAACGATTTACACTTGTCGTCTAAGATAGAGCTTCGCTTCGCTCCGCTCAATTGTATTACACAGTAATTAAAAACCGGCCAAGTGAGCATTGAACACGTGCACCAAAAGTTCCATACCATTAGATAGGTCAGGTATTGAGGGTCTTTGAACGAGGTATTTTGGGAGAAAAAACAATTTTTGTTTTATGGGAGCCCCCTTAAATAATAAAGATATTTATTTTATTCTGTTTTAAGGATTTGTTGTTAAATCTGCAACAGATTTCTGTCTTTGAAAATTTCAGGTGTCTAACTATCACGGTTCATGAGATTACAGCCGTGGCAGTGGCTACGTCGCCGTCTCTCGCACAGACAAGTCGTCCAGTTCTTACTGTCCAGTTCCGTCGGCTACATAATAAGTGCAACTGTCAATTATCATTTTTCTGTATGGACTGGGGCATTAACTAGTACAGTATTATTTACCTGATTGTAAGCTCCCTGTAAGCTAAATTTAAAAAAATGTTTGGAGAGATGTGGCAACAAATCAACATCGTGACTTTTACAATTTTATTTGCAAGGATAGGAGAAGATGAGTACCTAAGTGTTATAATCTTAGGGAGAGGGAGCGTACCCTCCCCGCCGAGTTCCGAAGTCATCTACGCCCAATATCATCGACCTCCATGATCGGGGCCTGAGGACGGCGGGATAGTCACTCGGCGTCCTATTCCGACCAAACCTCCGAAGAGGCCACACAGATGGTCAAAGTTCGCCGGGCACCACTGAAAATACCCACCTTCTGCGTGCGTACCAGAGACGCCAGCAGCAATGGACATGGGAGCGGCCGCGCTCTCGCGGAATAAAAAAAAAAGTGTTATAATCTTAAATTAGAGATAGTACTATTAGGTTAAATATTTTTGAAGTAAACTAAAGGCCAAACATTGTTTTCTGTGTCTCTGTTTCTATGTAAGAATTTTTTGTATATAAATATCGGTAGACCTTTGAATATATAATAATCAAAGCGGTAGACACAGCAACATCTAATAGTATTAGTTCGCTCAGTAAAGTATTCCTATGACGATTAGTCAGATGTGATAGACAAGGGTGAACCACTACTCTATTTTGCTCGACTTCTGACAGTTAATTACAACCCCACAAAGTGTCGTAACTTTGATTCAAGGTATACATGGACTTGAGAATGAAGTCAAAATAGTTCAAACTGTTTTTGTATTGTATATTGTATAAAATATGATATTGTACCCACATCTACCTATATATGATTTAATTTATACGATCAGCACGATGTTTTTTGTACGTTCAAACACAATGTCAAACTAAGCTATAAGCTTGTGCTTTGGGATCTAGACAATTGATTGATGATTCTAAATACATTACACATAGAAGAAAACACAGATACTCTGAAACTTTTATGGATCACACAAATATATGATTCAACCCTTGAATCGAATCCGATTTGAGTTGAATATGATAGTCAACACAATTTGATTTGATATTTTTTTCCATCCAACCATCAGAACTTAATATGTTATGAATTCATATTTCAGAGGAAACTCTACGTGGAACGAGCAATCAGTGGCATATAAAAGTTTAAAAGGCTTTATAAGTACCTATGGAACTTTAGCCTGCACATCGCGCTTCCTTTAGTAAATCCTTTCACCCACTCACGTTATCCGTGTATTTGAAGTAACCGGATTGAGGAAAAATAGACGTAGGTATAACAGGAATATGTTCGTTGCTAAGTAGTAGAAATGTCTTAAAAAATTACCATTATAAAGAGATTATGATTCTTTGTATATGGTCAAAATCAGAATCTGTATGTTTTTGTCAATTTTGGTGGAAAGTTTTTTCCTTCAGTTTTCAGGAAAAATAAGTGCGTAACATAAAAATGGAAAGTCGAATATATATTTTACTGTTAGAGGGCCGTCTATATCTCAAAAACTTTTCGAGATATTTAAGTTTTAAGTCTACTGTGACCACCAAAATTGAAAATGACACACCAAAATTTAAATGCCCACCTGATTTTGAAAATGAGTCACACCAAAATTGAATTTAAAGGATTATAGGTTCGTTATTTATTTAAAAAAAAACACCATGGGGTTGTAAATAATCAATATATTTATTGTTTCTAACCAACATATTTTTTTTTTAATGATTTTGTTGATGGACTTTGATGGACTTGTTTTTTGTAAGAACAGTTATCTCTTTGTAATTCTGTTACTCTACGTTGCAATATGTCTATCTCCTTAGGCCTCTTATCTCATTGCCAGGTTCTTTCTCTCGGTTCTACTTATTGCTTTGCGAATCTGGCAGAATATGTAAATATAGAAGCAATGATATTTTTTAGTTTTAAGTACTTACTGACGTTTGTAAGAGCCATTTAGTAACCGGGTAACAATAAATACAAATTGTAACAATAAATAAATCATTTCATTTCATTTCATTAGCTCCACTCTCATGATATCTTCTAAATTTGTTCTTAAATTCACGTTTAAAATCAACTGAAGTAATTTGATGATCCGTCTGAATTTGGACTTTCTGGGCACCTCATAGTTGAAACACTTATTATACTGCTGACACATGGCGTAGGGCGTGATGGTTCCAGAATTTCAACGGGAGTGCTCGTACGAAAATGTATATTTGAAACATTTGTAATTGGTTGTAATTTTCTACCACGCAAATTTCTAGTTACAACAGGAGCATGCTGATCTCCCACATTATCACATTGGACAGACCTTGTTACAAAACTACTGCTCGGAAGCGGTTCATTGCTAGCTTGAACGTTATCTGAGATATCTTGTTGTGGTCTGCAGCTATTATGTACGTGCATTCAATTCTCCTTTTAACATTTTTTTCAGTGCCTTTCTTTTTTGGTAGTAATCTTTTTAGTATATTTTATTTTTTCTTTGTAAATTACGACGATCTCGTTGTGACATTAGTTGCCGTGAAACTAGTTTACCTTCTTGCTTTTTTTTGATGATATCTTTCCCTTTCCTTTTTTCTTAGAGCTTCTGCTGCTTTGGGATTACTTTTTATTCTTACTTTCCTCTTGCTTTCTGCCATTCTCTTTTTTAACAGTCTTTCTTCGATGTTCTGTTTCGGCATATTAAAACACAAAAAAAAAGTGTAGACCAGTGCTTCATTGCAAGATCTTAACCTATAAAAAACTGCCTTACAACGTTACTTTTTGTCTTAAGTGACTACTTTTATTTGAACTAAGAGATATAAATAGGTAAGTACTTAAACTGACTCAATTTTGGTGGCCTAATTTCAATTTTGGTGGTATGAAAGTGCCACCAAAGCCACCAAAATTGAACCACCAATATTGAAACCAGACATAAAAATAATCATAAACAATAGGGGTTTTGGGTTACTATTATTTAAGTGCCATTATTTTATACATAAGCTCAATGTCTATCTATAGAATAAGGTATTTATGAATAATGCAACAAATTAACTTAGAAATCGGCCCACCAAAACTTTAAAAATTCTTGTCCCCCATACCACCAAAGACGATACTTACGTTTTTTAGCGGGAAACCACAACACTTTTACACACAAGAGTTATGCGCAAGCGCGAGCAAACGACTGAGTGATGCGACACAATGAAACGCTGTTCGGATGTGTCACACCAAATTCGAGGTAGGGTCAGTTGAAAAAAATGCCACCAAAACTCTAATTTTTTTCGAGACAAACTTTGATTGAGTATTTCGTCTATTTAAAAAAGACTTATTAGTACAAATGAATTGTTTTAGAATACTAATTCTATGTAAATACTAGTATAAATGCGTATTTCGTAAAATAACATAAATTGTAACTGTGGTGAATGATTTTGTGCAAAAATTTGGAGCTGGGACAAGCCACCAAACTAGAAATTCTTAGGTAAATTATTTAAAAAAAAATTAACTATGTAAGTTTCGCTAAATTTGAGTATTGCCCCAAATAGATATAGTTGCGTAGTTGTCTAGAAAAAAAAATCAGCACTTTACTATTATTTTACACCTCGATTCTCAACGTGGACACCTCAAATTTTCCTATTTTATTTTCACCTAGATAGATTATAAAAAATCTAGTCACGATTTACCGATTTCAATGGAAATTAAGACTGATAGGTATAGTTTAAGACTTGTGTAAGGTACGAGTAGTAACCACCATCTACTCTCAAACTTGAAAAAACTTCCAGAGATTTCATCAGTTTCATCATGCTAAGATATTATTTCCGCATTACTTTATTATATTGGTTAAAGCATTTTATAGCTACAACAAAAAAATGTAAACATTGAATGAGGTACCTTAGTTTGATACTAAGTTATAACAAAAATGTAATTATAAAACATTATTTTCTTTTTTTAAAGGGATCAACATATTGTTTAGCTGGCAAAATATGGAATCTTTGTGACGTAAACATGTAAAATAAAATTTGCAACGTTCGATTAAGCTCACGACGACGAACCTAAATTTCAATAGACTTGAAATTGGTTCTGACAGCAAATCAGCGAATTTAAATCAATATAATATGATTATGTGAGTACTTAAAATTCAAAGAAATAATCTTCTAAAGAGTGGGCCCATGTACATACTTTAGAAGACCAAGATCTTACACGTCCTAGTTAGCCCTTTCTTCCAGTGGTTAACCTACTATAAATGGACGAGATTCTGGCAACATAAAAGTTCTCAGCCGGCAATAGGCTTACACGGGACCAAAAAAGTAATTGGCGAACAGTCACTTGGCCGTATTTATACCTTTGTATATTCCCCTAACCCTTTTTGGTCCAAATTTTGTGTGTTAGTGAGCTTTCTAAAACGTTTGTTTATTTTTTACAGGTTTTGTAATTTGGTTTTTGTGTACCTACACAAGAACCCGGGTAACTGGAACGGGGTTCTGGAAACTTCCCTTGCATGGTGCAAGGGAAGTTTCCAGAAACTTTCTGAACTCATATCAATTTAAAAGGAGGGTTATCCCAAAGAACGAATATATTACGGCTTTTTATGTGTAGTGTTGGCCATTTTCCTGTTGGCTCGGTGACATTATATTAATAAAGTGAAAATAAAAAGTATGTTAGGTAAAACGGTTCAATAGTTATGTTCTCGAATTTCACGCTAATATTTTTAGGAACGTTTCATGCAGGTTTCATGATACCGTTCAATATACATTTATTAACTCCACGTTGAAAGCGCCGACCAAATCAAAAAAGTAACTGATTCTGTTAGAACTAATTCCATCTAGCATTTTTCATAACGGCAGCAAAGGTGTGAGACCTTGGTTTTGTGTTCAAGAATATTGACAAAATATGAATATGAAATGTTGATAATGTACTTTTATAAATGTACCTAATATTTCATGGCCTTCCTTTTATTAAATATGCTAAGTTTGTTAGAAACAAATAGTCATTGTTATATAGCCTTTTGATCGGTGTCGTAAAATAACATGTTTTGATTTTTTACCGTCTGGTTGGTTAGATTCCCACAGGTGATTTTTGAAAAATCTATGAATGCAGTTCAAATTGTTTTTAAAAATAAAATAAGGTCTCCTTTTAGTAAAATTGTCTATCTACAATATTTAAGATACTTTTACCACCATGTAGCATGGCCTTGGGACATCCTGTATAATTTAATCATAAACTAAACCCGTTATTAACCTTTTATAAGGTTAAGATGTTTTACTTTAACCCTCACATTATATAGGTCCTCAAATAAAAACTTAACTCATCTCTACTCTGTGTGCAAATGCCTTTCGTTTGTTCGAAATGGAAACTTTAGACATCGATTAACTGTTTGCTATAGATAGATATAGTAAAGCGACTCGAAATACTCCGTCTCAGGGGCCTTTTGCAGTCGACCTCAAATGGTTAGACTTCGACCTAATATAGGTAGGTACTATGATGCCTTAGAAGCCAGTTGGTTGGCTATATTTCAAGAACATCGGTTAGGTATATTCGATATTAGCTCATCTATATACCTGAAGTTTTAACCGGGTAATGAAGGCCGTGCTAAAACATTTTCACTATTCTTCAATGAATAATATTGAACTATAAATTATTTTATTCGAATAAAGTTCTTATTTGAAACTCAAAGATTTTGAAACCGTTCAAAATTTCCTTATTGAATAGTTACAATATTAGACATTGTAAGCTAAACGTTCCAACAAACAGTGGTTCACGTTTGCAAATACCAACATTGCCTTAAGCTAAAGTCTTATTCATAGGCCTATCGATCCAATTAGAATCACTGTACACTTACAAAACCCCTTTTGTTTCAAACTCTATTATATAGGACGTAGTTCCTCAACTTTTGACTTGAATGAGCCGTGGTTAAATTAAATTGTAGGTAAGTTATTTTGAATAAATATTGCACTAAAACACATAATTATACTTTCCACTGTTATGATTTTATTTTAACTGGCCGGTTTCACCTCACGGCATCATCAGAGATGTCAGTGAAAATAAAATCATAACAGTGGAAAAATATATGTGTTTTTGTACAATATGTGTAGCAGATTCCACCAAGTGCCGTCAATCGACAGTATAAATAGACATTTTGAATAAACTTATTTGTACATTCCACAATTTCCTTTATTATTCAAAATATAGAAAATCAATTTGACTTAATTTGTTGTTCCTACCTACTTGTCTGTCTGCATATTAACTAAAGTTTTTTGGTTAGAATCGCAACAAAATAGTTTCAGAACGCATTAAAGCACACAGGTACGTTCATAATAAATAAAACTAGGTTTTAACCACGAAAATACAGAATCCTATACCTGAGTTATCTTATTTGCGATCTTTTAATGTCTGACAGAAAAATAAAATAAAAAACCTTGCTATACTATACTAATCTTGAGTAGGGAACTTAACATAAGGTCAAGACGGGTGTTGCTCAAGTCGTAGGTCGGATACGGCGGCTGGGACTGGAGGTGGAGGGCCACCTCCGGTCCAGTCCACACGTTGGTGGAGTGCTCAGCGTGGACGAGTCAGCGCCGTGACCTCGTAGTGGGTCTGGGCGTGGATATCCTCTCGCTGGAAACCATGCTCTAAGCCATGGTCTCCAGCGCTAGTAGGTGGAACGCGGCCGTGTCCTTCTGCGAGCAAGTCATGCTCGCGAAGGAGGCGGCCGAGAGGGAGAGGGAGCGTACCCTTCCCGCTGAGTTCCGCAGTCAGCGGCCAGGGTGCCACAGACTCATTTACGCCCAGGACCATCGACCTCCATGATCGGGGCCTGAGGACGGCGGGATAGCCAACCAGATTCACTCACCGACGCGGGATAAAACCCAACCCCAACGAAGCGGTATTTTCATTCCGACCAAACCCCCGAAGAGGCCACGCTGGTGGCCAAAATCCGCCGGGCGTCCACTGGAATACTATACCTTCGGGTGTCACCAGAGACCCTGCAGAAATGGACATGGGAGCGGCCGCGCTCTCACGGTATTAAAAAAAAGGGAACTTAACATAACCAGATATTATTTTTGTTTTTTATTCCGAAAATCATTTGTGAGACGTCATGAAAATGAAATTCAATTTAACCCAGTTTTACGTACATTTAATGCGTACAAATTACAAACGTTAACCGGCTAACATTTAAGGTCTCCATTTATCATGTTGGGTTTACTCAAGCCGACATACATGACAAGAAATTTGGTAAAACGTATTAAATATGAACACGTACACATACATTCAATTTGTTTTGTTACCAACAGTGTAGGAAGGTACTGGATTTGTGCAAACACCTATTTGTTCTTTGAGGAAGGTTTTTAAGCGGTCTTAGGAACTCTTCACACAAATCTTTACGCCTGATTTACCGACAAGTCTCCTTACCGAATCTCTTTCCAAGGCGACCGCTAGAAATATTATAAAACTGAAGAGTTAGTCTGTGCTAATCTCAGGAATAATTTATTCGAATTAAAAAAAACTGTTTGTGTTGAACATCTTACCGAATCTCTTTCCAAAACTTACGGTATTTTACTGGCTATTATTATTTTAAGTAGTTGGATACTTAGGTATTTATGACATTAGATCTTGAAATCTATGATATTGTGGGATCAAAATAATGCTGTTAGTTTCAAGCCTGTTGTGCATGTTTGTATACCTAGTAGGTGAGCCAACAAACGTCGACCACCCACAAGATAACAGCCCAAACTATGCATAGGCACACATTGCTCTGTAGTGATGGGACTATGATAGTACATTGTGAAATAATATGTAAGTTTTCATCCTATCTGTATTGAATGGCGGAAACCTTTTATAAATATATATTAATTAGTATAAATATTACAGTTTTTCCTTCTCAATTGGTGTGTTTAATTCGGTACAGACTTCTGTTATAGTTCGGTAGGCATAAAAAGTCTATCTATATTTATGGAAACTTTTCATTGGTTTTTAATTTATAATTGTGCACTGAACTAAGTCAATTTTGCCGCTATGCTGCAAATTGACAAAACTACCAGTGCAGCAATCCCAACAGGTGTCCTAAGTATATGGACACAGACAGTGCATTATGGGTGTGTCCAAATATCTACGTCATCTTTCTTGTTCATTCCCGTATAAGAATAATATGTTATTCGATAAAGTTGCGGTGCAGCACTAAATCGTAGCACAATTACAAGGCCACAAGCTTTGTGCTGGCGATGGAGGCAAGTGCATTTGGTTGACAGCTGGGAGAATTAGTTCATACATAAACAGAATAGACACTTTTCTGTATAAAACTTTATACGAGTACAAGGTATGTATTTAGCATGCGTTACTGTTATATTTAATCGAAGTTATCACCAGCCCATTTGATTATAGCTAAAATGCCAATGCAACATAACACGTCACTAAAAGTTCCCAGTTATCGACAATAAGCTCGTCGCTATTACCTACGTGTATAAAGGTCTTGAAAATTGACCGTATAATATACCTCTGTGTATGTAAGTATATAAATACAAAATATTATCAGAACATAAAATCAGTAGGTACCTATTGTTTTAACCGAGTTTAATGTTTGACGAGAGGAAATTGGAATTTGCATATTTATACAGAAGACTCAAACATCAATTTTGTTTGGTGGAAACAGCTGCTATTGTCCAGATATTTTTAATGTTTGATGATTCATTCTATAAATAGCATAATCGAACCTTTTGAATCGATTTCAGCTACAAAGCTTTACTCAAACTCTATTTACGTAGGTTTCTTCATACTTTCAAGCACTAGTCGTAAATAAAATTTAAATTTTCTCTCGTCAAAATTTTGCGACTGAGATAGAGGTAAAGGTTAAAGGACTACGGATAGTATTTATGCCAATGTTGTACGTAAGTAGAGACAGCACCATTGACTGAGGGAGCGAAGCGACCGAAGTCTCCATTTCAACTTGCAGACTGGGGAGAATTTCTTTCGTCTGTACCTACCTCTATATCTACATCTACGGGTTCTGTCAAATCATGTTTGCGTCCGTATTTATCAACCGATTTTCGTGAAACTGTACATACTCACTCCTTGCTTACAATGAATAACAAGTAAATGATATTTTTTTGGATTGGATGAAAAATGAAAGAGTAATAAAGAAAATTGAAAAATAAATTTTCTAAACAAAGCTCCCGAAGTCTACGGTTAACAGAACCACTAGTTTACTTCATCACACACATGATTCACAAACGCAATAATATCGTAACAACCCTGGAATATTTATTTGCACATCACTCATCATTCCTGAACGAGAGGACACTCGCAATGACAAACAAATCCGTCTTGTCACAGGGTTGGTATCGGGGGTAGGCATAGATTAATTACACGCCTACACTTTGTCAGTAATTTTGTTGGTCCCACATAATATGGAGCAAGCCTATTGCCGTTACAGGCACTTAAGAAAATCCATAAGTTTCTGTCATTTAAACCAAACTTCTAACAGTTTAGACAGATGTTATGACCAAACTCGAAGTTGTGGTGATGTTAAACTATCACGGTGATCATTTTACTCCGACTAGATTAAATGTGGTATTACTTTGTACTAGCTCTACTTGGAATGTCAGTGTTGAAGGTTATGAAAATAACACTATAAAATATAATATGCAGAGTATATTTACAACACAATAATCACTGAAAAAGCATTTGAGCGAAGTCCATAAAAATACTATCAGTCACATTTTAAAATCAAATACAGATCTATGAAATATGTCACCGGAGTCGGCCAGCATTACATCATTGAGGTTATAATAAAACCTACAACAGTCAGAATAATTGAATTTTGATGGATAATACAGTGTCGATTGTCAATGTCAACTTTTTATACGTTTCAGTGTATTATCCAACAAAATTAAATTACTATGACATTTCAAGTAGAATAGTAGAAATAATATCCCACTCATTTTAGTCGGAGAGTCGGAGTAAAATTATTACCGTGATAGAGCCGATATAGAATCCCTGCAGTCCGAGCATCCATCACTTTACAATCAATGTGATGGATAGTCTTAGTGGTATCCTAGAATGTCTATAACTCTGACGTGACCAATTAATTGATGTTCATTGCTGACTGTACTAACCCACACACGTAGTCGTAACAGTGTCATGTCGTCTCGTGTGGTGCGTAAAATAGGCACAAATACGTAATACATTGTAACGTTAGGTTTATTACAGTTGGGAGCACAGATGTCGCGATAAACTGTAACTTTAATCTATGCAGATGGAAAATGTTATAGAAACCACAGTTGCTAGTAAATATTCTGCTTAGACAAAGTTCTGAATTTTCTTCAAATGATACGTAAAGTAACTCAGATGGATCGATACACGTGTACTGAGGGGATACGCCTTAGATCTATGTGCCTCCCTGTTCGTCTATGTTATTTAATGAGGGGGTAAACTGATTTTGTTACCTCACGAGACGCTACTAAAGATACTCCTACCTAAACTAGAACTCTATCTAAAACCTATTTTAGGAGATTTAGTTTGATTTCAAAAGTACGTTCAAAGACCATAATTCCGCGGCTCTCACATCCGTTGCTGGGCGTCTCTGGCTCGCACGCAGAAGGTATTTCCAGTTGCGCCCGGCTTTCCAGTAACACCCGGCAGCTAAAATGGGACTAAACTAGACTGAACGGAATTATTGCAAAAGCACGAAGACGCCTAATAGTATCGGGGCGACAGGTTTGAGGTGGCGAGGGACATATCAGTTTAAAAGAAGTTTGGGAGGCTTTTGCTCAACCGTGATACAGTATGGAGTAATGAAAAAAAACATAGATTTTTAATTTGTGTACATATTATAAAACAAAATTAAAGAAAAAAAAGGTAATTAAAGAAAAAAATAATGCTTTTAAGGAATGGCAGAAAGAAAAAGGGAATAAAAGTGAAAAAGAAGAAAAAAGAAGAAGTATAAGGAATGGAGCAACTAAGGGCCAAAAAGAAATCTACCGCTTAGCGAAAGACAGAGATGATAGAACGAAAGACGTAAGACATGTAAGATGTATAAAAGATGAAATGGGTAAGATTTTAATAATAGAAGATGAAGTAAGAAATCGATGGAAGGTGTATTTCGAAAAACTTATGAATGAAGAGAATGCATGGAGTGGAAATTTAGAAGAGGGACGAGTGAATGTAGGTTTAGTGAAGGAGATTGATAGAGATGAAATAAGAAAAGCGGTACGAAATATGAAGAATGTGAAAGCCGTAGGGCCCGATGGTATTCCAGTGGAAGCGTGGAAGATATTGGAAGAAGATGGATATGCGTGACTGACCTTATTCTTCAATAAGTTGTTGTATGAAGTGATGATCCCCGATGAATGGTGCAGTAGTTCTATAGTGCCCATTTTTTAAAATAAGGGTGATGTGACTGCGGCAACTATCGCGGAATTAAGCTCATGTCACACAGTATGAAAGTTTGGGAGAAAGTGATAGTGAAATGAGTGCGAGAGGAAAGCGAGATTACCCAAAACCAGTTTGGGTTTATGCCTGGTCGCGGGACTACAGATGCCATATTTGCACTCCGCCAGCTATGTGAAAAATATAGGCGTGCACATAAAAAGTTGCACATGGTGTTTGTAAATCTCGAGATGCTTTGACATCGGAGTTACAGGAAGAGACACCCTGGTATATGCTTTTTGCCGATGATATTATACTGGTCGGTGAAGACGGGCCTGAGGTACAGAGTAGATTGGAAAAATGGCAGTGTAAGCTGGAGAGTGTAGGCTTGAAAATCAGTAGAACCAAAACTGAGTACATGTTCTCTGATTTCGGCGGTCTCTCCAGTTCTACACCCATAGTGCTAGACGGCACACCAATACCAGTTTGCCCCAGTTTCCGGCACCTCGGCTCTCTTATCCAGGATGATGGGGAAATCGATCGTACAGTGAAGCACAGAATTGACGCAGGTTGGGTGAAATAGCGGCAGGTCAAAGGCACTATTTGCGACCCTCTATTTCCCCCAAAACTTAAAGGGAAAATTTACAAGACTGTCGTCAGACCTGCCGTCCTATGGACTGTTATGTTTGGCCTTAAAAGCGACGGATGAAAAACAATTGCATGGAGCGGAGATGCGAATGTTAAGATGGATGTGTGGTGTGACAAGAATGAATAGGGTAAGGAACGAGTATACGAGTATTAGAGGAAGTTTGAAAGTTGCACCAGTGAATGAAAAATTGAGAAGCGAGCGGCTGTCATGGTATGGACATGTTATGAGAAGAGAGGAAAGCAATGTCGTTAGAAAGGTGCAAAGTATGACTGTAGAGGGTTTAAGAAGTAGAGGTAGGCCAAAGAAAAGATGGATGGAATGTGTGAAAGAGAATATGACAAGGAGAGGAGTGACTGAAGAGATGACGTCTGACAGGGATGTGTGGAGGAGAAAGACTTGTTGCGCCGACCCCAAATAATTGGGATAAGGGCAGGCAGATGATGATATATTGTAAAACATACCTATAGTGTAGTACCTACCTTTCATATAAAAAAGTAATAACAGTCAATAAAACACTGATGTGCAATTATAAACTTTGCAAGTCAATATTAAGTTAATATAACTTTTATTTTGCAATTATATTTTCAGCACGTGAATATAATTTTGTTAATAAAATATTGCTCGTACCAAACCAAGTTAAAATGACTTTTCGGGGACTTCATATTTATGTTTTCGGAAATGTTCAGCACAAGTTTTCTTCTTGGCAGTAAGCAGAGCAATCGAACTAGAATAGTGGGTAGAGGGTAGATACACTTCCTCAAAAAGTTAATAATTAATAAAGTATTTATCTTCCCTTGCAGAAACATCATTACAAGACTTGGTGACAAAACAAGTTATTGGCTAGAATAATGCACTTTATCTATATCTATATCTTCTTCTATACTCTATACTTATCATAAATCTGTAGAAGTGAAAATTCTGTACATTGAAAATACCAAAAAAATAAACGGCAGGGGTGTTACTAGACCGACACCGAAACCAAAAATGTGAAAAAAAAGAAATTTTGGTCTGTCTGTTTGTTCAGGCATCACGCAATAACTACCGGTTCGATTACGATGAAACTTGGTATATTTATTCTTTAACATCCTGGGCACCTACTGGCTTACTTTTTATCTCGAAAAAGAATATACGATAAAAAACTAACTTAATTTTGTGGTTCGATCCCTAGACCCGATTACTGTACCAACCGCAAATAATAAGTTTGTCGTAGGTTACGTCACCCGCAGTGGAGTTCACTAAGGGGCGCTGCACACGGCTAAGATACTACTCGTATAATATTTTATCTTAAGATACAATATCGCTCGCCATACAATTCAATGGACTATCACACACGACGAAGATAATAAACTAGGTATGCAATATATGCTACTAATTGCAAATGTTGAGCGGAGCAAATTTTATAATTTTTTTATGCTCTATTTTCATGATGAAGAGATATGCACTCCCGGGTATGATGTCGACCAGCATGCCAAATTTGGTCAAAATCGGTCGAGCCGTTTCGGAGGAGTTGGCACACAAACGATTTACACTTGTCGTCTAAGACAGAGCTTCGTTTCGCTCCGCTCAATAATATTTCATATTATCGTATCTTAAGATGAATTTGTATGGTATAATAGAGAATAAAATAGAGAAACTGTTGTAGGGGGGCGTTATGAACGCAATAAAACCCAGAACTTTTGTCCGTTTGTCTGAATGTTTGAACACGCTAATCCCAGAAACGGCTTAACCGATTTGAATTTTTGATTTGAATTTGCGGTTTTCAGTACTTAATGCATTGTGGTTTATTCTACTTAACATTAAGGTTTGGTTTTCAATCGGTTCATAATTAAAAAAGTTATGTAGATCTAAAGTAACACGCAGGCGGAGCTGCGAGCAACAGCTAGTGGTTAATATAATACACAAATAGTACAGTAGTAGACGCACATCATTTTCTCTGTGGTGCTAGTTTTCGGTCGGGAGCAATCACTGATTCAAAAATGGTAAAGTAAGTTAAGCAATCCAGACCCTGACTAGCGTATGAATGGGTAACCAAAGAGTAGCATTGGATCATTATGCTTCGGAGAGCAATTTATAATTAAAAACCAGTCCCGGCAGTAGTCCTTAGGTCCTACCAGGCATCCCCAGAGCGTGACATAAAAATAGGCCACAAGATTGATTACATACTGAGTATGCGATAGGAAAAAGAACAAGTTAATTTCCTGATAATTACTGATAATTACTCTGAAAGGAAGTCAAATGTGAATAGAAATATAATATCATCGATATTTTTGAATTGATATCCGCTGAAAATAGATTAAAAAGTAAGCAAACATTTTGAATACAATGCCCCACAAGAAGTTGATTGTAATATTCGTGCTACCGTTGGCGATTGCTTCCGATTGCATTGAAGCGCTATCAGAAAACGCAGTAATAGGGCCATGAATAGGTGCAGCTGACTTGCATTTCACATTCGCAAGGTTTATAGGTATAGGTACTTACAGGTTTCGTTCATGCATCAGTATTGTAAGAAATCTATTATCTAAGCGCTTGAATTGTTTCGGGTTTCTTAAATGATTATAGATAATAATCTCAGTACTACATACATTAAAGAGGCATCCTCTAATATAATATGAGGTATTATGTTCATACATTGGGAAGCTTTTTAGGTGCTCCGTAGGCTCTATTGAAACCTACAGAGCAATATGCTGTGCAGTTCTTAATTGCCATGTTCTTGTGATCTCTATTGAACTGCTGAACTAACTTATTAACTAATCATAACATAGTATAAAACAAAATCGCTTCCGTTGTATGTATGCTTAGATCTTTAAAACTACGCAATGGATTTTAATTTTAATGCGGTTTTCACCAATAGAATGAGTGGTTCTCGAAGAAGGTCTCTGTGTATATAATTTGTCAAGTGGGCAAAGCCGCGGGCGTCCACTAGTAACATATAAAACATTCAATTGAAGGAAAACGTACTTACATCTCAAATTACCTGTAAATTTTGTTCGGGCTTCACTTAAAAACGCTTACACCAATCTTGATGAAATTGAGTACAGATGTCGATAAACAAATATCAGGTTAATTAATATCCCAATCATACATCCCGTGGGATCAGGGATAAGAAAACTATTCTAAGCAAGCGTAGCCACGGGCATCCGCTGGTATTTAATATTGATGGAGACTGCGCGTATCTTCAAATCTCAGGAGTGAGTACGCTATTTTTCCGTTCAAAATTTGTTCTTCGCGCAGAATTTTTAATAACACGAACTACCTACCTAGTATTGTACGCTTCTGCATGTAGGCGACGTAGAAATGCTTTGTGTATTTCTTGCAAGTACCTACTACTTTAACATAGAAGGTAAGGTAAACTTTGAGTCTTCAAAGATATAAGATCTTAAATCTCTCGAAAATTGGAACCGACTTTCACATTATGATATTACTATATACATATTCAAATTAGGTATTCTTAGATTTACCTACTTTCGAGTAAAGAAGTAGAAAATAAACTTGACAAATTCAAGCCGCAGACGATTTGTAGATGTTAAAATACATTCGTATAAAACTTCCGATTTAAGGTTGGGTGTGAACAATAGTTATTTACGCATAGGCAATTAACAAAAGGTGTCCATAAACAAGTACCTACCTACATAAAATAACTCATCTTGCAGTATTGTTTTGGAGGCAACATTATAATAGGATCTTATAATTCTGATGGACAGTAAAGAAAGGAAAGAAAGGCTACTTAACGTAGTAGAGGCGGAGTTGCGTGCATCTACATCTGCCTGCCCTTATGCTAAAGTAAAAAGAACAACTTCCAAACCCAGTAGCCAAATATTTCAATGACATTTAATTTCAAGATTTATCGACTTTAGGCGAGGCATGAATTAAATAATGTACTCAATTTATTCAAAAGTAACTTAATGTCGAACTTGGAAATAATATTTTAGCATTTTTTTTCAATTTTTTGATTTATTTTGACTTGGTAAGAATTATCTATTGTGTGAATATATAGTATATATATATATGTAAATATATAGTATATGTATATGTATATATATAATATATATAATAGAATAGATAATTCAATAGAGAAATTGTGATTTGTATGAGAAACAATTACTTATCTCCTATAAAAATGCTTGTTTGATTTTTAATTGCAAATAGATAAGTAGGTAGATTGTACCACCACCAGTAGTAGTTGTCCATCTCGTACATTATCTTTAAACCCCTTTGTCCAGAAAAATCCCTTAATAAGATCCATCATGGATATTTGTGGACTTTTATATCCACTTTAATCCCTTAAACATGGTCTATGTGTAACTTATTTGTCTGTATTTTGTGCACATTTTCTTAGAGGTATTTCTAAAAAAAGAAATATACGTAGGTCACAATATAAGTTTTCCGTAACTTAAAAAACAACATGTTAAAACCAAAATATTATGTTTATTTTTGTATTTCAAAGCAATGAATTTGCTTAAACTATTCTTAAAATATTAAGAAAGAAATTATAAATAGATCACAAAACTGATGTCATCGGCGGGATTCGAACCCACGGCCTTTCCCTAACAGGGGGACTGCTCTGGCAACTGAGCTACGATGACCACTACCGACAACATCGAATTTTTGCTTCATATCATATTCATAATTTTTACATCGCGCTATTCTATTCTATTATTAGACATCAGTTTTTGTGATCTATTTATAATTTCTTTCTTAATATTATGTTTATTGCTTTTCAAAATACTCTCTTCAAAATCTTCTCTTTTTTCATGCGATCAAACCATTTTTTAAAACAGCTGCTGATTGAACGCTACCACTGCCTCTTCGGAGTAGGTAAAAGTGAAACCATGAGAGGTTTCACTTTTACCTACTCCGAAGAGATTCGGATTGTGATTCTGTATTTTTCTGTATTTCTCCCTGTGATTTCTGTATTTTCCCCAAAATCAAAGATTTTACAATACAGAAATCACAGGGTGCTAGGTCGGGGCTATGCGCAGGATGCGTAACGAGTTGTACTTTTTCGGAAGCTTAAAATGACTTTGTTTTGTTGGCCGTGTGTGAAGAAGCGTTGTCATGATGTAGGAGAACGCGGCTTTTGGGTCGTCTTTCGCGAACTTTTCTAACACCCTGGGTAAACAAATGGTAGAATACCACTCGGCATTAAAACTCAAAACTGCGTCAAAAAGTAAATAAAATCGTGATAAACATGCACCTTTCGACAACCAGCGTATTTCGCTATGTAACAGCAATCGTTGGAATTCTTCATCATTTTCATCGCCCAATTGTGCAAATAAGCGCGTATTCAATGCATTGCTTCTTATTTTGTTAACTGCATTAATAACAATTTGAAACGATTGGTGCAATCTACCATTTAAATTTTTTTGTCGGTAGATAACACAGTGAATTGCAGTTACCTCTGGTATAATTCTTTTAAGATGGCTTATAAACCCACGATATCGCCCGATCATGGCAGGTGCTCCATCTGTTGCCACCGAAATAACGTTTGTGAATTTCTTTAAAAAATCACTCAGGACATTAAATATTGATTCACCTTTAGTGTCTGTCTTCAAAGTTTTCGCGAATAGTAGTTCTTCGTGAATTTCTTCGCCCATAACAAATCGAACATATGTTAATAATAATGCTTCATTGCCTGGTAACGTTGACTCGTCCAGTTGAATAGAAAAATGAGTTGTTTGCAGATAATCACACAAGAAACTTTCAACAACAGAGCTCATTTCATCAATACGTCTTTGTACAGTGTTGTTACTCAAAGGAATTCTTTTGAGTATGTCAAATGAAGATTTGTGCAGAACAGTTTTTAAAACTTCTTCAACAGCAGGTAAAATTAACTGCTCCCAATGGTGTGTGGTTTTCCGGATTTTGCTATAAGTAATGAGATATTGTAAGATGCCCGCAAGCCATCATCGTTGCTTTCAGACGTTGAAGCGAACATACTGTGCACGGTGGGTCTCTTTTCATATTTTTCTTTCAATGTTTGGAAATATTTCAAGTCTTTACCTGTTTTATCAGGAAGACACCTTCTTAGATGATCTTCCAGCTTAGATGGTTTCATAGAATCATTGTTCAAAACTTTGTAGCATAAAAGGCATGTGGGCAATCGTATGTCTGCCGTTGAAGGAATAAAACCAAATTTTAAATATTCGACACTGTACTGACGACACTTCTTCTTAGATTCGGCCATGTTTCGTATTAATTACCTGTAAATAAATAAATAAAACTTTGTTTTAGTATTATACATCCCAAAATTATTTGATAATCAAGTTGTTTCCAAAAATCCTAGCATTATTGCAGTTCAAGTACTTGAATTAAAATAAAAAAATAAAATATATTCAGTAATAATCCTAGGATGTTTGCAAAGAGCCTAATTATCTAATTACCCTACGACACAGACATAACAAACTAGTGTCAAAATAATGTAGCTACATTTCAGTAAAAGAACTTTCAAAATCGGTTCAGCATGATATTCAATACATAATGAAAAAACTCATTTGTACTTATACCACAATTTAAATTTTTTATACTCGTCACCTTACCGGTTTCGCCTTATATTACCTACCTTACCTTTGAAAATGCCTTATAAGGCGAAACCGGTAAGGTGACGATTATAAAAAGTTAAAATTGTGGAATAAGTACAAGTGAGTTTTTTCATAATGTATTATTATAAATTCCACCAAGTGCCGACAATCGAAAGTATCAATACTATTCAATACAAATACACATACAAACAAACAAATCTTTCCTCTTTATAATATTAGTATAGATAGGCAGATAGGTACTTACTTTTCCGACACTGGCAATCAGTAACATCGATTCACTTTACTTTTCTTTTCGAAACTCTGGAAACTAAGTCCGTCACTGGCCAACACTAATTAATATCGATTCACTTTTCTTTATGAAATTCCGGAAACAAATGAGTAACGTGTATCCTTTGACATTCGTATTTATAGGTGAAGAATCAAACAAGTCCACGCAAGATTGTAAATACATACACCACAAATCGTATTAATTTTCACGTCTGAACAAGTGTTAACAGCGAATGGGACGGCGCAACGCCCCGCCCGCCGCCGTGGTCGGCGTGGCAACGGCAAGTCTCGACGCGTTGTACGTACTGAATATGGAATATGCAATTTTAACAAGAAACAATCGCTGAACTTCTTAAAATATTATCTACCTATCTATTTTGATAGAAGTCAAGCCAACATTTTAGTTCTTAACTATTAAAGCCAAACTAATTTTCATGGACCCCCGTTTACTAATTGTGGACCCCCATTTTTTATCACGCTCAACGTAGACCCCGTCGAGTCTCCCGTGGACCCCCTGGACGACTTTGGGAATCTCTGCTTTAAACAAAGGTCGTGTAGGTACATCTGGGTATTGAACTAGCGTCTAGAGACCAAAGAGTCTAGAGACGACCTATTTTTTCGAGCATTTTCATATTTTCTCGCTTGAAGTTTTCTTCGGGTGCAGAATTTTTAATACCACGTTGGTGATGTACATTTGTTGTGTACTTTTTATGCGACACGACTACATACTCGTAGCTTGATATAGATAATTGCTTTGTTACTTCTTATTAGAATGTATAATTAACGCGGACCCCACAAAACTACTGGCAAATGTGGGCGTGCAATAGGTACAACTGCATTTTAGGATTTTTTATTCGGTTTAAGTCAGATTCTGTTTAAGACAGATTCTGCTTACGACTGATTCTGTTGACGACAGATTCGCTTTTCTTAAAGCTAAAAATCCTAAAATGCAGTTGTACCTATTGCACGCCCACATTTGCCAGTAGTTTTGTGGGGTCCGCGTTAATTATACATTCTAATAAGAAGTAACAAAGCAATTATCTATATCAAGCTACGAGTATGTAGTCGTGTCGCATAAAAAGTACACAACAAATGTACATCACCAACGTGGTATTAAAAATTCTGCACCCGAAGAAAACTTCAAGCGAGAAAATATGAAAATGCTCGAAAAAATAGGTCGTCTCTAGACTCTTTGGTCTCTAGACGCTAGTTCAATACCCAGATGTACCTACACGACCTTTGTTTAAAGCAGAGATTCCCAAAGTCGTCCAGGGGGTCCACGGGAGACTCGACGGGGTCTACGTTGAGCGTGATAAAAAATGGGGGTCCACAATTAGTAAACGGGGGTCCATGAAAATTAGTTTGGCTTTAATAGTTAAGAACTAAAATGTTGGCTTGACTTCTATCAAAATAGATAGGTAGATAATATTTTAAGAAGTTCAGCGATTGTTTCTTGTTAAAATTGCATATTCCATATTCAGTACGTACAACGCGTCGAGACTTGCCGTTGCCACGCCGACCACGGCGGCGGGCGGGGCGTTGCGCCGTCCCATTCGCTGTTAACACTTGTTCAGACGTGAAAATTAATACGATTTGTGGTGTATGTATTTACAATCTTGCGTGGACTTGTTTGATTCTTCACCTATAAATACGAATGTCAAAGGATACACGTTACTCATTTGTTTCCGGAATTTCATAAAGAAAAGTGAATCGATATTAATTAGTGTTGGCCAGTGACGGACTTAGTTTCCAGAGTTTCGAAAAGAAAAGTAAAGTGAATCGATGTTACTGATTGCCAGTGTCGGAAAAGTAAGTACCTATCTGCCTATCTATACTAATATTATAAAGAGGAAAGATTTGTTTGTTTGTATGTGTATTTGTATTGAATAGTATTGATACTTTCGATTGTCGGCACTTGGTGGAATTTATAATAATACATTATGAAAAAACTCACTTGTACTTATTCCACAATTTTAATTTTTTATAATCGTCACCTTACCGGTTTCGCCTTATAAGGCATTTTCAAAGGTAAGGTAGGTAATATAAGGCGAAACCGGTAAGGTGACGAGTATAAAAAATTTAAATTGTGGTATAAGTACAAATGAGTTTTTTCATTATGTATTGAATATCATGCTGAACCGATTTTGAAAGTTCTTTTACTGAAATGTAGCTACATTATTTTGACACTAGTTTGTTATGTCTGTGTCGTAGGGTAATTAGATAATTAGGCTCTTTGCAAACATCCTAGGATTATTACTGAATATATTTTATTTTTTTATTTTAATTCAAGTACTTGAACTGCAATAATGCTAGGATTTTTGGAAACAACTTGATTATCAAATAATTTTGGGATGTATAATACTAAAACAAAGTTTTATTTATTTATTTACAGGTAATTAATACGAAACATGGCCGAATCTAAGAAGAAGTGTCGTCAGTACAGTGTCGAATATTTAAAATTTGGTTTTATTCCTTCAACGGCAGACATACGATTGCCCACATGCCTTTTATGCTACAAAGTTTTGAACAATGATTCTATGAAACCATCTAAGCTGGAAGATCATCTAAGAAGGTGTCTTCCTGATAAAACAGGTAAAGACTTGAAATATTTCCAAACATTGAAAGAAAAATATGAAAAGAGACCCACCGTGCACAGTATGTTCGCTTCAACGTCTGAAAGCAACGATGATGGCTTGCGGGCATCTTACAATATCTCATTACTTATAGCAAAATCCGGAAAACCACACACCATTGGGAGCAGTTAATTTTACCTGCTGTTGAAGAAGTTTTAAAAACTGTTCTGCACAAATCTTCATTTGACATACTCAAAAGAATTCCTTTGAGTAACAACACTGTACAAAGACGTATTGATGAAATGAGCTCTGTTGTTGAAAGTTTCTTGTGTGATTATCTGCAAACAACTCATTTTTCTATTCAACTGGACGAGTCAACGTTACCAGGCAATGAAGCATTATTATTAACATATGTTCGATTTGTTATGGGCGAAGAAATTCACGAAGAACTACTATTCGCGAAAACTTTGAAGACAGACACTAAAGGTGAATCAATATTTAATGTCCTGAGTGATTTTTTAAAGAAATTCACAAACGTTATTTCGGTGGCAACAGATGGAGCACCTGCCATGATCGGGCGATATCGTGGGTTTATAAGCCATCTTAAAAGAATTATACCAGAGGTAACTGCAATTCACTGTGTTATCTACCGACAAAAAAATTTAAATGGTAGATTGCACCAATCGTTTCAAATTGTTATTAATGCAGTTAACAAAATAAGAAGCAATGCATTGAATACGCGCTTATTTGCACAATTGGGCGATGAAAATGATGAAGAATTCCAACAATTGCTGTTACATAGCGAAATACGCTGGTTGTCGAAAGGTGCATGTTTATCACGATTTTATTTACTTTTTGACGCAGTTTTGAGTTTTAATGCCGAGTGGTATTCTACCATTTGTTTACCCAGGGTGTTAGAAAAGTTCGCGAAAGACGACCCAAAAGCCGCGTTCTCCTACATCATGACAACGCTTCTTCACACACGGCCAACAAAACAAAGTCATTTTAAGCTTCCGAAAAAGTACAACTCGTTACGCATCCTGCGCATAGCCCCGACCTAGCACCCTGTGATTTCTGTATTGTAAAATCTTTGATTTTGGGGAAAATACAGAAATCACAGGGAGAAATACAGAAAAATACAGAATCACAATCCGAATCTCTTCGGAGTAGGTAAAAGTGAAACCTCTCATGGTTTCACTTTTACCTACTCCGAAGAGGCAGTGGTAGCGTTCAATCAGCAGCTGTTTTAAAAAATGGTTTGATCGCATGAAAAAAGAGAAGATTTTGAAGAGAGTATTTTGAAAAGCAATAAACATAATATTAAGAAAGAAATTATAAATAGATCACAAAAACTGATGTCTAATAATAGAATAGAATAGCGCGATGTAAAAATTATGAATATGATATGAAGCAAAAATTCGATGTTGTCGGTAGTGGTCATCGTAGCTCAGTTGCCAGAGCAGTCCCCCTGTTAGGGAAAGGCCGTGGGTTCGAATCCCGCCGATGACATCAGTTTTGTGATCTATTTATAATTTCTTTCTTAATATTTTAAGAATAGTTTAAGCAAACTCATTGCTTTGAAATACAAAAATAAACATAATATTTTGGTTTTAACATGTTGTTTTTTAAGTTACGGAAAACTTATATTGTGACCTACGTATATTTCTTTTTTTAGAAATACCTCTAAGAAAATGTGCACAAAATACAGACAAATAAGTTACACATAGACCATGTTTAAGGGATTAAAGTGGATATAAAAGTCCACAAATATCCATGATGGATCTTATTAAGGGATTTTTCTGGACAAAGGGGTTTAAAGATAATGTACGAGATGGACAACTACTACTGGTGGTGGTACAATCTACCTACTTATCTATTTGCAATTAAAAATCAAACAAGCATTTTTATAGGAGATAAGTAATTGTTTCTCATACAAATCACAATTTCTCTATTGAATTATCTATTCTATTATATATATTATATATATACATATACATATACTATATATTTACATATATATATATACTATATATTCACACAATAGATAATTCTTACCAAGTCAAAATAAATCAAAAAATTGAAAAAAAATGCTAAAATATTATTTCCAAGTTCGACATTAAGTTACTTTTGAATAAATTGAGTACATTATTTAATTCATGCCTCGCCTAAAGTCGATAAATCTTGAAATTAAACGTCATTGAAATATTTGGCTACTGGGTTTGGAAGTTGTTCTTTTTACTTTAGCATAAGGGCAGGCAGATGTAGATGCACGCAACTCCGCCTCTACTACGTTAAGTAGCCTTTCTTTCCTTTCTTTACTGTCCATCAGAATTATAAGATCCTATTATAATGTTGCCTCCAAAACAATACTGCAAGATGAGTTATTTTATGTAGGTAGGTACTTGTTTATGGACACCTTTTGTTAATTGCCTATGCGTAAATAACTATTGTTCACACCCAACCTTAAATCGGAAGTTTTATACGAATGTATTTTAACATCTACAAATCGTCTGCGGCTTGAATTTGTCAAGTTTATTTTCTACTTCTTTACTCGAAAGTAGGTAAATCTAAGAATACCTAATTTGAATATGTATATAGTAATATCATAATGTGAAAGTCGGTTCCAATTTTCGAGAGATTTAAGATCTTATATCTTTGAAGACTCAAAGTTTACCTTACCTTCTATGTTAAAGTAGTAGGTACTTGCAAGAAATACACAAAGCATTTCTACGTCGCCTACATGCAGAAGCGTACAATACTAGGTAGGTAGTTCGTGTTATTAAAAATTCTGCGCGAAGAACAAATTTTGAACGGAAAAATAGCGTACTCACTCCTGAGATTTGAAGATACGCGCAGTCTCCATCAATATTAAATACCAGCGGATGCCCGTGGCTACGCTTGCTTAGAATAGTTTTCTTATCCCTGATCCCACGGGATGTATGATTGGGATATTAATTAACCTGATATTTGTTTATCGACATCTGTACTCAATTTCATCAAGATTGGTGTAAGCGTTTTTAAGTGAAGCCCGAACAAAATTTACAGGTAATTTGAGATGTAAGTACGTTTTCCTTCAATTGAATGTTTTATATGTTACTAGTGGACGCCCGCGGCTTTGCCCACTTGACAAATTATATACACAGAGACCTTCTTCGAGAACCACTCATTCTATTGGTGAAAACCGCATTAAAATTAAAATCCATTGCGTAGTTTTAAAGATCTAAGCATACATACAACGGAAGCGATTTTGTTTTATACTATGTTATGATTAGTTAATAAGTTAGTTCAGCAGTTCAATAGAGATCACAAGAACATGGCAATTAAGAACTGCACAGCATATTGCTCTGTAGGTTTCAATAGAGCCTACGGAGCACCTAAAAAGCTTCCCAATGTATGAACATAATACCTCATATTATATTAGAGGATGCCTCTTTAATGTATGTAGTACTGAGATTATTATCTATAATCATTTAAGAAACCCGAAACAATTCAAGCGCTTAGATAATAGATTTCTTACAATACTGATGCATGAACGAAACCTGTAAGTACCTATACCTATAAACCTTGCGAATGTGAAATGCAAGTCAGCTGCACCTATTCATGGCCCTATTACTGCGTTTTCTGATAGCGCTTCAATGCAATCGGAAGCAATCGCCAACGGTAGCACGAATATTACAATCAACTTCTTGTGGGGCATTGTATTTTTTATCACGCTCATTATCTACCTATCTATTTTGATAGAAGTCAAGCCAACATTTTAGTTCTTAACTATTAAAGCCAAACTAATTTTCATGGACCCCCGTTTACTAATTGTGGACCCCCATTTTTTATCACGCTCAACGTAGACCCCGTCGAGTCTCCCGTGGACCCCCTGGACGACTTTGGGAATCTCTGCTTTAAACAAAGGTCGTGTAGGTACATCTGGGTATTGAACTAGCGTCTAGAGACCAAAGAGTCTAGAGACGACCTATTTTTTCGAGCATTTTCATATTTTCTCGCTTGAAGTTTTCTTCGGGTGCAGAATTTTTAATACCACGTTGGTGATGTACATTTGTTGTGTACTTTTTATGCGACACGACTACATACTCGTAGCTTGATATAGATAATTGCTTTGTTACTTCTTATTAGAATGTATAATTAACGCGGACCCCACAAAACTACTGGCAAATGTGGGCGTGCAATAGGTACAACTGCATTTTAGGATTTTTTATTCGGTTTAAGTCAGATTCTGTTTAAGACAGATTCTGCTTACGACTGATTCTGTTGACGACAGATTCGCTTTTCTTAAACCGAATCTGTCGTCAACAGAATCAGAATTTGTACCTTCGAGTAGGAAATTATTATCTGTATCAATTATATTAAACTTATAATTATTATAATTTTCTTATCATCAATTTACAGAAAACGTGCCATTATAGTAATTTTAATCATATCGCTTATCGCCTTTGGTTTATCTAATAAGAACCTTTGTCGCCCGTGGTACTACTCAAAAAAATAAACAAAATATCTTTATTCACGTAGGTCACAAAGTAACACTTATGAACGTCAAAAAAAGAAAATGCTTCTACATTTACATTTACCGCCAGATTCGCAAGGCAATAGGTAGAGCCTGTGAGGAAAGAACCTGGCAAGAAAAACTCACGGCCACTCTTTTTATTCGCCAGTAAATACAATGATTCTGTTACAACAATAAAAAGAGGGCAAGGCCAGATGTGTGGACCAAGTGAACTTAAAAATTATGGATCTCTGTTATTCACAAAAAAAGTCAAATACTAGTTAAAGGTGGCTATGTCCGCTTTCTTCCCAAAGTTTTCAACCCGGAAGCTAAAAGAATAATAATAATTCCGTTTTATACCCACAGCAAAAAATGATTCCGTTTTATACCCAACAGGATTGTAACGGCAGCAAAAAAATATTACTTGTTAAAATATTTTATTTTAATACTTTACATTTTCAATTGCGTGAATTCAATGAGGGGCTCGTGGTCTAGTGGTAACCGACAATGTTAACACATTGCAAAGGTTAAGCAACATCGACTTAGACCGGTCTTAGGACCATTACATAAGACATTGAGACCCCTCCGTGCCTCGGAGAGCACATTAAGCCGTCGATCCTGGTTATCATACGAACATCTATGGCAGTCGTTAGGGGTAGTTGGAACCCTATATGAAAAATCCGACCGGTCTAACTACAGAACATTGATATCGCCTATGGGTTGTGAAGGTCAGATGGCAGTCGCTTCACGGAAAATATCGAAGTTCAGCCGAATCATAGTTAGACTGGAAAGCCGACCCCAACTGAGTTGGGAAAAGGCTAGGTGAATGATGATGAGATTTTCAATTACTTTATATTACAGACAAGTCAAGAATTATAATAGTGCATTGACTATTAATACAAACAAGCGGTATAACATTATGTAAATAACAATACTTAAAATAGATATCTACATTTAACGAAAGGACACTACCAAACATACTGTAAATATCAACATCATAAAAATTCACACATATTATTATTATAAATGGCAACAGTTGAAAATCAGTCTTATTAAAACTATCTATACTGTCAAATATCACAAATTTTCAATAACAATAAATATAAACATGGATTAAAATCACAGCGTTTTAATGACTACCCACCATCTAAAAATATCAAGTACTTAAGAAGACATTGTAAATTCGACACCTAATTACAATAAAATGAACGTAAAGAATCAAAGATTGTTTTTAACAATGTATTGTAAAAAGTAAATCATACATTCGTTGACAATAACTACAAAAATCACAATTTCATGTTGTTTTAATTCAAAAATTAATCAGACTAGTTACTCCAAGCAGTGTTAAAAATATTTGTTCGTGATATGATGCCATAGCAATATGGCACTTTTGCACAACGCCAAATAACTGATGTGTCCTTATTTAAACGCCTTTTGTAGTATTCTCTGCCACCGCACACTAAAATTTGTGTATTTCTTTTCGATTGCGTTAATCAAAATTCTGTGTCAATGGATTCAACATTTTCACTTGTACTTGGCCTTGGATTTTGTATTTTACTAATTTGATAATTTCCTCAACATCCACTCTTATCTTGAACTGATGGGTTACTAACTGATAAAACACCCACAATAGTCATAAAAACTATAATCCTTTCAAATATAGCTGTCTCTTTCCCTCCCGCCTTATATCAATGAGATAGACAGAGAAAATGATATGGATGTTATTGGTCACTATAAGTTTCTCTGTATATCTATCTCATCGAAACCATAAAGAAGTTATTAACATAGACCCAAAACACGATTTCAACTAATTTTGTGTTCAATTTACCCTTTAAGAACCATATAAATATTATTAGTTAACCTTGTTTTTTTGTCTGTCTGTACCAAGTAAGTGTTAAATTACAGCGGGGAGAAACAGGAACACTTTTCGGGTAGAATACGGAATAAAATAATATTATTATTATCGTGGGTAGAAAACGGAACAACTTTTGGGAAGAAAAAGGTAATTTTTTTTGTGACTTGAAACTTCGGGTTGAAAACGGACATATCCTTAAAGGTGCCACATAATCTCAAAGTACCCATACCTAACAATATCATAATAATAATAATTTAACAATAATAAGTGAGTTTCAGCAATAAAACCACATTTCAAACAGAAGTAGCCCCTATGTAGCTCGAGTGATGAGCAAGCAACTGATTGCCTTTTCTCTGTATCGTTCAGATAATCCTTAATAGTATAATATGCCTTTTTTAGGAGGTGTGTCTTATCTTAACAGCCACTTTGAATTTATTCAAAGGAAGGTTCATAATGTTTAGAGTAATTTTGTTATAAAAACGCATACCAAATCCTGCAAAGGAGTCATGAACCTTCTGTAAACAATAATACGTCCCAACCAATTTATGGTTATTTCTAGTATTTATTGCATGAATGTCACTGTCCATACTGTATAAATGTATATTCGGTTTAACGAGCATAATATAAGCATATATATATTGTGAAGCAACTGTTAAAATGCCTATTTCTTTAAATCATTCTCTAAGAGAAACTCGTGCATTCAGTTTATAAATCGCACGTATAGCTCGCTTTTGGAGTATAAAAATTATCTCTATATCAGCTGCCTTGCCCCACAGTAATATTCCATACGACATGACACTGTGAAATTAGCTAAATAAACCAGCCTGGCAGTTTCTACATCCGTGAGCTGTCTGACTTTACTAATAGCAAAAGCCGCAGAGCTAAGTTTCCCTACAATACCCGATATTTGGGCGGTCCACTGTAATTTACTGTCTAGAGCAATACCCAAAAATACGGTTGATTCTACAAGATTACGGGGATCACCGTTCAAAATAATATTAGTACCGTAGTTACTACTAATAATATTAGTACATTAGGCATACTAAATCTAACACACTTCGTCTTTTTTGCGTTCAGAAGTAAATTGTAGGTTGTACTAGTGCAAGTGAACTATTTACTTCGACAAAATTCCTCAGCTTGCGATCAACTTTAAAAATAAGTGATGTATCATCGGCGAATAGAACAATGTCGCACAAGTTCTGTACATAGAACGGTAGATCATTAATGTAAACTAAAAATAGAAACGGATCTAGAATTGATCCTTGTGGCACGCCCATAGCTACAGAAGCCCCTAAAGACCGACTACCATTGATATCAACATGTTGTATTCTGTCACTGAGGTATGAGACAACTAGGTCCAGTGCCGAATCTCTGATACCATAATAATTGAGTTTCCGTAATAGGGTATTATGTTCAACGCAATCAAAAGTACCACGGGAAATTTTTTCTTCCCATAGTACTACCAAGCAGTCCAGTAGTACTATGAGAAGAAGAAAATTCCCGTGGTACTACTTCAATATTTTGGTTTTATAACCCTTTTGAAAATTATTTTATGACTTTATATTATGGTCAGTCTCTCTAATCTTGAAGGCTCTTATGTTGTTATGTATTCCTGGTACATTTGAGGATTGTGTCTTTTATAATGGACAATCATTTTCATCTGTACTCGGTGCACCTGTTGACACATTTAAATGAACTAAACGGATCGAGATTTGAATTTCGAGTCGAGAGTGCTTATGTAGTTCTGTAGTCCTAGTATTTTATTCGAGGTTCGTGTCATTTATGATAAATGATGGCCTCACCATCAATGTGACTATCGAAATATGGATACAATAAACAGCTCTGTCTACCTCATCAAAGCATAAAACAGAAGAAACTCTTTAAACCCGAAGGCCTATTTATAGGTTTAAAATACTTGTATGTTTTTCACATTAATGCCCACGGTACTTTTTATAGGCTTAAAAAGTTTGGAAGATTCAAAACCATTGTTTTCGATACTAAATCACAAAACTTTCTTGGTGGTACCACGCGAAATACCCAAAATCACATAACTTTGATTATCAAACTACGAAAATATCACTGATTACAAAGATAAAATAAGATTAACTTACCCGGTCTCCACCTGCCTGCCATGGTGTCCCAAAAGAACGCGTGTCACGTGATCACCTTTAGAGCAAATCAGCACAACTTCCGGTTACGGATAAAATTAACTTCTGGGTGTCACATTAAATGTCTAATATTTGTTTGGCGGGTTATTTAAATGCAAAATTGGTCACTATAAAATTGAACCTTTTTATAGGACTTGGGTCTGTATGAGTAGCGGTAAAAAATTGGCTTGAGTCTGAGTACATAAGTTATTTGACCCTATGAAAAGGCTATTGGGTCTTACGAGGATATGACATTTTTTAAGCACGATCAAAGGTGAACGGTTTCAGTGTATCCCACTATTTCTATTAGGTATTTCTATTGATAGAAATACTGGGCCTGATTTAGACTGGTTGTCCCACTATTTCTATTGCTGTCGGCTGCGACAAAAAACCGCTGCATCACCTCTTATGACGGCCTATTCGCAGTAGTTCGGTGGTTAGTCCGGTATACCGAACTAATGCTACTTTTTAGTCGCAGTAGTCCGGTAAGCACAACGTACCGTACTATTGCTACATTTTTAGTAGCAATAGTTCGGGAAGTAACATAAGCAAAGAAAATACAATAACAATATAATTATTTTAAAACGAAGAAGTAAAGAGAGCCACTTTATATAAAAATAGCTCCTTTGTTGCCCGTGGTACTTTATAATATTATGGTCAGTCTCTCTAATCTTGAAGGCTCTTATGTTGTTATGTATTCCTGGTACATTTGAGGTTTGTGTCTTTTATAATGGACAATCATTTTCAGCTCTTTTGTAGTTCTGTACTACAAAAGATAGAGGGGCTCGTGGTCTAGTGGTAACCGACAATGTTAACACATTGCAAAGGTTAAGCAACATCGACTCAGGCCGGTCTTAGGATGGGTGACCATTTCTTAATACATTGAGACCCCTCCGTGGCTCGGAGAGCACGTTAAGCCGTCGGTCCCGGTTGTCATACTAACATCTATGGCAGTCGTTAGGAGTAGTTGGAGCCCTATATCAAAAATCCGACCGGTCTAACTGCAGAACTTCGATATCGCCCATGGGTTGTGAAGGTCAGATGGTAGTCGCTTCACGGAAAATATCGAAGTTCAGCCGAATCGCAGTTAGACTGGAAAGCCGACCCCAACTGAGTTGGGAAAAGGCTCGGTGAATGATGATGATGATTGTAGTTCTGTACTCCTAGTACTTTTGTTGTTTGTGTATCTTATAATAGAGAGTTAAGGGACCCAAGCGGCTCTGGTAAGATATCCATACTGCCCTACTAAGCGCATGATAATTTTTTTTTGTCCCGATGAAAAATAAAGAAATGTGTCAACAGGTGCATCGAGTGCAGATGATAATGATTGTCCATTATAAAAGACACAAACTTCAAATGTACCAGGAATACATAACAACATAAGAGCCTTCAAGATTAGAGAGACTGACCATAATATATAGTCATAAAATAATATTTTAAAGGGTTATAAAACCAAAACATTGAAGTAGTACCACGGGAATTTTTTTTACAAACTCAATTAATTTGATTTTCACTTTCATATATTATTAATGCACGTTGTACCTATCCATTTTTTTTATTCTTTAAATAAATAATTATAATATTTTGTACTTACCTGTATTTCTGTCTTAAAACGAATCTGTCGTCAACAGAATCAGTCGTAAGCAGAATCTGTCTTAAACAGAATCTGACTTAAACCGAATAACCCCCATTTGCCATCAGTCCTGCGAGTGATGTGCCCTGCTCACAACCAAAACCTGGCGATTCATAGGACTATGTCGGTGACCATGGTCCTAGAGGACCAGAAGATAAATACATATGTACCTATTCTAGACATGTTGCACGTGTCGCTCTTGCTTTTCCAGACTATAAGTAGTATTCACACGTTTTTCACATTTAGACAGACAGACAGCAATACATCACGCATGTATCCAAAATATATATATTTAAGGGGGGCTCCCATACAGCAATCTTGATTATTGCCGTTTACGGGACCCTGCGTGCGCGAGTCCAACTCGGACTAGGCCGGTTCTGTTGGTCCCACGTAATAGGGGGCAAGTCTATTGTTTTTACCGGGCACTTTAGAACGTCCATAACCACTCTGTAATTTAAACCAAATTTCCAACAGACAGGACAGTTACTAGTATCTCTGCAGTCCAAGCGTTATTGCACATTTAGACAGTGCCTTACTAAAAACTACATGCAATGTTTACAACATGCGAAATGCATCATAGTTGCAGAATACTGGGGTCTGTAATATCATCGGTCATACAGTGTACCTACGATAATTTCAGTACAATTTAAAATACGCAATATAATAGAGTAGATATCATTATTTTTAAACTATAATATCGATTGTTTGATCCCACACGTGTCTTTATTACTTAAACATTATCGTTTTATTTAGAAACTGATAACAGTTCCATAGTTCACGAAACATTAACAGCCTAGGTTATCACATGTCTCATATTATAACCTTTCGTGATATTGGATTAAAAAGTTTATATAACATTGTATACTAAGTTTACTGGCATGTATAGCAATAACATTTAAACCTCGTGTTTACAATTAGATAGCTCCGGAACGTAGTTACGCCTAGCGCCGGCACTAGGACTCTATCGAGAACATTGAAAACCCGTCAAGGATGTACAATTACGATTGTACCTATTATAACTCCTGAACTAACAGAGTTATCTGATCTGTTATAATTTTCCTTCAAAGTTCGTTACATGGACTAGCTTCATGAATATTTTTAAAGACAGAAAATAGAGTAGACAAACAATTAACAACATTTCATATTTTTAAGTATGTTCTTTTTTTTTAAGTCGTCTCAAGCGCGCCCGCTAATACGTCCATTGCCGGAAGTCTCTGGTACGCACGATCTTTAAGTAGGTACTTATGTAGACTAGACCTAAAATAAAGCGTAATTTTCATTCATCTTTTTTAGTTTTTAAGCGGACTTTTTGAGCTGAAGTTTATAAAACACTTCAGCTCAAAAAGTCATAAGCGACAAATGGTGCTATACATAGTTTATAACTTTTATAAATTGAGTTAGACTTAAATGATCAATTGATCATACAGTTAAAGTTGTTTAATGGTTAAAAATGCCATTGGTTAAGGCATTTTGACCGTACCCCTGTAATTATGACGTCGTTGACGAAATTTAGGGTTTCTCGAAATTAAACCTATAAAAATAAACATTTTTTGAAGTCAGCAGAGAAAGCCAAAAAAACGGTTAGTTTTTTTCTAGCAGTTTCCAAATGAAATGTTGTCAATTAAACTTTATATAAATAAAGAAACGTAATAAAATAACTAACAAACTGATAAATATAACTATTTAGTATAAACAAATAAGTAAGTAATTATGAGTTTATCAAAGTGCACAGAAAGGTCGAGAAGATTTTTAAAAGAACACAAACAAATATAATATTTTGCGTTGTATTTTAAAACAAATATCAAACGAGACTATCTGTATTCATTAAACTCATGTGTGTTTAAAAATAGTAATAAAAAAATAAAAGTAATGAACAGGAGAAATAGATATAACAATGCTTTCATTTCAAATTGTGATAAAGACTAGTAATAATTGTACTAAGTGTGGTTAAGAATACACCAAGAGACAATTCTTCAAACTGGAACAGTTTAAAGAATGGTACGGGTACTTATTTTATGGTCCGGGTACCCTTAATGGACAATGTGAGAACCAATGTGATACGGGAGCGGGTTAAAAGATAGAATCACTAAAATAGAAAAAGGGATGATTGAGGGAAGGGAAGATTGTTTTTATACACAGAGATTATGATTCTTCAGAGATATTTTACAGAAGATGAACGAAATGAAATTAACGAAACAGATAAAAACATGAAGTGAGTGTGAATGGACAGGCTGGTAAGAGTCGATTTAGGGCGTCGTATTCTTTGTAGTCGTAACATTTCAGAACTGCACTGAAAAGTAGACGAGGCCGGTAAAATATATAATTATAGTTATATTGCTTGTGATAAATGAATATAAAACAACATATAATAGCACACTTCTAAAAATATCATAAGGAGAGTAGATACTATTAAAATCAGTATATTATACTTCAGGAACTCTTTCTGGATATCGTCCCGGAATGTAATCAGGGTTGTTGGGATTATAATCCCATATCAAATACTCTGGCTCGTTGAGATACAGAGGTGGAATCTCATCACTCGGCTCCAGCTCTTCATCAAGCAAATCTTTGTTCCGTTGCAGTAATTCATTCACCTTTGCTTGAGTTTCCTCTGAGATATCTAAAACAATGGATGATTAGATTATAGCAATGAACAGTAGGTATTGCGTGAGGAAACATAATTATGTAACTGACAAGGTTTTTCAGAAAATTAAAGTTGCCCTCTAAGAATTAATTATGTACACACCAATTGTCATAATTTTGAAGGATACTCTTTATTGGTCATAAAAACTGAGACAGTATTATGTTACACATGTATTGAAAACATTGTAGGTACCTAAATAAAATATTGTACACCAGGCGGTGGTCTTATCGCCAAAGAGTAATCTCTTCCAGGCAACCATATAATAGAAATAACAGTGCAAGGAATTATAGGGGCGATTTCTTGCAATTTTAAATAGGAGTTATTCTCATTTTCATAACCCTATGTTGCAGAGGGTGGGAATTGAGTATTCCCAGGTACGAAAATCGTGTTGCTATGAAAACAGCATAGTAGTACCTAACCACAGAAATTCCCATCGCTAGCGAGTATTCTAGTATATTAAATTACTAGATGGTTAAGAAATAAAATCGTTTATTGCCTTTCCAGGTCAACATGCGTGATATTATTTTCTCGTACCCAATTCCCGTGGGAACACATTACCGGGATAAATATATTACTCAGGGATAATGTAGCTACATATTAGTTAAAGCGTTTTCAAAATTGGTTCAATACTTACGGAGCCTATTCAATTCAAACATACCATAAAATCATTCCTCATTATAATATAATGTTATAGGACACTTAAATAATAAGAAACTAAAATATAAATAAAAAGTCCCAAAATCATTGGGTCTTTCAGCTATCTTTTATATTTTATAAGCACGTACACAGAAACAGAGATATACTTACTGGTTCTACGTAAATCGATGGTCAGAATTTTCCTGTTCTGTTTAAGAGAGTTAATGAGTGTTACCTCGGCTTCACCGGATAAATCATTAGCTGCAATGTCCAGTCTAGTTAGACCTCGATTTAAACTTAGAATACCCGCCATCTTAAAAATAATTACAAAAATTATTAAAATTGACAATCAGCAAAACATAATATAACACTTCTGTCAATATTTCAGAGCGTGCACGCCTACTGGCTGTTGGAGAATGGGAGTCAGGGTTATGGATCCAGGCGCTCCCATCGCCCAACATCGGTACCATGTTGGACGACACAACCTTCCGCATTGCCACTTGCCTTCGGCTGGGTACACCTTGTGTATCCCCGCATCATAGCACCTGTGGAGTAGCCGTCGATAATCTGGGACACCATGGCCTTTCTTGTAGCAGAAGCGCAGGTCTTATACCTCGGCACGCTATTCTAAACGACATAATTCGTAGGGCTCTTTCCACCGCAGGTCTTCCGGCCGTACGTGAACCAAATGGTTTAGCAAGAAGCGATGGAAAGAGACCGGACGGCATGTCGTTGCTACCGTGGAAGATGGGAAGGCCTTTGGTGTGGGACGCTACATGCGTTGACACCTTAGCACCTTCACACCTTCCAAGCACATCCGGATGTGCCGGCGCTGCTGCTGCATCGGCTAAAGGCTTTAAACGGCGTAAATATGCTAAACTAGCAGGTGATTACATATTTGAGCCGTTTGGGGTTGAGACACTGGGGTCATGGGGTCCGAGTGCTCGCCGCCTTTATAGAGACATTGCTAAACGCCTAATCGATGCTTCTCAGGACCAGAAGGCTGGCTATTTTCTGGCCCAAAGAATAAGTATCGCCATCCAACGTGGCAACACAGCCAGCATTCTGGGAACCTTCCCAGTCGGCAATGACGCGGAGGATTTTTTAAACGATATTTTGTAATGTAAATATTTTTAGTCTATAATTATGTTTATTTTGTATATTGTAATTCTTTAATAAAATATATATAACTGTTGAAGTTATAGTTGAGCTAATTAGTTATATGTAAAGTAACAGTAATGAATCGAGTTAGGTGTAGGATGCACCAACAGCAATAGGAATGTCCAATCCGCTAAGCTACCAAGTCTTACGACCAAGATATTAAATTTAAGCTGTATATGTTTTGATGTATCGAAAAAATGTATGGAAAACTTACGTAAAACAATGAAAGATTTAAAATAAGAAATAACCTTCTCTGCAGACGGCCCACTAAAACCACAAGAATTGACTATCAAGGTTTGTGGTTTCTCTTTTGATCTAACAAAACATGCTGCAAACATTGTTGCACACTCCAAAGACATCGGATTTAAACTAAAATCTGAAATAAACAATTTCTATATAAAGTATTGTCATTTAAACTTAAAATCATTAAGAATAAAACTTACCTAGAAGTTCAATCGGAGCTTCGGGTTTCATTTGGATAGCGTATGCTATACCTTGTATTCCATCTTCTTTGAATCTGTTATTAGCAATCCTAACTACTTTAATATTCTTATGCGTGTAAATAAATCCACCAAGAGCTTTTATTCCATAATTGCCAATTTTACAATGATTGAAATCCAATTCTTCAATGCTTTCCTTCTTCACAAGGGTTTGGAGGATAATTTTTACTTTCGAACAATCTAAATTGCTTCTATTGATTCGAAATACTCTAAGAAATTTTAAATCTTCCAATCCTCTGCAGAGCGATTCACAATCGGCAATACTAAATTCAAAATACCGTCGATGGAAGCCGTCTAGTAAATTGTTGACACCAAAGACTAGAGATATTTCTTGAAGATTATATAGTCTGACCAGGACTGGTTCTAGCGGGATGTGATCATACACTCTTGGAACACTAAACACACACGTATCTTCTACTATACCCTCAGTAGGTACTGGAGGATCTGGCTGACGAACCATTTGTAACTGATTAAGCCCCAATTCGTAAATATATGGACTAACCTACAAATTACATAAAATAATGGGGTTAGTATTTTAACATCACTTAAATTAATTAATCTACACCAAGTGGTTAAGAAATATTAAATAATTGTTACCAATGCTGCTAGTTCGATCGCTAAGTCCTCTCTGAAAACATCAGGATTGGTATTTTCTAAGAACTCTTGAAGTTTTGCCGATAAAAACTTGCTCTTCCAATAAGTCACTCCCATTTCCTTTCTAGACGGGAATAACGTTGCGAATGATCTCTTCCAATATTGCTCATCCTAAAATCAAAAATATCGTAAAAACAGAGACTAAGTAATTTTTTTAGAACTGAAAATTACTTTTTTCGTAAATAATATGAACAATTTTAGCTGGAAAATCAATAATAATCTGTTTGAATTTTATTTTATAAGCAATGAAGTAAGCTAAATTATTCTCAAATAATTTACAATTTCTGGCGACGCCGCCGAAGTCGCGATATTAACACAATGTGTGTGATCACAAAATTAGATGTCTTGGGCTAGTGGTGTCTTGGTCAGTTGGTAAAACGTTTCTCCTGGTAAGGAATCAGTCGCTGGTTCGAGTCCAGCCCAAGACTATAGTTTTTGTGATTCATATTGTAAATCATTTGAATAATCTGTTTGTATTATAAAAATAAGGGAACCTCGTAAAATACGAATTTAACGAAAACAATTTACTTAATTTTACTTATTTTGCTAAAACAAACAAACGCCCACGGCTCCGATAATCGGATCCCCCTAGAGGTCCTGTTATCGGGATAAAAAGTGGCTTAATATTTGTCCTCGACATAGGACCTGCTGTTACTAAATGAATTTTCAAAGGTTTTATTAATAAAGTTAATACTATCAGGCGTTACTTTTCGGAAGTCCATAGTTAAATTAAATAAATCTAAATACTTTGCAATATTCCGCCACATGCAAATTACCCAACTCTCGTATTTATTCATGCACAAGTCCGCCCTCCAAACCCACTTAGGCCGAAAGAATAGAGAAATAATTTTGAAAATATAATAAATATGAGAGTTGTGTTATCGTGCAATAAATAATAAAAACCTCGTTTTATTCGTTTTATTAATAACCTTCGTTTTATTAATGTACTTAATTTAGTATTTTTATAATATTGCTTGACATGAAATTGTAATATTTTGACATATGTGCTCTTTAAGTGCCTAAACTGAATAAACGAAATTGATTCTTTGAATACGAGTTACGGACTGAATTTCGACAGTACAATACTCCGACATGTAGCGAACTTCGAAAACACATAGATCGACAAGTCATTACTTCGACAGACAATTATTAGACAACACACACCTTCGAATTACCACTACTTCGACAGACGATTATTCGACAGACAATACTGAGACAAGACACATCTTCGAATGACCACTACTTCGACAGATTTTTTATGTAGTGTTTCGTTGAATTGTAACTGTTTTTTTTTCTTTGGTTTTTCAATTTAAGCTAAAATTCTCTGTATATCGTTTTCTGTACTTTTTATTTATTTTTTAACTTCTTCCAAAGTTTTGAAAATGTTTTTTTTTTCTGTTGAGCAGAGTATTCTATCTCATATGCCAGCTTTCGATAGAGTTTGGAGTCGTAGGAATTCCACATTCAATGAGTCTGCAACCGACCACAATTCTGGTGGAAATGTTGGTGGTATTTTTTCATAAATAACTTTGAGGGGACTTGTCTTGTTTCCTTTTTTTTATAAGTTCCAGTAACGTTTGTTTTGGAAAACCAATCGCTAAGTGGTTTCGCCTCAGCGGGTAATACTTTTTCTTTAATTTCTTCGAATACAGATGGAATTTCCGATGCTGGTATATAAGGCAACGCTGAAATATGTTTCAACTTGTGAGCAAAATCGCTGTCATTTGTGTACTTTTAATCTAGGCCAGTCGCCTCAATATGCCACCAAATGATTTGTTTAAGATGAAATAAACAACATTTATGTTTTACGCCAGGAAACACACGATGACTAGAATTGATTGCCGCTTTCTCGAAATCAGTGGACAAATGAGGAGGTTAGTCTAATTACATTTCTGTCTAGCTCAGGTCAGTGTACTAACTCGAAAATAATTTATTGTCCCTCTGATGCGCATTATTTGACTTCACAGACTTCGGTTCGAGAATTTAAATTATAATTTAAGTATATTGTAAGATTGGTACTAGTGCGAGTACTATTTTTTATGTAATTGGACCACCGTTATATTATTCTACTAGACCCGGTGGTACACCGTCTAAAACGAATGTATTGTAGCGGAAGTGGTAAACCCATTTTAAAATTATTATATATTACATTTACCCTTTGCCTCAAACGGTTGTGAGGTCTTGTAGGCCGGGATGGCGGTCCCTGTGGTTTTTGTATTCTAAGCAACAAGTGCAAAATTTTCGGACACAAAAATGTCATTTACGTATTTGGCTATTCTTGGTTTTTTATTTTAACCCGGCTCAAAAAGGTTGATTTTTATCCGAATCTGCAATGATAAAGATCAAAAAGAGCTCGTTTTTCATAGAAAAATCAACCCGAAAAGCTTCTTCCGGAACAAAATGTAACAGTTTTATTCAACCACGGTAGGACTTAAGAGTACAATATCAAAAAGTGTCATTTTTCTTAGTAAATACGTCCGATGGCATTAGGTCGGATCTAAACGTATACATTTTACTAAAAAAATCTAATTTCAATGTGACAAGAACAATATAAAAGTACCCTCATTTATAGGTATAAAAATATATTTATAGGCTGACAAGTAATTTGAGGGATCTTTATTACTTATATATAGTTCTGTCGTCGAATAATCGTCTGTCGAAGTAGTGGTAATTCGAAGGTGTGTGTTGTCTAATAATTTTCTGTCGAAGTAATGACTTGTCGATCTGTGTGTTTTCGAAGTTCGCTATATGTTGAAGTATTGTACTGTCGAAATTCAGTCCGTAACTCTTTGAATACAAGCTGAACAATTTTATAAATATTGAGAAAAGAGGTTTATGGCAATAACCATAGTTAAAGAAATTAATAGGTTGTCTCCTTAACGAGACCATTGATAAAATATTACGTCATAGATATTACATACACCATTATTAGAATAAGAGTTAAGTGTTAAGTTAAGTGCGCATTCGAGTTAAGAGCCCAGAGAGTTAAGTGCCCATTCGATTACTGTAGTTATGTAGCTTCTACAATATTTTTTATTTAAATTCAGATTAGATCTGTAAGTTTTCAATTTATTTAAAAAAGTTCGCCTATCATAATTTATACCCTCAAGTGTGTGTATAAGTAAATACTGCATGTTGAATACACTGTATTATTATTATAGGTATAACTACTATCTCCGAGATAGCACCCTTTTTCGTTGTAATTATCTATCAATAAATGGAACATTTATCTTGGTCCAAAGTACGAAAATTAAGTATTTATTTTAGAGACGCCTGTTCTCCGAAGGGTCAAGCAAAGCATTACGTTATTTCGTTGATCTTAAGTAATAAGAGGGAGCTTATTGCCGCTTACTGGAAACCTTTATATTTGACACAACCTCGGTCGTTGATTGTATGATACACCATATGCACGCGTGGATGTCTTCTAAGATCATTAAAAGAAAGCCTCTTCGAATAAATGCTATTTCTGAATATAAGATATAGTTTTCAAAGCTTTTGGGGAAACTTCTTCAGTTATTTACTAAGTGTACCTTTAAGAGATTGAAAGATTAAATAAAAGATAAAAAGTGATCGAAAAATGTCGATTCATTGAAAGATCCAATGGTCTGTTCATGTCACGATTGCTTTGCAGTTTTACATCTTATATTTACTAAAGTCCATGAGTATTTACCTTGATGTAAGGTACACTAAATTTTAACGGAATGTCATCTGGGAATAGATCCATGAGCATGTTTATATCCTTCTGAAGAATCCGTTTGAGTGGATTTGTTCTATGAAACACTCGTGATAAAGTTAATGCAGCAAAATATGTGAGCGGTGCTGTTGTAAAATCATCGTCCCATTCAAAGTTTTCAGCTATTATTTTACGAGTAGACTCGCCTGCTGAGTCTTTCATCAAATTAGAAGTAGCATAGGCTTCCCTGGTATTTAAATTTACAACGTAAGGGATCTTCATTTTGTATGGATTTCAAGTCTATTGTTGTATATTTTTATAAAATGTAGTTCTCCGTATATAAAATGTACTCTCTGTTCAATATAAAATATGTACGCTTCTTATTATCTTTTGATGGAAATATATGGAATATGTAACTTTGAGTGACATGTGACGTTATTTTTCTCTTAATATTATAAAGCCTTTTTGGCTATACGCATAGAGAATAGAGAATAGTTATAGCCTACAGGGTATAAATAAGCAGATATATTTTTACTTACACTTCGTTTTTACTACAGTGGTCCGTTAACCCCTTCAGGTAATCTAACAATGTTTGTTAGCAGTGGTTTTAAATCAGTAGCTTGATGACCGGGATTCAAACACAGAATATTAAAATCACGCTATAGAGTCTATATCGGGGATAAATTAAAAACTTGTTTTATTCTATTAAAAGTAAAATCTGGGCCGCATTATCTAGAGTGTTCAAAAGATTTGTGAGTTAAGTGATTGCTAACATTTTTATGAAGAGTTTAGATAATAATAAAATCATTACATTTACATTACATTACATTAATAATAAATGACGCATTGTTCATTTTGATAGGATAGTAGTAATTTATTCATTAATGCACATGAAATAAAGTCCACTTTATCATAAACACAGTCTCGGGTGTTTCCGCATATCATCGTGTACGATCGGTTCAAAACAAAGTTGAGAGCTGCTCCGGCGCCGCGTTCACTGTTTAGTGTATCTGTGTCATATCATATTGTATTATCGACTGTAGTGCTCGACTCCATAACTTAATTTATAATTTTTTTAACTGGTAGACTAGTTATCTATAATAAATTTGTTTATTGATTAAAAATGGATTCTACTGACAAAACTTCGTCTAAAACTCGTAAAGCGTCTCAAGGCTCGATCTACAACCCGTGGAATTTGTTTGCAACAAGGACCCGTACTGAGAGTGAAACCAGTGTTAGTTCGACCAGTTCACAAAATAGTCAAGCAGGTAAGGACATTACGTATTATTTTTTTTATTAACATTTGATTATCATTTAACCAAGGATTTTCACATACTAGTATGTTTATAATATCTTTGAATTTAACTCATTTTTTTATTTTATTCCTACTAATGATGAAGTAGAACGGTAGAAACATGTCTTTTTTCTGCTATAAAGTTACTTAATATTCATTAAATAGAAATAATACAACTTGTTTATTAAAATAAAAGAATTTCTCTAATTGTGATATTACTTTTAATAAGTTTAATAAAGTTAGAAAAGTTATAGGAGACGTTATTTTTATTTAGATTATTAATCATGGTCATGCTCACGATAATGTTTCAAATATGTTAATAAATTGTTTATTAGTTCTTTGTGTACATCCACACGTTGCCAGATGGCTTGAATTAAAAAAAAAACAGCAGTCGTAAACAAAAGCCATTAGCATATGGGCTTGTTATTCGACCACAAATTCACACAAACTGACGCAAGTCATGCAGTACTCAAACGCAGCAAGGTTACGAGCTAGTGAATGTAAACCGGTTGATTTGTTTGACAACAATTTCTTGAAGACCCCAAATATGACGAGGATTGTAACTAATAATGTTACATTTAAAGACTTGTTTACCTTCTGTACTCGTCATAAGACAACACAACACTAAACTGAAAATACAATGGAATATAATTCAGAAAAAGTACACAGTGACAGCTGCTCGTTGGGTATCTCTCGTGAGTATGCGGTATTAAATTATTGTTTTTCGTAAAGTATTCAAAGGAAAGTACAGGTGGTGTGCTCATATTCGATGAATTTAGGTAAAAGATATCTCAATGACTGCAATAATCTAAATAGGGACAGATCTCCTGTGAAGTTTGGTTTTTTTATTGGAGTAGGCAGAAATACTTAATCTTAAGTTATCGATAAGGGTGTGCTCCAGTATATTAGCCAACCAATATCCTGCAGCCAAAGATATAATTAGAAATCTATATATATAATACGCCAGTGAAGCCGCTTCTCCTCCTAAACTAAGAGTCGCACAGTCAAGTGGCACACCGTTGGAAAGGTCGTGGTCTCAAGTGGTGCGATAAGATTAGAAATTTAATGAAAAAAAAAATATATTACTTGCGCAGTTTGCGCTAAGGGTTGCTAGTTATTGATATACGTAGTGGTGACAATTCCCTGCCTGCAACCTACCAGCAGAGCCATTCCGTGTTCAGAAACCAAAGCATAAAATTGTATAAGAATTTAAATAGCTAAATTCGAAAAAGGAACATACAATCTTTAACATAATTAAAGTCTCCAACGTCAACTGTACTTCAGTTTCAGCTGCGCTCAAACGTTGCCACCGAATGAGGCTACTGTTTAAAGGTATAATTCTAAGTGCAATAAAATTATCAAAATATTTTTGTCATTAGTAAGTTAATGTATGACGATGTACCTACTCGTATCATGTGTAATTGACGTCATTGTGGGTTTGCACACGTATATAACCTTGGCAAGATTAATAGGAATGTTCACGAACTTTCAAAAGTTAAATATAACAGGTGACAAAGAAAAAAAATACAAGTCAACACTCGTCAAGAATCGTCACTCATGTGGTTATTTCCAATGATAATTTAAATTCATTCAGAAATAGATATGCGGTTCAAATACCCTTAATTTCTTTATTATCGCCTTAACGTAAAATTGGATTCGAAGCGTGTGAAATTCGTTGTACCTACTGCATTTCGATTTTAAGGCATCTGCGTATATTTTGAATAAAATTTTATGCGAGAGCCAATTCCAACGTACTCATGTGTTTCGCACCCCAATAATTGATGTTAATAAAATCAGCTACCTGTTTATTTAGGACTTTGAAATCTGTGTATTTGTGGTAGCTGTGTATTAATATTAAATGCTATTCGTTTTTGAAATGGAAATAAATTCTAAGGATTGGAAAACTTTGAAAGAGATGAAAATACTTTTAATCGCTAGAATACGTTTCCAAACAATAAACAATAGCTTGTAAAAAAAATATCTGAAGGAGACTAGATGTCATTGTATGAGAAGAACATAGCATAGGTAAATTTTGAGAAAAAGGTAGACAGGAAATACTACAATCTGGGATTTCTATGGTTATGATTAGAAATAGTGAATACCTAACTACACTATATATGTGGTGTTATTAAGAGATTGCAATAATGAGAAATTCAAGTTGACAGTATTCATAGGAACAGCTGTGACATGACGTTGGTAAACGAGCAAACTTGTCATAATGATCATGTTTGAAGACAATATACGAATAGAATACAATTACTAAATAAGTATCTAACTATACGTCATTAACATACTGTTAATAAGAATACTAAGGTTAAAAACTAATTACAAAATTTTTTATTGAAGATATAATTAGTTCCTAACTACTGATATGTAATGCACCAGTTAAAAATAATTTATGATTATTAAGTGGTGCATTACAAACTATTTAATATAAATTTCGTAACCACTTTAATACGAATCTACGAGTATCATACAAGGACGCAAATAATCAACAATTTATTTCCTGCACTTGATCGGTAAATAATTTACTTAACTAAGTTTCTTTCATTCTATATTTATTTTAATTTGTATTTCTTTAAGTGGGTACAATAAATGCAGGGCTGAAGGCATTCAGGTGTCGATTCACTTTATTGTATAGTTATATCTATCTAGTTATTTTTATAAATTATTGCAACTAGATCTGATGAGGCTGACTGGTTACCACTTGTTTAAATCGGGTAGTACTTCAGATCCGACCAATTTCCGTCCCATTTCTGTACTACCTACATTTAGTAAAATTTTTGAAAAAATTATGCTTAATCAAATGCAAAATCACTTTAACGTTAATAAACTATTACATACAAAACAATTCGGTTTCACTCGTGGTCGGTCCACCACTGATGCCGGAATTAAATTATTAGAGTGTATATACAGGGCCTGGGATGAGTCATATGATGCTTATGGTGTATTCTGTGACTTATCTAAGGCCTTCGATTGCGTTCAGCACCAGACTTTAATTAAGAAACTTGATCATTACGGAATCCGGGGGACGGCCTTGAATTTCGTCAATTCTTAAGTGATAGGGTCCAGAAAGTAGTGATCAATGGTAAACAGTCACCTGGTTCTCCTGTAGCAATGGGGGTACCGCAGGGTTCAATTTTGGGACCTTTTCTTTTTCTAGTATATATTAATGATCTCCCTCACCTCATAAGAGACGACCACGAGGTAGTTTTGTTTGCTGATGACACTTCTTTAATATTTAAAGTTAAGCGTGGACAGCGCGAACTTGACGATGTAAACATTGCCCTCTCTAGGATAGTCCACTGGTTTTGTGCTAATAATTTATTATTAAATGAAAATAAAACTAAATGTGTAAGATTCACCTTACCTAATGTAAGACTTGTTAAAACTAGTGTTAAGGTTAGGGATGATATAATAGAATTGGTCGATGACACTGTCTTTCTGGGCATAACGTTAGACTCCAAATTGCAATGGGGGCCTCATATCGGGAAAATTTCGGCCAGGCTTAGTTCAGCAGCCTATGCTGTCAAAAAGATCCGACAACTTACAGACATTAAAACGGCACGTCTTGTCTACTTCAGCTACTTCCACAGTATCATGACATATGGCATACTACTGTGGGGTAATGCTGCCGATATTGAATGCATCTTTGTGTTGCAGAAGAGGGCTATCCGGACTATCTATGGAATGGGGTCTCGGGAGTCATTAAGAGATAAGTTTAAGCATACTAACATCCTTACAGTGTATTCACAGTATATTTATGAAATTTTATTGTATACCCACAAGAACAAAAGTAAATTTGTGAAAAATAGTGATAATCATAATCTAAACTTAAGAAATAAGGATAAACTGGCTGTTCCTAAATTTAGGCTTCATAAAGTGAACAATTCTTTTGCGGGGAACTTTATTCGAATGTACAATACATTGCCAACCGAAATAGCAAATTTATCTGTCAATAAATTTAAAAAACTAATAAAAAGTAAATTGTGCCATAAAGCTTATTATAGTATTAATGATTTCTTAGATGACAAGGCGGCCTGGTTGTAACAACGTAACGAATTGCTCCTTTCTAAATAACTCTGTATTAGATTTAAGATGAAATATTTTGAAAAAAGCCGAGCTGAGTTTCTTGAGGGCTCTTCTCAGTCTCGTTGCATTTTGGAACCCTCGGTAGAGTCACACCAACTTCTGACGAATCTAAATAATTATCTGAAAATTTCAAAGATAATAAACGTTATTTTATTTTTATATTTTATTTTATTCTGTCGAAAAGATAAAGTATAGAGTTATTTATGTAAAAAAATGTTGGAGCAAGCGTTCACAATGATTTTTGATTCCATTATAAATCACACGGCATTTTCTTCAGTACAAATTGTGTTAAAAGTTTTCTTAATAGTATAGGTAAATAACGACAAAATAGAAATGCCAAAATGTTAATTTCTTAACAGTCGTTATGTAAAAGTACACGGAGGTGAACACGCATTCCTTACAATTATCAACAGTCTGACTAGTTTAGTTATGGACTAATATATTATTTTCCAATTAACAATACACGCAAATCTCCCTAGTTTGTCGTGTTTGTGTCTAAAGAAAAAATGTCTGTTTATGCAAAATATTTCACAATCATAACTTAAATTTTCCCGTCGTAAGTAACCGCTAAAATAATTCTTACGGTCCTAACTTTCCAAAAACGATGGCAGTTCTTGAGTTCATAACGAAAAAGCTGTTTGTGGTTATGTTTGTCCTCAATTCATATATGTATTAAAATAGAAGTCCTAAATTCTAATAGAAGTAAATTGTTCAGATGCTTCGAGAATATAGTTAACTAATAATTATCACGCATGTAATTATGTAACCTAAGAAATAAGTAATTGGTATTAAAATTCTGCAGAAATATTATTCAGTATTGAATTGAACTATTGAGTATTGGCCCTTACCCACAAGGGCCTAGTAAACTTTATAAACTACTAGCTGGTTACCGCGGCTCCGCTCTCATTATATAGCTTTATCCTAGATTACCGATCAGTGCTTTAAAAACGGCACCACTTAACCTCGGTCATTGCACACCTGCGCGCTTCAACCGCTTCCGTACTAAGTTCATATTCCGCTTGCTGACTCTCGAGGGATGCGACAACGGCGCTGTACATTAATGCTTTTGTATTAATTATTACGAATTATTTCTATGTCAACCATCAATGTACAATCTTGTTTATTTTATAAATGGTATTTGTAATAATTACCTATATGGTATTCGAGTGCCAAGATTCCGCGTTGTATTTGTACTGAATCCAATATCGTATAAATAGTATTTTTAATCTAAGGCTTTATCACTCCCAAGGCAACACATGCCGGGATAAGAAGGCTTACTTTATTAGTAAAAGAATGTTCAAAATCGGGTCCGTAGAAACGGATCTAATTAAATGCAAACAAACAATCAATCAAACCTTTTACTTTTATAATACTAGGTCGCCACAGTCGCGAAACGTACCGTCACGCTGCAGCATATATTTGAGCGAAGCGAGTTTAAATTCAAAATTCTGGCTTCGTAATAACCTGGGTAATTCTGTAAGCTTTTGATGAGTGCAAGAAAATCCGAAATCGGGCGAGTATTCGCCGAGAAACAATTTAACATAAATCGTTTGAAAAATAATTTGAGTCACCCGTTGAGAGCTCCGCTCGCCTTCGGCTCGCTTCGCTCAATTAGTACAGATTGAATTAGAATTTTGTTACTGATGGTAATGAAATAAGTAATTGATGATTAATTAACCTACACATTTAATGTAAGGAGAGCTTGATGAATGCAACTACCATTACTAAGAATACTTACATACTATTCCCTATTCTGTGGTAGTACTAGGTGTTATAAGAAACAGTATTCCCACCTACCACAGTTATATTAGGTATATTAGATGAATCGGCAAACGTATTTCTTTCTTATAATTTATCAAAAGCTGGAGGTGAGCTCATAACTTACATATGTACGAAAAGATATCAAAAACATCGGTTTAGACGTTTTGAATGAATGGTGGCGGTTGAATTGTAATAAACACCGTGACCCAACGCTTTCATGATTTTTTCTACAGACTTCATACTCGTAGCAGTCAGAGACGCCCGGCAACGGACATAGGAGCGACCGCGGCATTGGGCCTCGGAATAAAAAAAAAAGAGACAGCAAAATTGAAACTTCCTCTCGAATGTTCCCCATTGGAGACACATTGTGATTATGTGTTGTGAGTGTGTGTGTGTGTGTGTGTGTGTGTGTGATGCTCCGCTTAATGTTGTCACAGAATAGGGTCACGGAATAGTACTTACATACAGAACTTGCACTCCGAATTTAATTAAAGCACATTCTTTTGTTTACAAAGAACATAATTTGAACGTTAGGGTTGTCAGTAAAGTAAAATATGTACCAGCATAATTTGACCAATAATAATGACGTCAATATCAACTCTTTGGTCAGTGCCGTGTCACAAACAAGAGACAACCCTTACTGATTTACAACTTCAAGTTGTCGCTGACGTCACGTATTTTTTTGCGGTTGTTAGGTGAGTGACATTATGCCTGATGTTGTTGCTATCAGAGCAACAATAGACTAAATCCTTTTGACCTTTAGTTTTAATCTAATCATCGAAACATTGTTTATATTGAAATGAACTATCTGTGTTGTATTGTAGGTACAGATGTCACATTATTGCGAACATTTAGTGTCACAATTAAGTAGCACAAACGATTATTTATTATCATAATATATAATATTTTGGGGATTTCGAGAACGTTGTTCTATAGGTAGATAAAGTCTTTAGAGCATTGGCTGCAAACCAGACTACCGTACTAGACTACTAGACCTTTACTGACCTTTATGAAGTTGCTGATCTAAAATTGTTAGTTTTATATATAAGGACCAATTACTATTCTGAAATAATAATATCAATCTTGATCTATATCTACTACAGTTTATCGTCCACCAAGCCTTTTTACCAACCCAGTTACGGTCGGCTTTCCAGTTTGCGATGCGAGGCGATGCGAGTGAACTTTGATATTTTCCGTGAAGCTACTGAAAACCGTAGAAATTGTGTATCTACATTTTAAAAATTAACAAATAAATTGTGTGGAGTCAAAGATTAATTAAACAAATTTGGGGTTTTATGCGCTATAGACTCAACACAGAGTAGTATAGACTTTGTTTCATCAAAATAGTATGTTAGGAAAAATAGTAATCGTCATAAGTTAAGTCGTGTGAGAGCAGCTGCAGGCATCAGTTATATGTAAGATCCTAACGGATCTTTAATATGTTTTAAGGGCTTAGTGAACTAGTAGTTCTGCGAACAGTAGACCTCGCGTAATTTTCGGGTCCCTAACATCCTGCTGCTGCTGACTTTCCATGCGCACCAACAGAGGTACCAGCAAAAAATAAAATGAGAAATTATCATTTTCTCTGCATCTCTTCCCCATTTTAAAATGGGGAACACTGACAACACATCCAATTCGCCAGTTGAAACATATTCCACTCGCCCTAGCGAACACGAAAACATCCCCTTATTTGAACATGCAAAAAAAAAACATCGTCTTATGAAAAAAAAACGTCGTCTTATGAGATGAGAAATGATCATGTTCTTCACATTTCTTCCCCATTTTCCCCCCATTTCTCCCCCATTTCCCCCCCAATCAAAAAATCCCTTCGACAAAAGTTGCACCTAGCAACAAAGAAAACTTGTACCAACTTTCATGAAAATCGGCTGAAAAACGCGGCCGGTAGACCGGTACTGACACCTATACATACATACAGACAAACAACGCCAAATCGGCCAGTCCTCGAGTTGAAAATGAGACGCTTCGCTCTCTCGGTTAATAACTGATGTTAAATGCCGATCAATCCGAATAATTAAGGAGAGAATGGCAAAATTTTAGAACAGATCTGGTTCTAACGTGTGTCAAATTTGTCCTTGTATAATGTAAAGTAAGAAGATAAGAAATTTCCTGAAGGTAAGTAATTTCCTGGTACATTTAAGTATATGAAGTTGCCATATTATGTCAACCATGAAACACATTGTAGTTTCCAAATATTATTATCCAGAAACTCATTGTTTCATATTTGCTCAGGCGGTATTACCAGTTCGTTTAAATTTAGGAAATGGGGTTTAGAATAATTTACATAAACATTCAAAAGACAGGATCGGTCGAAACCTTGTATTTTAGCGCTCTACTTGCAGAAGTAAACTACGTCTCTGCAATATATTCGGTAAAGTAAAGTTTCCTCTGGGAAACTTTACCCGACCGTAGAGATCTTAATATTGTCAAGTAGCAAGCAAGATATTTCGATAACTGCATACAATATTATGATGAAGTATACAGGGTTACCTGGTAAGTCGTGCAAACCCCGTTCAGGAGTGGTAGTTTCCACCATTTCTGACAAATTTCACCTTGGACCCCTGCCCCCCAACCTAACCCTTTTCAAGTTATAAGGCTTTGAAGATATTTTTGAAAAAATGCCGATTTCTTGTCTGTTGGCCTATCTTTCTCGTTTATTTTTGTTCTAATTTTAATTTTTATACGATTTTTGTGTAGCAGATTAGTTTCTTCATCATTATGAAAAATTAAATTAGAGTTACCTCAACTAAATGGGTCGTAGATAGAAGATAGAGGAAAACGCAATATGTATTCAGCACGAGTATGTGTGGATACACAATCACGGTACCCGTAACAGATCAACATATCAGCATAATCCTCGTTCGTGAAGGTCGCCATCTTCAACAGTTCCAAATCACAAGCACAAATCAGAGTCCAGTTTACAAGCAGGGTCAACCCTTGGAGGACAATAGAGGCAGTACCTAACGGAATCCTTTTGTTGTTACTACTACCTGGGTAGCTTTTGTCAAAGTTTTTATCCAAGACCGTCAATAGTAGCCTAGCTTGTTATACCTTGTTGAATAGCGAATGAAACGTGAACGTGAAGCATGGCTGCAGCCCAGGTGTCATAGATTTTTGTTTTACTATTGCTGGTTGAAGTGTGATTTGTACTGATTTTTTATTGATGCTATAACTATCAATCTTCTATCTACGACCCATTTAGTTGAGGTAACTCTAATTTTATTATTCATAATGATGAAGAAACTAATCTGCTACACAAAAATCGTATAAAAATAAAAATTAGAACAAAAATAAACGAAAAAGATAGGCCCATAGACAGAAATAAGCATTTTTTCATAAAAATCTTCAAAGCCTTATTACTTTGAAAGGGTTAGGTTGGGGGGCAGGGGTTCAACGTGAAATTTGTCAGAAATGGTGGGAACTACCACCCCTGTACGGGGTTCGCACGTCTTACCAAGTAACCCTGTATACATTAAAGTATCAAAACGTCATAATCATCTAACACTAGTAGTTCTGCGAACAGTAGACCTCGCGTTTTTTTCGGGTCCCTAACATCCTTTTGGAACGTGGTCTGGTGGCTGACTTTCCATGCGCACCAACAGAGATACCAGCAAAAAAGAAAATGAGAAATTATCATTTTCTCCGCATTCCTTCCCCATTTTGAAATGGGGAACACTGACAACACATCCAATTCGCCAGTTGAAACATATCGATACGATAGCGAACACGAAAACATCCCCTTATTTGAACATGCAAAAAAAAAACATCGTCTTATGAGATGACAAATGATCATTTTCTCCACATTTCTTCCCCATTTTCCCCGCAATCGAAAAATCCCTTCTACAAAAGTTGTGCCTTGCAACAAAGAACACTTGTGCCAAATTTCATGAAAATTGGCTGAAAAATGCGGCCTGTAGACCGGAACTGACACACATACAAACAGACAAACAAAACCATCAAATCGGCCAGTCCTCGAGTTGAAACTGAGACGCTTCGCTCTTTCGGTCAATTACTAATATATGTGTTGCAGTTATATCATAAAAGCAGGCCTCTTTTCCACTTTTCGTTAGTGACTATTGGCTATCCGTAGCGTCTTCTTTTCTGTCCAGGCGCTGTTGCCTGGCCCGCGAGCTTCTCCTAATTAACAATTGTAGTCCTAATTATATACTAGTAAAATACCTAAATACAAACCATACATTAAACAGATTGCACCGTAATAAACGTTTTTCGGTGCGGTGGGCAGAGACAGGACCGTCCGAACTGATTGCCTGGACCCCCCGTCGGTTTATTATTGCCGCCTATAGAGCAGTTCTATGTTTCTCTGAGTCTGTTTCTGTTGATCAGTTGCACGACGCACTTGCACGAAGCTGGCTTGGGCCTTTAAGAGTTTGGTGGGTTCCTTCCTATTACGGAACAAATTATGCATTTTTTACATCTGTAGGTACCTACTTACGTATATAAAATACGTTGAGTTGTTATTATTTTATTGAGTTACTTATAGTACTGCTTAGTATTTTAATCCGTGATAAAATAATTTTTTATATTTTTTAAATACTTATTAATTTGTTAAAATTAAAATTAAAAGTAATTTTAATTTTAATTTTAATTAAATATATTATGTTATTTTCAGGTACACAGCTTGCAGCACTTCAAAGGCAGACAAGTAAAAACAACGAAGAGTACCTTTGGATGATGTAAGTAATTTGTTTTTTTATTTGTTATTCAGTAGGTATTTGAATATTCATCAGAAGTTTAAAAAATAAAAGATCAAAAGTAGGTAAGATAATCTTCATTCGAACGTGGAAAATATTTTCCTTATTATTGCTATTATTAATATATTGCGGTTATTGAATTATGCATTTTCTGTCATCTAGAAATGTTTTAGCAAATAAAACTTGTTTTCAAACATTGAAACATACTTTTAAATATAACAATGAACTAGATTAAAATAATAAGTCAATAAATTGTTTGTCGTTTGGTCTTAATAGGTAGGTATTTTAAAGTAAAGTCCTCACACACACACACATATCACGCCTATATCCCCTAAGGGGTAGGCAGTGGTGCATTACACACCCACAATTTGCCAGTATTTTTAATCCCACGTAATAGGGGGCAAGCCTATTGTCGTCACCGGGGCACATTTACAATGGGTTATGTCCAAAATGGCCGAATGAATTTAATAAAAAGTAGCAGCTATATTGTAATTTAAAAAAAAATTGAAACCCGTTGCCTTGCGATGAAATGTTGATGAAAGGCACCAAAATCTTACGTGCCAGCCGCTATGATACAGCCAATTAAAGTCCTGGGCGTCTCGGACTAAGTAAAGCCCACTTTAAATTACTCCATTCAATTATCTGATTGTTTTAACTACGTAATCGGATAATGATGTAGAAATCAGTATATTTTCCCTACTCAATAATATTGCGAATATAGCGAAAAATATATAATACCACATATCAAATAAAATGATTTCGACTATGGACATGTTCGCCTCCGGACAAATCCAACTACAATGGAACAATCTTGTGGTTCAATTGGGAACACTTCGACGCGTAGGGGAATAGATATTTCTTTATAGGTTTATAAAGGTGTGGCTATATATGTTTTATTGAAAATGCATGTGAAATTACCATGTTACAAAAACCATGTTAAAAAATGTTGTAAAATACAAAAATATACAAAGATTATATTTATGAACAATGACCAGTGTTCCTCTGATTTCAAAAGTAATTCTTTGTATTATAAATACATTGTGGAATACTTTGATATTATAAAGATTAAAGTATTTAAAGAACCTCCTCCAGAAGTGAATTAAATAAAATTGGTTAATTGCAGCATTTTAAACAACTTTAACTCATAAAACATTAACTTGTATGTTTGCTTGGTAAGATATAATATAATTAATTGACTTTTCAGTAGACCATACTATCCATCAATCAGATCCCTGACCAAATTATGTGAAATGGCTCGGATATTATTAGATTGTTTACAGACAGGCATGGAACTTTGTATTTGGTAAAATAATTTCGTTTTGTTTGATTATTAAAGTACCTAGTTAAAATAGATTTTTAACATTAAAATCGAAAAATATTCATGTTAAACAGCCATAATCTTAATCAAACAGTAGAAATTGTGTGATGAATTTCTTTTATGTTTATGCTTTACCAAACAATTAGTCAGAGTGGTGTATACATTATAGGTAATAGCGATACTTAAAACAAAACTTTTTCTAACTTTTAAGCTATTGCATAGCTTCTATCGCGGGCCTTGAGCGTGGAGACCGAATCCAGAAATTCCGTAACGAAAATAACCTAACACCTAACACAAAAAAAACACTAATCTTTTTTACAATATTTATATAAAAAATTACCTATAATATTATTAAAAAATCCATGTCCGACCACCACCAGTAGCGGAGCAGCGCCCAAACTACCAGCAGTAGAGGTCACAGACTGAGAAACCTCCTAACGATGCGTGCCGTGTCGAGGACGACGGCCTTCTGTATCTGACCCTTGATCCAACAGTCTAGCGAGAGTCTCTTGAGATGTTGATCGAGACTCTTCGCTATTAGTCCATTTGCCGAAACGACTATCGGGACAATGATCGTCGAGTCTACGTCCCACATGGCGGTTATCTCGAAGGTCAGATCGAGGTACTTAGAAAGTTTGTCCTTCTCTGCCTTAACGAGATTCTCGTCATGCGGGACGGCGACATCGACGAGCACCGCCCGGCGCTGGGCCCGATCAACCAACACGATATCAGGCCTATCCGTGTCTAACATATATGTATAACAATAGTCCTGTCCGTGATGATTGATCGGTCCCAGTAGAGCAATGCACGACCATTCTCGAGATCTGGCTCTGGTGTGTACTTATACTACGGTACCTCGGACTCAATAAGGCCGTATTGAAGAGCAAGTTGCTGGTGGATGATTCTGGCCACTTAATTGTGCCTATGCAAGTACTCGGTGTTAACAAGATACGAACAACCGGAAATAATGTGGCGAAGTGATTCAAAATCAAAATCAAAATCAAAATATCTTTATTCATGTAGGTCACAAAGTAACACTTATGAACGTCAAAAAAAAAAATGCTTCTACATTTACATTTACCGCCAGATTCGCAAGACAATAGGTAGAGCCTGTGAGGAAAGAACCTGGCAAGAAAAACTCACGGCCACTCTTTTTATTCGTCAGTAAATACAATGATTCTATTACAACAATAAAAAGAGGGCAAGGGCAGTACGTGACCATGTGTGGACCAAGTGAACTTAAAAATTATGAATCTCTGTTATTCACAAAAAAAGTTAAATACTAGTTAAAGGTGCCACATAATCTCAAAGTACCCATACCTTACAATATCATAATAATAATAATTTAACAATAATAAGTGAGTTTCAGCAACAAAACAACATTTCAAACAGAAGTAGCCCCTATGTAGCTCGAGTGATGAGCAAGCAACTCATTGCCATTTCTCTGTATCGTTTAGATAATCTTTAATAGTATAATATGCCTTTTTTAGGAGGTATGTCTTAACAGCCACTTTGAATTTATTCAAAGGAAGGTTCATAATGTTTAGAGGAATTTTGTTATAAAAACGCACACCAAATCCTGCAAAGGAGTCATGAACCTTCTGTAAACGATAATACGTCCCAACCAATTTATGCTTATTTCTAGTATTTATTGCATGTATGTCACTGTTCACACTGTATAAATGTATATTCTGTTTAACGAACATAATATTCGCATATATATATTGTGATGCAACTGTTAAAATGCCTATTTCTTTAAATCTTTCTCTAAGATAAACTCGTGCATTCAGTTTATAAATCGCACGTATAGCTCGCTTTTGGAGTATAAAAATTATCTCTATATCAGCTGCCTTGCCCCACAGTAAAATTCCATACGACATGATACTGTGAAAATAGCTAAAATAAACCAGCCTGGCAGTTTCTACATCCGTGAGCTGTCTGACTTTACTAATAGCAAAAGCTGCAGAGCTAAGTTTCCCTGCAAGACCCGATATTTGGGCGTTCCACTGTAATTTACTGTCTAGAGTAATACCCAAAAATACGGTTGATTCTACAAGATTAAGGGTATCACCGTTCAAAATAATATTAGTACCGTAGTTCTGAACATTAGGCATACTAAATCTAACACACTTCGTCTTTTTTGCGTTCAGAAGTAAATTGTTGGTTGTAAACCAATCCAGAACTAGTGCAAGTGAACTATTTACTTCGTCAAAATTCCTCAGCTTGCGATCAACTTTAAAAATAAGTGATGTATCATCGGCGAATAGAACAATGTCGCACAAATTCTGTACATAGAACGGTAGATCATTAATGTAAACTAAAAATAGAAACGGACCTAGAATTGATCCTTGTGGCACGCCCATAGCTACAGAAGCCCCTAAAGACCGACTACCATTGATATCAACATGTTGTATTCTATCACTGAGGTATGAGGCAACTAGGTCCAGTGCCGAATCTCTGATACCATAATAATTGAGTTTCCGTAATAGGGTATTATGTTCAACGCAATCAAAAGCTTTGGAGAGATCGCAAAATATACCAATGGCATCTTGCTTATTCTCCCAGGCATTGAAAATATGCTTCTGAAGTGTTACCCTTGTGTGAATGGTAGAACGACCTCTTGTGAATCCATACTGCTCATTATGTAGTAGCCTATTTGAATTAAAATGTGATTGTAATTGCTGCAATATAATTTACTCAAAAATTTTACTAATGGCAGGTAGTATTGAAATTGGTCTAAAATTACCAGGTTCGCTTTTTGATCCAGTTTTAAATAAAGGTATCACTTTACTGTATTTCATGAGATCAGGAAACACTCCACTATTGACACATTTATTAAATATTGCATCTAGATGTGGAGATATATTCACAATAATGGACTGAAGCAATTTTACAGAAATACCCCACAAGTCAGCTGTCTTTTTTGAGTTAAGCGACTTGAATACTTTTATAATATCATTGGGGTTTACATATTCAAAGCTAAATGAGACATGACACTGATTCACGCCGCTTTCCAGCATACGTTGAGCTTTAACTGAGCAAGAATTCAAGGAGCTAGTTATATTCGCGGGTATGTCTATAAAAAAATTATTAAAGGTTTGTGCTACATCTGGTTCTTTCTTAATGACTTTTTTATCAATAATTAATTCAAAGTCATTGTCACGGGGCTTTAGGCGACCGGTTTCAGCATTAATTATATTCCAAGTCGTTTTGACTTTATTGTTGGACAGTTTAATCTTATTACTCAAATATAATGACTTGGCAGCAACACACGCTTTTCTGAAAATTTTGGAATAATCTTTAACATACTGAATAAAATCAGGATTAAAATTATATTGCTTCATACCATATAATTCATACAACTTAGCTCTACTTTTGTAGATGCCAGTGGTTGCCCAGTCACAGAACTGGAGGTTTCCATTTTTATAAAAAGTTCTTGATTTAAATATATTGTCGAACTCAGATTTAATTGTATTAAACAAGGACTCATATAAGTTATTTGGATCAACCTGGTCAATACTAGCAACTTTTGCAGAAACGCTTTCATTAAATCGTTCTAGGCGATATGTACTCATTGGCCTACATGATTTTTTTTTTCCTTTAGCCGTGATATTGATGGGAAATACGACCTTCTGCCCCAGATGGTCAGATTTGAAGTTACTTAATATCTCCTTTGTCAGGAGTTCACAGTTGCAAAATATATTATCTAGACATGTTGCAGAATGTGATGTGATTCTAGTTGGCTCTGAAAATAAGTGTTGTAAGCCGAAGGAACTGAATAAATTGATAAATTAAATGCATTTAGGTGACTGCACAAGTACATCAACATTAAAATCACCACACACCACAACATGCTTCTTATTAAGACACAATTGTTTCAATACATTTTCCATTACTATCTCAAATGAATCGTAATCACAATCCGGTGGGCTATAGACACAGAGGACAATGAGTCGCTCAAGCTCAACACAGGACAATTCCACAGTGCGCTCTATAGAAAAAGCAACAATATCTTTACGTTCTTGACATTTTATATTATTAGACACGAATATTAGGGAGCCACCACGAATAGCCTTCTTTCTTGCGAACGCACTAATAAGTGAGTAAAATTCACTGTTGAACAATAATTCGTGGTCTTTTAACCAATGCTCTGTTATACAAAAAATATGAACATTGTGGTCCCTTTTTTTTTTTTTTTTTTTTAATTCCGCAGCCCAAGGCCGCGGCCGCTCTAACATCCGTTGCCGGGCGTCTCTGGTTACTAGCAGAGGGTATGTCCAGTGGCGCCCGGCGGACTTTGACCACCTCTGTGGTCTCTTCGGGTGTTGGGTCGGGACGAGAATCCCGCGTCGTTGGGGAAGGGTTTTATCCCGCGTCAGTGAGTGAATCTGGTTGCGTGCTATGGGGCCAAGACCCCGCAGCACGCAACCCTTCTAGCCTGCTTCTGTAAGGACGGCGGATGGCGATCCCGCCGTCCTCAGGCCCCGATCATGGAGGTCGATAGTCTTGGGCGTAGTCGCGGAGTCTGGGGCACTCTGGCCACCGACTACGGAACTCGGCGGAGAGGGTACGCTCCCTCTCCCTCCCGGCCGCCTCCTTCGCGAGCATGACTTGCTCGCAGAAGGACACGGCCGCGTTCCACCTACTCCAGCTGGAGACCATGGCTTGAAGCATGGTCTCCAGCGAGAGGGTTTCCACGCCCAGACCCACTACGAGGTCCCGGCGCTGGCTCGCCCACGCTGAGCACTCCACCAAGGTGTGGAGTGCTGTGTCGTCGTCGGAAACCTCGCAGTGTTGACACCGGGGTGTGACCTCACGATGCATGCGAAACAGATAGCTACCGAAGCTTCCATGCCCGGCAACGATCTGCGTCGCACGGTACGTGAGGTCACCATGCTACCTCTGCAGCCAATCGTCCATGATCGGTCTCACCGCCGCGATGATGGTGGTACCCCACTTGGGTTGCTCAAGTCGCACCCTCCATGACTCCATGAGATCCTGGCGGAGTTGGGACCGCTGGTCCTCGATTTCTCGAGACGCAGGCCTGTGGTCCCGCTCCAGCGCCTCCTTGCGCCATTGGAACAATGACGCAAGGGCTCTCGCTTCCAGGTCCCATGGAGGGGTCCCGGCTAGGAGACATGCAGCCTCTCCGGAGATCGTGCGGGCCATTGGAACAATGACGCAAGGGCTCTCGCTTCCAGGTCCCATGGAGGGGTCCCGGCTAGGAGACATGCAGCCTCTCCGGAGATCGTGCGGTACCCCCGTATGGTTCTGACGGCCAAGGTTCGAAGTGGTCTGTTTAACAGAGTCACGTTCCCCTTGACCGCCAACCTATCCGCCCATACGGGAGCCCCGTATAGGGCCATACTCCGCACGATCCCCAGGTACAGTCTCCTGCAGGAAGCGTTGGGTCCCTTTAGGTTGGGCATCAGTCGCGAAAGCGCGGCCGATGCCTGCGTCACCTTGGGGACCAAACTTCGGAAATGTGGTCCGAAGTTCCATCGGCTATCAAGTACGATCCCTAGGTACTTCATCGAGGGCTTGATGCCGATGCTAACGCCTCCCACATTTATGCTGGAACCTTCGGGTGGACCGTTCCGAGGTCTGTGAAAACACAGAACCTCGGACTTGTGCAAGGCCACCTCCAGTCCCAGCTGCCGTATCCGCCCCACGACTCGAGCAACACCCGTCGTGACCTTGAGTGCTGCCTCCTGGTACGTTGCACCCCGCGCAGTGACGAGGGTATCGTCGGCGTAGCACGTTACGCCGACGCCGCTAGGCAACGCACCCCGCAGCACCCAGTCGTAGCCGATGTTCCACAGAAGCGGCCCCAGGACCGACCCCTGTGGAACACCGCACGATACATCTCGCCGATCTGGCCCGAGCCAGCTGGGGAAAGCTATGGCCCTCTCCGAGAGATAGGCCCCGACAATACGACGGAGGTAGAGAGGCGTTTCATGATACACGAGCGCCTCCCTAACGCAGCTCCATGGCAAGGTGTTGAACGCGTTGGCGATGTCAAGGTACACCGCCACCACCACCTTGCCCTGCGAGACTGCTTCCTCCGTCAGGCTCTTCACGCGCATGATCGCGCTCACGATGGAGCGTCCCCGACGGAAACTGAACTGGTTATCCGCCAGGTCTGGCCCCACACTCGTGAGATGCTCGACGAGGCGTTCCGCGATAATTCGCTCAAAGAGCTTACACACCTCGTCGAGCAACATGATCGGCCGGTATCCGGACGGTGAGTCCACCGGCCGACATTGTGGTCCCTAATGTAAAGGTCAATTTCTAAAAGTTTATCAGATAAGCCTTGAATATTTTGGTGTGCTATACTTAAACTACTAGACATAATGTTATGCTCAACAGAATTACGTTCACCCCCATACATACTACTACTAGGGGTCGGCTCAATTTCCTCAAAGGCCACAGGTCCCTTACCTTCGGGCATATATTTAAAATAAAGATTGCTAGATTTATTATCTGTTGTCTTACAAACTAGTTTTTTTGGATTGTCTCCAAACTGTCTATATCAATATTCTGCTCAATAAAAGCAGGTTGATAAGCCAATAATTGACCTGTCCTGACCTGTGTTGATAAGTAACCTGTCGTCGCAAAAAAATTGAAAGTAAATAACTATTACATGTCAAGATATAATTATTATTCAATACAATATTACAGTCAAATAATTCTACATTCCTACAATGTGTAGTCAAAGTATGTAGCTTCATATTAATTTTATATCTAATATAGTTTTCGTTTTGCGTATGAGATTTACTATAGGGTAATGCGGACAGTATTACCTGTTTAACATTTAACTTTGACAATTGTTCAAAAAACCTTGTGACAGTACTCATGTTACTGGTATCCCGTCTACCAATAAGAATGATTATTGTTGATAGTGGGCAATGTGTACTAGCTAGTACTCTATTAAGTATTTGAGAGTAGGAGGCCCCAGGAAATGAATGAGTTACAACTGAATTCCCTAAATGTTGTACTAAGTGATGTCCCAACTTCTTACCAATCTCATCACAATATACAAAGGTCTTCCCCTTATTAAAATTTTGTTTTAGATTGTTTCTAGTGTGAATAATATTGTCACACATACTGTGAAGAGTGTCAAAAGATGAAGATGTTGACTCTTTTTGGGATGTTATCACTGGCGTGGAAGGACATGGCAGGGATTTATCACAGTCCGGTATTTCATTATATAATTTTTCAAGGGAATAGAATCTTTGCTCATTACTGTGACATGAATCTACCAAGCTATTTAATGCCTCAATGTACTCTCCAATTTCTTTTTTAGCTATTTGATACTTTAATGTTATTGATTCTAAGGAGTCATTTAGATGTATTATTTCTGTCTGTAATTGTTGTATATCAGACTCATATTGGTCTGTTTGAGAACCTAATTGATTTCTACCTATTTCTATAAGCTGACTTAGCTTTACATTTGATTTACAAGTTCTAATATATTTGTTAGCACCCATTCGAAGTTTTTTTATGCATTTCTGTGTTTTGGAAATAAATTTATTTAGTTTTATATATTTTTTTAATTTATTTCTGCTATTGCTAACTATTCTGATAGATTTAGAGGTAGTGGTTGGCTCAAAATGAATTAAATTAGGGTCACCACCCACCAGCTCACTATAGAGACTATCGGAGAGGGCAGCCTGCTCTGCCAATTTGAGTGTCTCCATGTTGGTAATGGAGTTGTGGACATCACTCAGCTCGCACCCAGAGTGTTAATGCGTTTTAAAGCTTGCTCATGAGTGTTGCTACAATCTCCAAAACCCATCACTGTTTCCTGGAGGCGCTCCCTCTCTATGATGAGCTCTGCGACCTGTCCGTGTAGCTCAGCCAGCTCTTGTTTGAGTTGGGTGTTTTTTTCCACTATATTTATGACTTCTATCTCACTGTCCGCACGTTCCTCTAACAACTGATTGTTCAACTTTTTAGAATTTTTAGATTCACCAGGACGGTGGCATGCTCCACAAATGTCGACCGTACCGTCCTTAATGATATATTTCCTATAGTTGTTCGTCTTGATAACCTCATCTGCAATTGCACAGGCAAAACCTTCAGTTTCCCCAAAGAGGTCACCGAAACGCAGCCAGTTCACCGAAGCGAGCAGGTCTACGTCGGGTCCTGTTAAGACTCGGTAGAACCGCCCGTGTAGCTCCTTACTCTTCCATACGTCCCTACGGTCTTCAGTACCTAGCACCTTTGGTTTACGCCAGTTCTCGTTAGCCAAGGCGAGAGGTCTCAGGCCCTTGTCAACCATCACGACATCGCAATGAATGCCACACCCATTCTGTAGGAAGTAATTCCTCAGACTGCACACTTCAAGGTTATGGAGGTTCTTAGCATTTAAAAAATCCTCGACCCCCCAACTTCCGTGGAATGTACAGTCTCATGACAGAAGATCGTGGGTGTAACATTCGATGCAATGTCAGTTGTTGACGAACTCGCCTATCCAGGGCGTCTAGTTCCGTTTGAGTCCACCTAAGTATGCCAAAGAAGTACAACAATAAAGGCATTACCCAACCGCATTTTGTTACCCCCAGACAAAAAACTATTAAGAACTATTAAGCGCAGCGCGTCGCGCGGCTTGGTCAGGAGCTCACTTCCCATCCCACGGGCAGCCGTGGATTCTGGCAACTGGCCAAAGCCGTGCAATCTAACTTTTGTACGCCCTCGCTGCCACCGCTGCGTTACCCAGATGGAACACTGGCTCACAAAGCCCAAGAGAAAGCGGATATGCTCGCAGACCTCTTTGCGGCTAATTCCCGGGTCGACGACCGTGGCCTGCAGCCCCCCGCCATCGCCAACTGTGGCCACACAATGCCTGATATTGTTATCAGGCAATGTGATGTACGGGCAGTGCTGCGGTCACTCGACACGCGGAAAGCCAGTGGCCCTGACGGCATTCCGGCGGTGGTGCTACGAAAATGTGCAGCTGAGTTGTCTCCAGTATTAACGCGTCTGTACCGCCTGTCATACTCTTCAGGGCTCGTGCCGGAGGTCTGGAAGGAGGCGAACGTACAACCGATCCCCAAGAAAGGGGATCGGTCCGATCCAGGCAACTATCGACCCATAGCTGTCACCTCAGTCATTTGCAAGGTGCTTGAGCTCCTTATAAATAAGCAGCTCATGCAATTCCTAGAGGATCACTCGCTAATCAATGATCGACAATACGGCTTCAGGCCAAAGCGATCAACGGGTGATCTTCTGGCATTCGTAACGCATGTCTGGGGTGGGGCTATGGAAAGGCACGGCGAGTCCTTGGCTATTAGCCTGGACATCGCCAAAGCCTTCGATAGGGTCTGGCATGCTTCGCTCCTTTCCAAGCTTCCGGCATATGGTCTACCTCCTCAACTGTGCAGCTGGATTGCCAGCTTTTTAAACGAGCGCCGAGTGCGGGTCCTCTGCGATGGCCAGCTCTTTCTTCTGCATATCAATGATATGCTATCCCTCGGGAACATTCATTGCTATGCAGATGACAGCACACTGCACGGGAGTTACTCGGTTCGTCCGACGGCGGGGCGATCTGAGATTGAGGAGGAGAGACGACGACTCGTGGCTGATCTCGACCGTAACCTCGACAGTATCTCTCAATGGGGTACCGAGAACCTGGTCGAGTTCAATGCCCGCAAAACACAGGCGTGTGCATTTACTGCGAAGAAATCCCCTTTCCTTCCCCTACCCTCTCTTCAGAATGCATTATTACCAATGAAGGACAACCTTGATATCCTTGGCATAGACGTTCATCGAGAGCTCAATAATAAAAACTACATCGAAAGATGTATAGGGCTAGCTTCGCGGAAACTAGGAATACTGAATAAGGTAAAGAGATTCTTTACACCGGACCAGAGGTGTCTGCTGTACAAGACGCAGATTAGACCCTGCGTCGAATACTGCTCTCACCTCTGGGACGGCTCCGCGAAGTATCTGCTGGACGCTCTCGACGCTATGCAGCGACGGGCTATCCGTATTATAGGTTGTCCGGAGGTAACGGGAAGCCTTGAGCCGCTAGCTCAGCGCCGAACAATAGCTTCCTTGGCCGCATTCTACCGTATTTACCACGGCGAGTGTTCTGAAGAGCTCTTCAATCTGATCCCACCCTCTTCCTTCCGATCCCGAACGACTCGTGCCGGGCAGAGATGCCACCCCCACACAGTGGATAGCATGTTCGCGAGAACCGAACGTTTTAAACGTTCGTTTCTCTGCCGAACGATAGTGGCCTGGAACGCCCTGCCTGCGCACGTGTTTCCTCCCACATATAATCCTGGGTTCTTTAAGCGGAGCGTGAAGAGGCACATCAGTAGGTCGTCAAGTTGAGGGCCACTCTCAATAGTAATGTGTGCTGTGAGAGTGGCCCACAATCGCTAGACGTCGTCACGACTTACCACCAGGCGGGCGGCGTCAATTTGGCGAACCAAATATAAAAAAAAAAAAAAAAAAAACTTTTGTCAGGCGGCCAAAAAAACGGTCTTTCACTGATTTCTTATCCTCTACCGCTATACCCAATGACTCTGACATACCTAGGTATTTGTATGTTTCGGTCTCGGTGAGAGATCTAAGAGTTATTATCTCAGAAAGTTGTAAATTCGGTGAATTTACAACCTTCCCCCGCTGTACATGCATGACGGCACACTTATCAACACTGAACTCCATCTTAATGGCATTACTAAAACCTTCCGTAGTTTTTAATAATGCCACCAAATCTTGGTGTTTCAGTGTAAATAGTTTGAGGTCATCCATATACATCAGGTGAGAAATAACTTCACCCCCTCTACGAAACCGATAGCCTAGCCCTGAATCCTTCAGCAATGTGCTAAGTGGATTCAGTGCTAAACAGAACCACAATGGACTCAAACTGTCGCCCTGGAATATACCACGCTCAATCCTTATCAAGTCATGCGAACCAGAAGCGCACTCACCACTACCTGGTTGATGAAGGACTGTGGTCCACTGCCTGTGGTGCACATACACGAGACTAAGAAGGATTTAAGAGTCGGATTAATTTTATACAACTCTAAAATCCTCCCCAGCCATGAATGAGGCACCGAATCATAGGCCTTCTTGTAGTCAATCCAGGCAGTAGAGAGGGCGCCCCTACTCCGCTTAACCTGTTGGCTAATGGCCATGTCAATAAGGAATAGCTCCTTAGTACCACGTGAACCAGCCCTACATCCATTCTGAGCACTATTTAAGATGTTATTTGACATTATATGTGAGTTTATTTTAGTTCTCAGAATAGATGTAAGGAGCTTGTAGATGGTAGGTAAGCAAGTGATAGGTCTGTAGTTCTTAGGTTCCGTGGTACTACCTGATTTATGGAGCAGGAAGGTGATGCCAGTGGTCATGAAAGCGGGTAAGGAACCAAACTCGAGGGCTTCTTAATACTGTGTTGCCAAGCGTTCATGCGAACTACGAACCCACTTTATCAAAAAGTTGTGCAACCCGTCCGGCCCAGGACTTTTCCAGTTCGGTGCCGTACGCATTGCACAACTAACGTCTTCGGAGTCTATTGTAATAGACTCCATAGGCTCGATGTTATCGCATTCACGCTCGACAACACTGATCCAGTTACCCTCCGAATGTTCGACGGGCACCGACCATATGTCACGCCAAAATCGATTCATGGCGTGAGTATCTGGCAGTTGCCCGTCGCTAAAGTGTTGCTTAGTACACTCGGTACACCTTCCTTTGATCGCTTTGGAAGATACGATTCTGCCAGTATCTATGCACACGCTCTCTATAACGACGAATACGACTTGCCTATGCATATACTTTCTGCTTCAGAAAGTCAATACGTTCCGTGACGTTGGCTAAGTATTACTGGGAACTAATACCAGTCCCAGCAAATGTCACAATTTCCCAGCAATTGTTTGAGCCACAAAACGCATGACCCGGGGACGATTATTTCCCCGGCTGAAGCAGATTAGTTTTGCAATGAGAGCCCTAAATGTGCCGATACGTCGCTCGATTCTCGCCTGCCATGCAGGAACACCATCCGGTCGTGGTGCACGGTTAACTTCGGGGAATTTAACGCGTGCAACACGACAACGCACCACAGTTGCTCCACAGTAGAGGATCGAGTGAGTATCTAGCAAATCATTGCTAGTCTGTAGGTACGGAGCTAGCAATGCATTTAGGGCTCCCATCAACGCCAGATTTCGCCTATGAGTGGGCAAGCGTGGTAAACGTGGTCTAGATTGAGGTGTAAACCTATACTGTAAGATCACATCCTCCAAAGTACTCTTTAATTGCTCACTTACCTGAATAGATATATCACTGGTATCATCTTCTGTGTCAAGTGCAATCTCGACTGAAGTCGCACTAATCGAAACCGTCTGTGCTACAGGCGACGGTGCCATCGTTGACACAGGAGTTGGACGAGTAGATAATACATCCAGGCGCAGCCGATCAAGCACAGATTGATCCAACAATTTGCATCGTTGGATAGCCCGCACCTGATCCGAAAGTCGTTGAACGGAAACGGTAACTGTCGGTTGAAGAACCTGAAACAGAGGAAGCATCCTAGAACGATACGCTGTCAGGTTAGTTTCCCCGTCTGTGGCCTCATAGTACGCACGCATGACATGTTCATTTATTATTGGTGTCCACTTCATGCGACGCACTACACCACCGATAGCGGGAGCCACTGAGAGTGGGGCATGCCCCACTTGGGTCTCCAAGCTGGCCGGTGGTGTTCGACAACTCCGTCGCGCAGGTGTTGGTGGCGACGCGACGGCGTCGAGGGCCCAATCTCATCACTCGACGCACTGCTACATCTCGGAGTGACGTACTCGTTACTTTCAGAGGTACTGGAGGAAAAGAGGTAGAGGAGGCAGGCGACGGGGTTGAGACGGGCGCAGATCTTAGTTGTGCGTTGGTTGTTTCCGCTTTTTGTCTTTTTGATCTTAAATTGTAATTCATGTAAAAATTTTGTTCATATTTCTTATTGTCGGAGTTGTCAAATTGTTCAAATTGTCATCATTGTTGTATTGGTAATTTATTCTGTTTTTCTTGTTATTTCTTATAATTTTGAAGTGTGATATATATTAGCTATTTATAATGGTGTAAAATATACTATATATTACTATTATTATTATTTTTTTTCTTTTTTTTTTGCAACTATGCAATAGCTTAACCGTGGCAGTCTCCGAGTGCCACACGTCTTTTTTTTTTACATTCTTGAATTCTTATTCTAACCGAATTGTGTCTTAATTTCTTCCATCATAATAAGACGCCAAAAAAAAGTTATTGTGTGTAGGCTGATCTAAAATTGGCGAGTCCGCGGATGCTAGCTAGTAATTAATACAGGTTGTCTCATAGGTCGAAATTTTCAGTTTGACGTCGATATCTGGGGCATCCTGTTCAAATAACGTCTGGTCTTACGTGTTTCTTCATTAGGCAGTACTTGAAATGTATCTGTTCAAGCTACTAAGGCCTCAGGGTTTTTTAATATGCTTTTGGAATTGAAAGATAATTTGTTGGCTTGAATAATTTCGATATCCATTGTACCCTTTTCTAAATTAAAATCATAATAATAGCTATCGTACAATCGTTTTGCAGGATTAAGCACGTTACTTACAAACGACTATTGAATCGCCCAGGGTTTTCTCACCTGCTCATATTCTTCTAAGTACATGTTACCTTAGATATTAAGTACAAATATTGTTCATTTTAGTTATAATAAAGTGTTACTGTATAGACGCAATCGTGACTTTACCTTCGTGACTAATGAATAATTGGTTTATTAAATTTCAGTCCCTTTGCCCGAATATTAATTTATGGTAGACTATTATTGTAACTTAAGTAAGGTGTTCCCATATGAGCATTTAGCATCAGGCATTATTAATGAACTGTTTTACAATGCTACTCTATTTAAGCCTCATAATAATAGTAATGTCACGTAAAGTGTGAGGATAATTTTGCTATCTACACGAATTAAGATTAAATTAAATTTACATTAGACATTGCGATCATCCCATACAAACGATAACATTGATTAAATACTTATGCCTTGACCTCAATCTATCGTAATGTGTTCGGTCTTCATAAATATTTCATCTTGAAGAGACATAATATGAAAAATAACGCCATACTATCATTGCAAAAGACGAGCTTATTAGCAATAATGGTAACTCTCGAAGGTCGTCCAGTTGCGGTGGCCAGATATTTCTGCAGTCAATGTGATCCTTGTCGAGCATACACACGTTTTAATATGTGGGAAAGAGAGGTAAACAGTCGTTGGTAGGCTTCCCCTCTCGTTGATGTCGAAACCTTTGGTTGCATGCGCGTGCGCTGGGCGCCGAGAACTGCGTGCCAACATTGACAACTCAAAACACTTGAACCGCGCAACCTATAGGATAGTGCTCAGTTAAAAGTGACAGTGAAATGCTCAAAGCACGTGGCTAGCTGTATGCTCAGGACTAACGCCTACAATATGCTTCGCCAGCTTCAGTTTCGGTTAGTTATCGTGTCATTTAGTAAAGTAAAATTATCTACATTTTCTATTTGGATGATTCACAACATGCCTATATAAAAACAAAGAAATATCAAGCGTGACTTGGTATCGTTTTTGTTAGAACCAGTTTATGTTGCGTACCTATTCGTACATTTTTTTGCCGGTATCGACATACAATAATACGTTTTGTCTGAGTGTGAAGGAATAAATGAATACTGGCCATTTACTGCATGTCTATTGAAGTAGAAGTACGTGTTAGTGTTTTGTGATTAATAAAGGTGTCGTATGCTCCATCTTGATATTTAATGTTGTGCTATGAGAATACAACACGCAGTGATTAAGGAAATATGTTTTATATTGTTGTATGTTTGAACATATACAAGGATTGTTGCGACATTACTTGGTTAATGTTTATTAACGTATGCCTCGTTCGCTGGTGATTCTTTGAAGGTAAATTCGATTTTTTTACTGTTCTTGATACTATTTCCTTTAAATATTATAATTAGAGGCGAGAATATAGTGACTTCTAAAACTAAACTAGATATTATGTGCGAGTTAATGATTCTGTATAACCGTGTTACAACTTACCAAAACCATAATGATACTTGTTTTTTTTGTAAAGTTTTAGGTTCTAATTAGGTACAATATGTAGGTAAGTATATCATATTATTTTTAACGAGATACTTAAGTACTGACATTTACTAACTTAATACCATTGTTCTAAGGCTCCGATGGAACACGTTTTAAATCAATAGAGAGTTAAGTCAAAAAAATGTTTACCACGACCAGTCTATGTAGTAATTCTATTGTTCCCACTACTGTAGCAGGGGTACATACTACAGACGTTGAAAACAAACTATCGCATATAGGTATGTTACGAGTTATCGGGCTATTTACCTACCATTAATGTTGTTTCGAGTTTCCGATATATCGGCACTGTCGCAAAAGCCATGGTCACGGAGGAAATCATAAATTCTGTATGAACTCTATTAGTAATGTGAATGACCATGATAGCTTAACTATTAACACACACACATATCACGCCTATATCCCCGAAAGGGTAGACAGAGGTGCATTACACACCCATAATTTGCCAGTATTTTTAGTCCCACGTAATAGGGGACAAGCGTATTGCTGTCACCAAGCACACATATAATGGGTTATTTCCAAAATGGCTGAATGAATTTAATAAAAAGGAGCAGCCATATTACATTTTTTTAATAGAAAATCTACTGGGACTTCGAATATGATTAGGTGTCGAAGAATTCCTCATCCTCGCTCCGAGCAGGCTAGCCAAAATACTATATTCGATGGGCAATATGTATTATTCTGAGCAAAATTTAAATTCATACGATTTCATTGAGCTATCAATTTTGATTTCTCTTATTCATACATTTTATTAGAGCACGAAGCGTGTTTACATGCAACAAATCATGTAATATATCTTTCTGACACTAATATGATAGAAAAAAATGATATAAGATCATAACGTTTTTGACTGTCTCACCTGCCCACTCCTGTCAATAAAGACATCGTGGTACATTCATAAAAACATATCTATATAGGCACATACAAACTGCATTTTCGAAGTATGCAAATTTCTTTAAATAACCTTCAGGAATCACACTTCTAAGTACATCGTGAACATGAATCTGTGATTATTCGACAACGTGTTCACAATAAACTAAACAACGGTCTATAAATTAAGCGGAAGGTTGACCTAATGCATAATGCATCCAATGTAAAACTAGCAAGTGAAGGTCAACCCAGACGAACATTATATCGCTGGGCGCCACTGGAAATACCTCCTGTGTGCGAGCCAGAGACGCCCGGCAACGAACGTGCGTATGTGTAAAAAAGAAAAACAAAAAAAGGACGAACATTACTACATCCTAATCGCAAATACCTATGTTTCGAAGCAAGGTCCATGTTAAAAGAACCCACGCATTGAAAACTCATGAAGGCACTAATGAATGTTGCCTGATTGATCTAATAAAAATATGAGCTAAGGATATTTTAATAAATTTTTAGTTAAAATAAAAATTTAAATTAATTTATATATTTACCGAATATTAGCATTCTTCAATGTCAGCAGATTTATGACAGGTACCAAGTCTCAACTACTAGGTCACATTCTCGAAGGTTAAAAACACTATTTAAATTTATTTAATTGTAACGTTATGCAAGTACAGTAGGACCTACTAAAACAATTCAAGGTTAATCCTAATCAATGCTTAATATTAATTGTCTTTTTTAATAACCTACGTCTAAGCAAGACACTAGAATCGGCGTTATTTAATAACTACGTATCGCGTCGCAATGTAACAATACTTTTGTTAGATGTCGTTTGTTAGTAACTTACATACTTTTCTTCGAAGGTGAGATCATCATTTGTTGCTGTCCGCAAGAAGTCTTTCTGTTCGCACACCCTTGCACACGTGATTTAGATAACTCTTTGCTCATATGCTTGATTAGATCAACGGGTGATCTTCTGGCATTCGTAACGCATGTCTGGGATGAGGCTATGGAAAGGTACGGCGAGTCCTTGGCGATTAGCCTGGACATCACCAAAGCCTTCGATAGAGTCTGGCATGCTTCGCTCCTTTCCAAGCTTCCGGCATATGGTCTACCTCCTCAACTGTGCAGCTGGATGGCCAGCTTTCTGAACGAACGCCGAATGCGGGTCCTCTGCGATGGCCAGGCTTCTCGCTTTTTGCAAGTGAATACCGGGGTACCGCAGGGGTCCGTGCTGTCACCAACTCTCTTCATTCTGCATATCAATGATATGCTATCCCTCGGGAGCATTCATTGCACATTGCACGGGAGCTACTGGGCTCGTCCGGCGGCAGGGCGGTTGGAGATTGAGGAGGATAGACTACTCTCGACAGGAACCTCGACTGTATCTTTCAATGATATAAGGATATCTTGTAGACCTCTGTTTAGAAAGAATAAGATCCTTACTGTGGTGTGTCTGTATATCCTAGAGTTAGCACTATTTGTCAGAAAGCATCAACACCTGTTCTCTAAAGTGTGTGACCAGAAGTCCTACATCTCTAGAGATGTAACAAAACTCGTTGCACCAAAGTCCAACAGCACCCTTCACCAGAATAATTGCTGTAGCATGGCAATCAGAGTATATAATAAGTTACCCAAAGTATTAAGGGAATTGCCAGGGAATTTGTTCAGAAGACGCATTAACGAGTGGCTTATACAAGAATGCTTTTATTCAATGAAAGATTTCTGGGAACATAAAAATTAAAGAAACATTAGGACATTGGTACTTTATTAAATTTAAGATAATAAAGGGTATAGGGAATAATATTATATTGTTTACATTGTTTTATAAGTATTATTTGACATAATTTTATTGATTTAGTTTGACATTTTTATATTGATTTAGTTTTAAGAAGACATTAAATTATATTAAATTAATTAGTGAACATGTGTTCAAACAAAAAAATTGCATACATACATTGTGAACCATGCAGAACCTTAGACTAATTAGAAAACCTATGTCAACCATGTTTTCTAGCAAATAAACGAGGTATTCCTCGATGATCACCAATTTGATCGTCACCAAAACGATGATCACAAAACTATTCCTCGATGCTCACCAGAGGTGATGATCGTTTAAAATTTAAATAAACGATTTCATTTCATTTTCATTTTCATTTCATTTCAATGGGGTACGGAGAACCTGGTCGAGTTCAATGCCCGCAAAACACAGGCGTGTGCATTTACAGCGAAGAAATTCCCTTTCCTTCCCCTGCCCTCTCTTCAGAATGAATTATTACCAATGAAGGACAACCTTGACATCCTTGGCATAGACGTTCGTCGAGAGCTCAATAATAAAAACTACATCGAAAGATGTATAGGGCTAGCTTCGCGGAAACTAGGAATACTGAATAAGGTAAAGAGATTCTTTACACCGGACCAAAGGTGTCTGCTGTACAAGACGCAGATTAGACCCTACGTCGAAGACTGCTCTCACCCAGAGGTTCCGACGGCTCCGCGAAGTATCTGCTGGACGCTCTCGACGGGCTATCCGTATTATAGATTGTCCGGAGGTAACGGGAAGCCTTGAGCCGCTAGCTCAGCGCCGAACAATAGCTTCCTTGGCCGCATTCTACCGTATTTACCACGGCGAGTGTTCTGAAGAGCTCTTCAATCTGATCCCACCCTCTTCCTTCCGATCCCGAACAACGCGTGCCGGGCACAGATGCCACTCCCACACAGTGGATAGCATATTCGCGAGAACCGAGCGTTTTAAACGTTCGTTTTTCTGCCGAACGATAGTGGCCTGGAACGCCCTGCCTGTGTACGTGTTTCCTCCCACATATAATCCTGGGTTCTTTAAGCGGAGCGTGAAGAGGCACATCAGTAGGTCGTCAAGTTGAGGGCCACTCTCTATAGTATTGTGTGCTGTGAGAGTGGCCCACAATCGCTAGACGTCGTCACGACTTACCACCAGGCGGGCGGCGTCAATTTGGCGAACCCAATATAAAAAAAAAAATATATAATAGGTGCAAGGGCAATTTGTTGTGACCGGAAGTATAACTTAACTACCTTTCGGAGACAGGAATTAATGAATAATTAGCTAATTTAAATAAAAAAAACCAGCCAAATGCATGTCGAGCCACGCATAACATAGGGTTCCGTAGTTACTCATAAAAGCCTCTTTAACTCTTAAACTAACAGCGCATTTTTTTTTTAATTCCGCGGACCAAGGCCGCGGCCGCTCTAACGTCCGTTGCCGGGCGTCTCTGGTTACACGCAGAAGGTATTTCCAGTGGCGCCCGGCGGACTAACAGCGCCCTGTTTTCGCAAAAATATGCTCTTCAGGGCTTAGTATCTCGCAAACAGATACTTAAATCAAAATGGTGGATGGAGCAGAAGTGAGAAAAAATACCAAAAAAATAATTAAAAATTTAACCAAAAGAATTTTTTTTTTGACAATTTTATTTTAGCACTTTGTCGGCGTAGCAAATAAAGATATCCTTGAAAAGTTTCATGTTTCTAGCACTAACCGTTTGGGTTGAAAGCCTAGGAAGGACGGATGGACATGACGAAACTATAAGGGTTTCGAGACTTTTACTACGGACCCCTCAAAAGTGGCAAGAATGTGTAGGTAGCTTATTAATAATTTATTTTGGACGGATACTTGATAGTTTATATTAAATAATCAGATATCTACACAAAATCACGTCTTAACCCGAAGAGGTAGACACAGGCGTTTATTCCACCAACATTTCGCCAGTGACTATTTGTTAGGATTTGAATACCTACTGTCAGAACAACCATTTTGTGTTGTATTGCAAGTTACACTAATTCATTCTTACCACATCTGAGTTAGGTATGATTATTATACAAACCACTATTACATGCTGTTTACTTACTGTTATGATTTACAAAACAACTGAAAAGGACCATGGACATGCAAGAATGTTCGTCGATGCTAATGACCAAGTTTTGGTCAGAACAATCGCCGTGACTCGAGTAGGTAACTTGCGTAATATGTTACAAAAAAAACAAGATAAGTACTCTCGTAAGTTACCGTTCCGGAGCTATGGACTGCATAATAGATCTACTCAAACTTGCACAAACCAAGTCTAAGCAATAGAGCCAAAAGCACAGAATAGGGAATAGTACTTACATACAGAACTTGTACTCCGAGGTTAATTAAAGCACATTCTTTTGTTTACAGCGAACATAATTCGAACGTTAGTGTTGTCAGGAAAGTACCAGCATAATTTGATCAATAATTATGACGTTAATGCCTCAATATCAACTCTATGGTCAATGCCGTATCACAAACAAGAGACAACCCTTACTGACTTACAACTTCAAGTTGTCGCTGACGTCACGTATTTTTTGCAATTGTTAGGCGAGTGTGAGTAATAGTATAACTATGAGAGCGAAAAATGGCGTTCTATCAATATCTTCAGAGCCCATGTCATTCTCATTAACAAGCAGTGTGCTTATAGACGGATGATGCAAAAATACTCGTTACTCCTAAACCTAAACCCAACATGCCCAGATACTCTTAATCGGCTTACTCCCTCCGAAGAGCCGAGTGGCTTCCGAGTGGCCAAAGTCCGCCGGGCGCCACTGGAAATACCTTCTGGGGTCACCATAGACGCCCGCAGCAGGGCATGGGAGAGGCCGCGATCTCGCGGAATTAAAAAAAAAGGCTTACTCCCTTCCAAGTACACATCGTGATCACGAATTTCTGATATTCGACTACGTGTTCACAATAAACTAAACGGTCGATAATGAAGGAATGTGTGAAGGTTTATCCATTACGTATGCATAATATTATGTTCGCCTAGGTTGACCATCACTATAGTGTTTTTCACATAGGAAGAGTCCCGTGCACCACGTTTGGGTTTGACTTGAAATTTGACGTCATCCAAGCATTTAAAGCCTCTGATAATATATTTGACGTTATGCTGCAACTGCACTATGCTCGTTCTAGAGGTTCCAACCGGCTCAAATATATGTAATCACCTGTTAGGTTAGCGTTTGAGGCAGATGACACTCTGTATTCCATATTATAGGCCACTTACTATCTCGGTTATATGTTCCCGTGAGAATTGGAAACGAGAAACAGATTCCACGTCATCGGAGCCGCGCTAATTGAATTACTAAAAATCGATTTATTGGTATAAACCAACACACCACACCACAAATTATCAAACCCCAATGTGAGTAGTAAATATACATTCAATTAACTAGAGTTTACACAACTGTTCCCTAATCCATAATTAAACAAAGAGTATGTAATCAATAACCGAGACTGTTCAGATAGCCTATAACAAGCTTCGATATTAGTCTACAGGCTACTCGACCAATAGTATGTAAGTATTATTCCCTATTCTGTGCCAATAGTATCAAAGAAATAGTGTTAAATAAAAATTTACTGCAATATCAAATCAAATCAAATACTCTTTATTGTACACAAAAAATAAAAGAGAAACAAATATTTAGAAATAAATTATAAATAGATCACAAAAACTGATGTCATCGGCGGGACTCGAACCCACGGCCTTTCCCTAACAGAGGGACTGCTCTGACCAACTGAGCTACGATGACCACTACCGACGACATCGAATTTTTGCTTCATATCATATTCATAATTTCTACATCGCGCTATTAAGGTTAGCGTTGGATCCACCTACCGCAGTTCTACCGAACTGACGGCACCAGTGTATCGTGTTACAACGATATTTAAACATTGAATTTTTAGATGAATCCTTACCAAATTCATTTTTTTTTTTGTATTTCAAAGCAATGAGTTTGCTTAAACTATTCTTAAAATATTAAGAAAGAAATTATAAATAGATAAATAGTTGAGAAATAGTTTAAGCATAAGCATAAGCATTGCTTTGAAATACAAAGAAAAAAACAAATATTTACACATATTTTTAAAAAGAATGTACAACAGGCGGCCTTATTGCTAAAGAGCAATTTCTTCCAAACAACTTTAGGATGGACAGAAAATTGTTAAAATTGATAGGGGTTGTGCACAATGTAATATAAATATTATACATAAAAATACTCGTAAAAGGATTTACAAAGAGAGTAGATCGTTGTGAAGTTCAAAAGATAGATAAGAAGATAAAATATTGGTGAGGAAAATGCCTGATTTTAAATATTAAAGGATAGGTACTTTAATATATAGATAGATAGAATAGGTATAGATAGCGTTAGCGAGTTTCTAGTTAACGGAAGTGAGATAGTAGTAGATAATAATATCATTGGTTTAATGTTTCGATTGGTATTTCGGTTGCTAAAATTACAAATATTCTATAGAAATTTAGTTAAGTACCTTAAGCTATTAATATGAAACACGGTAGGTAATAATAATAATATTTACCTTTAATATGAATAAATGATTAAATTTATGAACAATAACTCTTTAATACGTGCGTTTGAATAAATTTACCAGTTTATAAATTGAGGTACAAAAACCTTTTTCCGTCAAAAACATTTCAGTTTTGAGGACCTCTTCCAATTACTATGTGAAGTTTGTTTAACGAAATTTAAACTTTCGCTATTTTATGAGTAGACATGATAAATGAAAACGCCACAATATTTAAATATCTGGAAAGATATAGATATATCTGGAAGGATTTAGATGTTTTCTAATAATAAACAATAAACTTTGAAAATAATGTACTGATTTGTATAATTCTTTCACCAATTAGAAGCTTATTTTATTATATGCAAAAGTAACATAGAGCTACTTTGGTATGGGAATTGGGAAGGTAAAAATTACACCACGCGCGGACAACACAGTTTAGTACTTAAGTATTCAATGTCGTTGCTCCCGTGGAAGATGGGAAGGCCTTTGGTGTGGGACGCTACATGCGTTGACATCTTAGCACATTCACACCTTCCAAGCATATTCGGATGTGCCGGCGCTGCTGCATCGCCTGAAGGCCTCAAACGGCGTAAATATGCTAACCTAGCAGGTGATTACATATTTTAACCGTTTGGGGTTGAGACACTGGGGTCATGGAGTCCGAGCGCTCGCCGCCTTTATAGAGACATTGATATACGCTTAATCGATGTTTCTCAGGACCAGAAATCTGGCTATTTTCTGGCTCAAAGAATAAGTATCGCCATCCAACGTGGCAACACAGCCAGCATTCAGGGAACCTTCCCAGTCGGCAATGACGAGGAGGATTTTTTAAACGATATTTTGTATAATGTAAATATTTTTAGTATATAATTATTGTAATTATTATTGTAAATAAATGTTTTTTCAGTATTCAATTATACTCGTCATTAGGTTGGAACTAACAACAAAACAAGTTAATGCAATTCTTCACGTCATAGTTTTATCTTTGTCTATTTTTCGATCGACGATCACATGTCAACTCCATCATCTATACTTATAATAAATCTGTAGAAGTAAAAATTCTGTACATTGAAAATATCAAATAAATGGCAGGGGGTGTTACTAGACCAACACCGAACCCAAAAATGTGATTAAAAAAATTTTTGTCTGTCTGTCTGTTTGTTCAGGCATCACGCAAAATCTACCGGTTCGATTACGATGAAACTCGGTATAATTATTCTTTAATATCCTGGGCACCACGCTGGGTACTTTTTATCCCGGAAAAGTATATACACTAAAAAACAAACTTAATTTTGAGGTTCGTTCCCTAGACCCGATTACTGTACCAACCGCAAATAATAAGTTTGTCGTAGGTTACGTCACCCGCAGTGTAGTTCACTAAGGGGCGCTGCACACGGCTAAGATACTATAATATTATCTTAAGATACAATATCGCTCAACAGCTATACATAATAAATCAGTAACTGGTGATCAAGAAAGCTATAACATGCAGGCGGAGCTTACTTAATTAGGTAGGTGGATAATGAAATAAGTAGGTATAACTACTAACGTAACTTATGGATATAAAATCTTTTTATATATAAGAACGAACTTTGTTTCTCGACGTAACGAAAATCTTGAATAATCTTCACATCAATTAATTTAACCTTTGATATCCGTCATGTATGAATGTAATCGTTGCCAGAATTCCGTGGTACATGACCTTTTGTACCAATTTATTGAAACCTTCGACGTTAACGTGTTTTTCTCGTTTCGATTGCATTACTGAGATTGATTGATATGTACCTCTCTACTTATCAATGAAGTCAACTTATGTATCTGGAAATTTTGCGAATAATAATGACTAAGGTTTAAATGTTTATCAACAATAAAATTACAGTTTAATTAACGGTCACCAAAAAAAACATAACAGAGTTCAGACGATTGGTTTTTCAATAAACAAACAAAAATACTTATAAATTATCATGTCAATTATTTTCAAATATCTATCTATAAGTGTATTTGGATATTTGGATAGCCTAGACTTGGTTGATGAACATTACGTTGACGTTATGCATTTATACTTATTTTCCTGTATAAGCCTGACCGGGCAGCAGGGATATAATCACACCCACGGAGAACGACTGCTATTTCCTAATTACAACTATTAATTAATAATAGCTACGCAGGTATAATTATTAATAGTATTATTATTGGTAATTGTCCGAGACGCCCAGGACTTTAATTGACTGTGTCATAGCGGCTGGCACGTAAGATTTTCATTTCATGGCAAGGTTACGGGTTTCAATTTTTTTTTTCAAAATTAATATACAATATAGCTGCTACTTTTATGAAAGTCATTAGGTCATTTGGACATAACCCAATATAAATGTGCCCGGTGACGGCAATAGGATTGCACCCTATTACGTGGGACTAAAAATACTGGCAAATTGTGGGTGTGTAAAGCGCCTCTGCCTACCCCTTCGGGGATATAGGCGTGATATGTGTGTGTGTGTCATTATTATTGGTAAGACGCAGTTAGCCGGTGTACAAACTAAATCTGAAAGTATTGTACTTAGGTACTTGCCAAATTAATTAGTATTGGTTGTATTCCAAGTCCTAAATGGAACATAATTATGGCACAATGTTCTTCCTCTCTCACTCCTCTACTCTTTACATTATACAGAATACGTCGTAATTACCAATAATGAAATAGTCTTAATGCAACATACATGACTATGCTTAATGTTTTGGCTGAAATTCATATCCCAGTTACCACGGTGTGAGCGTTGCCAAATATTATCGGCTTCTCATTTCCCTGACGTAATGTTGAATATGATTTTACCAATTGACTTCCTTTATATCATTCATCTTAGAAATGTAGATGTTTCATATTAAAATATGAGATAAATTTAAATGCACAGCCTGGCAGATAAACATATTTTAGAGCAAATATTTTTTTTTCAGGCAAATAAACCAATTGTTTAACAATACTAGAAATACTCATCATTCACCGAGCCTTTTCCCAACTAAAATTTCGGGGTCGGCTTTCCAGTCTAACTGCGATTCGGCTGAACATCGATATTTTCTGTGAAGCGACTGCCATCTGACCTCCACAACCCATGGGCGACATCGAAGTTCTGTAGTTAGACTGGTCGGGTTTTTGATTTAGGGTAGGGTATGACAACCGGGACCGACGGCTTAACGTGCTCTCCGAGGCACGAAGTATACTAGAATAGGTACTAGAAATACTTACTCGTAATTCAAAAATATACATCAATAGTGTATTGTATTTTTTCTTCAAATACCGACGTATTTGACGATAAAAAAGATATTTAATTTACAAAAAATATGATTTGCATACCAAAATATACCGATTGCACAGCAAAACCTACTAAAGTCTTAGGGCAATCCGACTTGGATAGATTGGAGATGTGATTGGGAGCTGTGCTTCCGCCTTTCTTGTCTTCGTGGTTATTTTTTTTAATAAATACAAAACGAAGTTTTTTAGTACAGAATGAAGATTTTTAATTAGCACTTTTTAGTACAGAATGATTTTTTTTTAATTAGCAGTTTTTACTACAAAATGAAGTTTTTTTAATTAGCAGATTTTTATTATTTAGAAAACGACATACTAACTACTAAATAGAACCTCTGCTCTCCAAACGTTACTTTTATCGTGTCTGCGATAACTACACCCTCTTTATGTACATTACATATACTTACATATTGGAAATTTTAAGTAAATAACAGTCGCTAGGGAAATAGCCGTAATAGAGAACGGCCCCAATTTCTGTGTATGGAATGGGACTGACTCTGTATCTACTAGTCCTATAGTATTATATATATATATATATATATATACATAGCATCACGCCTTTTTCCCGAAGGGGTAGGCAGAGGTGTGCAAATACACCCACATCTCGCCAGCTATGTTAGGGCCCATGTAATAGGGGACGAGCCTATTGCCATCTACCGGGCACACGTTTTTTAGTATTTTATGATAGGTATTATTTAACTCTGACCCAACTATTGAATAATTATGGCTCGATAACTTAATTTGCAAGAACATTAGGTTTACGAATGAAAAGAACACGTTTATCATTATAAAACAAACAATTGATTTCAATATTTGATATAGTTTCATTTATCTACGGATGTAGAAACACAAAGACTCTCGAAAAGAGATATAAAGATATTGAGGAAAGATATTATGTGTTTTGACGTCATCAATTAAATCTATTGCAATATAATGTAATTCTTATCTGTTATTGTCATAAAAATGAATAGATACTAGATAATTTTTGATTACATAGCAAAGATAGCAGAAAATTTGACATTGCATTGAACATTGCAAACAGTAAAGCCGGTAACGACAATCGGCGACCATCTATGGGATCATTAAAATTCAGCAAATGTTGGTGTGTAATAAGTAAATAAATATGCCTAGACGTTCTGACACAATAAATAAATAAATAAAAAGATGAATAATATATATAGCCTTTGAATTAACCAAAAATCTCTGCACACTAGGCAAAGGTAATTGTCTAATTGAATAAAGATCGGTCTTAGGCAACGACTGGTACAAATCGATGACGTCAGATGATCGCTAACGGTCGATACAGAGGGATAACATGGATACGATTTTGAATGACAGAGTAGGACGTGTTGTACCTACTTTAATCTTCTATATCTTGCCTTGCTCAAACATGTCTATAATTTGATCGACGTATGTCCGCCTAGGTCTACCCTTCGTTTCATCAATCTCTTATGTTATCGACTTCTATGACACCCACATTTTGCCAGTCACTTAATCGGGCCCACCCGATCTTATAGGGTGTACTTTCTATGCCCGAATCTCCCCCACCTGTCAGCAGAAGGACCGCGTACAGAATAGGATGACTGGCGCCTCAGGAGGGCTCCTTAGCACCCGTAGTAGTATATATATATGTAGCAGCTACTATAGTTTTGTAGTATAATTTATGAAATCTGGTTGTATACCTACTTAAAGCGTTGATGTTAAGTAGGTTAGAACGCAACAAATATTTCGATTACGACCGAAACAAACCAGCCGTGAAATAGTGATTCAGATTATAGGCTTCGAAAGCATTTTAAATGTTTAAAATTGTGCACTAGAGCGAAAAGTATCCTCAATAAATACGCAACTTTGTTTTGTATTAGATACCTATGACATAATAAATATGTAGGTACTTTGCTTTTATAACATTAAAGCTAGATCTTCACTAAAATACTATACGTACGAGCACAAACATAAATATATACAAGTATAGGTATAACAACACCTGTTACGCCGGAAGGTAAGCAGAAGCATATTTCACTTCCACTTTTCGGTAGTTATTTTGCTGGTCCCATGCAATAGAGGGGGAGCACACAATAGTGAATTAGGCGTAAGGCCTAAACTGATTAATTTTGGTTGAAGCATAAATAGAACTTCTAGAAATAGGGACCTACTACAGTAACTTTGAGCAGACGAAGTCGCGGGCGTCCGTACACTATAAATTTCATCAAAATCGGTGGAGCCGTTTAGGAGGAGTTCAGTGACAAAGGAACGATTTGGGTAATTTTGACCTTTAAATTCATAGAAGTTCAGGGAAGGTTTAAATTGTTGTTTATTAATTTGTGGTGATACGAAGCTCGCCGGGACCTCGCCTAATAAATACATCAAATGGAGAGTATACTAGAACGTCAAAAATTAAATACCTACACGCAATTAAATATCAATAACTAATCAGCTTAAGTAAACTGACACAATTGAACTGGGAAGTAATCAACAGGCAAAAATCGATATAAAAATATTGCGAAGGTCACAGCTTAAAGTCCATCTTGATTACTTTAGAGAATAACATAATATTGACTTCACATTCAATACGATTTTTAACAGTTTAACAAATTGTTTAAATATGTTTATGAAATCACCCTAAAAAGTTTCCAACCGTATTTTCCATTTCCTAACTTTCCTTTATTTATTTTTAATCAAACGAAAAACTTAATCTAATTTTATTAGGTACGAGTTAACGAGTTAAGTACAAAATTAACAATCTTTTCTTTTAATTTGTTAATTTTCCGCTCAAGAATATAATTTTAATTTTTCTTTCCTAAGAATATTATGAAGAACAAACACTGAAAATAAGAATTACTTAGCAATTAGTCCAGTAGTTCACCCATGATGCCGTGTCCAAAGGAAATAGGGATTAAATTTTTATAAATTAACATAAACTTGGATAATTTTTCTTCAATTCGTGAAATGTATTTACAACGAGCTTAACCCCCAGGCCAGGTTATCAAAACATAGGTAAAGAGTTTATTATTAACCCAAATTTGATGCCTTCAATGCTACACGAACTCATGAACCTATGATCTCGCTAAACTTGGACTCGAATTGTTGTGTTGGAGAGAATCAATCTTTAAAATACCATAATAGTAAAATTAAAATAATTAAATGCAATGCAAAACGCTTACTCAATCAAATGGCTTACATGAAAAATAATGCTTACATGATCAAATAGATTACATGCCGAAGTCATGGTCAAATTGACGATTTTTTGAATTCCGCGGCCGGCATTGCCACGGCTACCCTATCATCCATTGCCGAGCGCCTTTCGCATTCCCCATAGAGTTAAGCGAACTGTCCATTAAAAAGTACCTAAATTTAGCTGCAATGTTGAACCACGGCTGAAGTCTTTCGTATTTAAGTTTTTGTCTATGGGCTGAAGCATGGATCTAAACTAACAATTGTTTTCTCTTTTGTTACAGGTGGCGTTCTTAAATGAACGGTCATCGAGAACGAGGTCTACAAAAAGCGAACCACTTAAAAGATTGTTTAAGCTGTTATGTTGACTATTGAACAATAATTATGTGTTGGGTAATATTAGTCGTACGTTGTATAGCATAGATAATGTTGGAGCACGTAGCTTTAATACCCGCGTGGTTTCTGATGGTGTGGCTCGGGGCTTGTCTTATATTCAGCCCATTTGCAATTTTCTTCGTCATGTGCATACCACAGTTGCCCCTTTTAGTGGTAAGAAGGGCTTGCCATATACCGTTTGAGTACATCTGATATTAAATGGAGGAAGGAATTTATAGTCGTGTATTTTAGAATTACGTATATGTACTTATAAGATCTTATTGTGTTAATATTTTATGATTAAATTTATGATTTCGAAGTTTTATTTGTGTTTTATTTTCTTTTGCTTAACTTTCACAGCCTTCGTTTGGATCGAACATAGACCAACGCGGTCTGGCGTTACTACGGCGACAGCGTATACGACGGATCGAAAGTCAAACATTGTCTGATCTGATTTTACTTGCTTCTTTCTTTCTTTCTAACAATTTGGGTTCAAGTAGATCGAAACATGCGAATAGGTACTTACATAAATGGTCTTACCTATATATTTGAAAATCTGGCACAAACTTCAGATGTTGATTTATGGGCGGCTAACTGACATAGAGAATGCCTCTTGGAACTTCTTCAATAGCTTTTATCAAAAATTTAACTTGTCTTAATTCTATATTTATAACTTTTATTATGGATGAACATTGAACAGTTTTATCGTTTACTTTGGTCTCATTCGGGTATACTTTTAGGGTTTTCATTGTTATACAATCTAACATTCCTGAACTTTGCATATGAATCGCCACATTGTGTAACCAAGGGCTATACAGTGAGGTATTGGAGAGATAAGTAAAGTTATTTTGCAATAGGAATTTCCTAGTGAAAAAGCAGCGTTCTTCTTTTTATTATGAAATTAATAGATTCCCGCGGTTTTCCCGGTTGATAAATTATATAGGTAAGTACCTACTTGTATCATTTGTCCTAAAAACTTGTGTTTATACTAAAAACCTTCCTCGAGAACCACTCTATCCATTGTGGAATTCGCATCAGAATCCGTTGCGTAGTTTTAAAGATCTAAGCATACATACGGAACGAACGACTTTGTTTTATAGGTACTATGTTATGATACAGGAACAGAAACTATTCATGTTTTCTATGTCTCACCATCGAAGTACTATTCCCTATTCTGTGCCATCGGCTAGGAATTCTCGGCAACGTACGTACATATAGGTACAATGCGGTCCTTTAACCAGAAGTGAAAATGCAGGTCTTAAGAAAGTCAAGGTGACCAACATTGTCGCCGCTGTCGCAACGACGGCCTGCTCCTTAGTATTATACCTCGTGTCACTTAGTAAGGTTACGGTTTAAAAACCGGCCAACTACGAGTCGGACTCGCGCACAAAGGGTTCCGTACTTACGTTCCGTGTGTTATTGGGGAGCCCCCTTAAATCGCTACATATTATAAAGACTAGCTGTTGCCTGCAGCTCCGCCTGCGTGTTATAGTTTTCTTGATCACCAGTTACTGATTTATTATGTATAGCTGTTGCCCGCAGCTCCGCCTGTGTGGTACTTTAGATCGACATAACTTTTTTATTTATGAACCGATTGAAATAAAACAAAGCTTAAATGTTAAGTTGAATAAACCACAACGCAGTACTAAACCACAAACACACACACAAACCACAATGCAGTCAAATCGGTTAAGCCGTTTCTGAGATTAGCGTGTTCAAACATTCAGACAAACAGACAAAAATTCTAAAAACCATTGTTTCGGGTACTATTGCGTTCATATAGCCCCCCTACAACAGTTTCTCTATTATATATTCGATGTACAGACATCGACCACTTACAATTTAATTATATGTATTGATGATATTGACATTGATCAGTCACCCGTTCTGTATGTAGATAAAACCCTAAAAACTAATAGTGCTAAGGGGCTCTATCAAAATCTGTGGCGTCCAAGTCAACTTCACCTGCACTTACTAGCAGACGGACAAGGCAAGTATGAGTACCCAAAATGCTTGGTAACTGCAGTAGGCTCGCCCCTCTATTACCTACGTGGGACGGGAGACGTAACTTTTCTCAGTATGTATTTCAATTCAAATTGAAGTTTGTACTCCCATATGGTACTATCAATTAATTTCAATTGAACCTATTATAAATTACTATTATTCACAGCGTCATTCATAACGGTTCACATAAAGCTAATAATAGTTTATATTGTATAGTTTTATTGAAATGACCGAGCGCGACCGGAGGATGGATTGTTCTAGAATTTTAAATAGGTACCTAAATAATACTGACTTTTACTGTCCACGACGTTGCTCTTTTGCTGTTAAACCAGGGAAAGCCCCAATAGATTGAGTGGTTATTAGGAAGTTTTAGATGTGTACATTAAACTTCTGTGTAAATTGACCTGTAAAACAGTTTGATTTATATTCGTTTGTTTGTTTAAATGTAGGTAAGTACCTACAGTGCTGTTGCTGCTTCATTATTTACTAGATTAGCCTAATGGACGTAAAATGAATCAGTCGGCCTAACATGGCAGAGTCGTTAAAGTGTTGAATTTATATTTATAAAGTGTATATTGACTTTCTTAGGTATTTCAACCAATGATGAAATGCCTAATGATGATAATCAATGATGTCACACAAAACGAATATATCCAAGTTTATTAGGTCACAGTAGGACTATTATTTTCGCATCAGTGTCTAGTAGTGGGTACTTAGTCAAAAGGAGGTTGTGGAGACAACAAGGGAGGGATGTCACTGGCACTCAGAGCACCTATTGAATCATGGACCTGATATTGCTGTATTAATATTTTTTGGACATTCTCACACAACGTCAACTAGTCCAAATTAAGGTAATACGTAGGTCACACTATAAGTTTTGCGTAACTTAAAAAAACAACATGTTAAAACCAAAATAGGTATTATGTTTATTGCTTTTCAAAAAACTCTCCTTTACATTTTAAACACTTTTTCATGCTATCGAACCATTGTTTAAAACAGGAGGACCACAGATCTGAAGTCATATTTTCTACGTGCTGATTGAACGCTATCACTGCCTCTTCGGAGTTGGTAAAAGTGAAACCTCTCATCAAATCTTTGATTTTGGGGAAAATACAAAAATCACAGGGTGCTAGGTCGGGGCTATATGCAGGATGGGTGACGAGTTGTACTTTTTCGGAAGCTAAAAATGACTTTGTTTTGTTGGCCGTGTGCATTGATATACAATGGCCGTGTGTGTAGAAGCGTTGTCATGATGTAGGAGAACGCGGTTTTTGGGTCGTCTTTCGCGAACATTTTCTAAAACCCTGGGTAAACCAAATGGTAGAATACCACTCGGCATTAACACTCTTTTGATCTTCAAGTTGAATTGTACAGATGGGACCCGTAGCTGAGAAAAAAAACGCGATCATATTTTTACCAACGTTTCTCGCCTGCCTCACTTTTGTTGGCTTGTTCTCATTTTCAAACACCCATTCACAAGATTGCTGTTTTTTTTTCGGATTCAAAACAATAAATCCACGTTTCGTCTCCTGTGACAATGTCATAAACAGCATTAGAATGTTCGTGGTCGTACTTCAGTAGCATCTGTGAGCACCATTCCACGCGAGCCGGCTTCAGCTTCGCTGTCAGTTCATGAGGGATCCAACGACAACAAAGTTTCCGAACTTTCAATTCTTTGTGAAAAAAATTCTGGATTTGACTCATACCAATCCCCAATAGTCCTCGAATTGTCTCATAGGTAATCCGCGGGTTTTCTTCAATTAACCGCTTAACAGTAGCCACATTATTTTCGTTGAAGGCATTGAAGGCCGCCCTTCACGAAATTCGTCATATAAAGAAAGTCGACCTCTCTCAAATTCAGCAAACCATCGCCTCACGGTGCTCAAACAAGGTGCTTTTCTCCCAAAAGCATTTTGAAGACGAGCGGCACAGTCTTGCGGAGAGAGAGAACTTTTAAAATCGTAAAAAATCATCGCTCTAAAATCTTTTCGACTTAATTCCTAAAAAAATATAACATTCGAAATTCAAATAGTTCCGATTAGTTAGAAGTGCAAAGCTTTTAGTGTGCCCCATGTATAATCTTGTGTTATGGGATCTAGACGACTGATAAAAATACTTATAAATTTCTAAATACATACATATTATACATAGAAAACACCCATACTCCGAAACAAACATTTTGTGGATCACACAAATAATTTGATTCGACCTGGAACCTCTGAACCGGCGGCAGTCGCATACTCATATCACTGACCGAGGCAGTCAAAATTATACAAACGCACAAACAAAATCACGCCTATATCCCTAAGGGCGTATGGAGAAGTGCATTATACACCCACCCATTGCCTGTAGTTATATTGATCTCATGCTAAGGGGTAAAGTCTATTGCCGTAATCAGGTGTTTTAGGTTGTACCTTTATAAGTTTTAAATTATGAAGTCCGAACCAAAATTCCAACAATCCAGGACCGATGGACTTACCTGTTAATATATTATCTGCAGTCTAGGTTTATTTTACGGTACTAACCGTTTTGGCAAGTAAAAAAGCCCTTAAGCGGTAATAAGCTTGCCTCTTATTATATGGACACCCACATAATAGAGGGTCTCACGACCAACAATATAACTAGCAAAATGTGAAGTTAAAGATGTGTTGGTATTAAACGCCCCTGAGTATACATTCGGGAAGAAAGTGGTGGTTCTTTGTGTCTGTCGTTGTCTTCTTCTCATGCATTCCTTTTATGTTGAGGTTAGCGCCCTCTCTGTTCATTGTAATGTACTACGATACATTTAAGAAATGCAACTTTAATATTACTGTCTTAGTACATGTAACTGCCGATAGATGGCTCAGTTCAAAGTAAAATCTAGAATCTTTAGGTTGCAAAATAATTTAAAACTGACAAACTCACTTCTTCTACTTCTCGTGTCGATGGGCAATACTATGATGATTATATTGTCTTGGCCCAGTGCTCTGTGACGCGAATCGCATTTAGCCTCGCCTCGTACAGGTCATCTAAACTCACTGCCTATTAGAAAGAGTTTATCTCCGTGTAATAAATTGAGTTGACGAGAGTGACGTCACCAGGTAGAAAAAAAATAACTTGTAAAATAATTAAATTCCTTAAACTTATCGGCCTAGGTACTACTGAAAAGGTAGAAATCTTGAAGTATCTGAATACAGAAATATTTTAGTTATAATTCACCAGTTGTAACATCACCGTAATCCATGATGTCAATTGTGCCAAGAAATCAAAGGAACTCACGACAGACCTAGAAACATTTCGGTAGGTAAGTAATTCAGTGAATAATAGATCGTCATAACCTGTCACTATATCTCAATAACTACCCAATCATTAGAAAGGTTTTAAAGGTTTTAATAGCACTCTATTTGTCTTCGTAAGATACTGATCAACTTCCGTCAATCATTGCTGAACTTCAAGGTTGTTAATAACTATATATTATAGTCAAAGACCTTATAATACAACGGACATAGGATCTAGAACAAATCGCAAGAAAATAATGTCCCGAGTCGACCTATACATTATACATAGGCATACATAGATATAAACAAATTTCATATTAAAATTTAAACCTTGATTCAACGGAATAGTGTTCACTTTTGTTTGCACTAATTTATCGCATTACGTAGCTTCTATCTGTCCGCCTGACTAATTCACCTTATGCAGCTTATACTTGAACTACGTGAACATAGAAACAATGGAGTAGGTTTATTTTGTTAAAGTCTTTTAAGGATTCCATGATATGTACCTACGTAGGCGTAATAATTAATGTAAGACTACAATAAATTCCATAATCTTATAAATTGTAATTACTTGTTTATGTTAGACGAAATAAGCTGAAAAACTAATTAACGACTGACAAAGATTTTTTTTTTCGAGTCAGTTTCATAATAAGTAACTGTAGTGTATGAATAACAAAAAGGGAATTAATGAATTTAACTAATTATAATATTATAAATGCCAAACTTCTTGCGGGTGTCAAAGTTCTTCCGCTTTCATTACTATTTTCATAACGCTATGTCGCTACGTCTACTACAAGATAGCCGTGTTTCAAGTGACTGAATTAGTTGCTAAAACTGCGCATCATTAATTTATTTTTATCTTATGGTTAATTTTTGGGATACGAAATTATTGGCTACTAGCTGATCACCGTGACTCCGCCCGCGAGATATAGTTATCTCGGCCCCGATTCCCGTGGGAATACATTACCGAGAATCCAAATAAAAAGAAAATAAAAGTACATACACGAAATAAAATGACATGTGTAATTATATTTATGACAAAACAATGATACCCTGTGAAAATTAAAAACATTTTTGGGCTTATCTCCTCCATTCAATCAAGGGATTCTTGTACAAGTTTCATAAAGATCGGACCTCTTTTTGTTATGTCCATAAAATGAGCCGAACAAACAAGATTGTTATTTTTTGGATCAAAATATTCTTCTCGCCGTGCTAGGGCAATAATATTTTTCCATTGTGCACAGTGTACTGGATCCCGAGGAAAACTGAAATAGATGTTGGTTCATATAACGAAAAAAAAATCATAAAGAGCCAAGGCGTCTCCACTATAATCTTTGTTCCAAATAGTTTTATCGCTATCGGTAATCCGAATAAATCTGAATGGTCATTTTGTTAGTACATTATTCAGTGAAAATGAAATGGTCTCTTTCTTTTTACTGAGCTTGGGATGAGTTCGAAAGAGACAGATAGGTACTTCGGTATTGGACTGGATTGCAATATTTACTTTTGTCTTTTAATTTATTATCGACGAAATACTGTATTTTAAGTGAAATAATAAATTGCAAATAATAAAACAAAAGCGTATTTACTGAAAATATGATACACCGTCTTCAATTTGCTTTTTTTTCGTAGTTTTTACACGTTTTTACAATACAGTACGGCATTGTGCAACGTGTTGTCGTTCAGTTGTCAAAATCAAGACTGGCGCGCGATTGTTTCTCTTTTAGCATTTTGTTTCTCTTTTAGTTCGGACACTTTTGAGCGATGATCCGAAATCCAGACTATTTATTAGGTACACACACACAGCTGATCACTGCGGCACAGCCCGGGTGATGTGGTTTTCTAGTTCTCGATTCCCGTGGGAACACATTACCGGGATAAAACAAGCCTATGTTACTTAGGAATAATGTCCCTAATCACATATCAGTGAAAGAATTTTCAAAATCGGTTTAGTAGATTCGGAGCCTATTTAGTTTAAACAAGCAAACAAACAATCAAATTTTACCTCTTCATAATATTAGTAGATAAATAAAAAGATGACGGATATTGGAAGTTTCTTTGGCTATAACAGGCTGAATGCAGTGTCGAAACAACTACTTAGATCTAGAGGAGGATCATAGTATCTCCATTTCTTTTGTTATTTAAATATTTAGGTATAATCATGGGTACAATCGAAGTTCAAACGATCGAGGGAGCAAAGCGATTCTCGAGTGAAGACCGCGACGGGCAAGCGCAGTGAACACAAACAGTAACCAACGATAAAAACCGCTGGGTCTTGTTGGATACAGGAGGCAAAGGACCTGACACACTGGAAACTCATTGGAGAGGTCTATGTTCAGCGCTGGCACTGTCCACTGCTGAACATAGACCATTGGCTGAAATGATAATAATGATACAATTATTGGTCTACCAATTTTTCTAAATATGTAAAACGGTTTCGAACAAAATAGCGACAAACTATAAACTCGTACTGTGTCGCCCCCACTTAGATTTTTCAGATGCATCTACTTAACCATCACCATACTGCAAATGGTTATCATATAGATCCACGTACAATTTGCTCGAGTCTCATGCTCCAAATTGAGATAATTTTCTAAAGCTAAAGCTTATCAGTGTACGCGGTGGACAAAGCAGAACCGTTGCAATCGCCAGCAAGGACATTACTAGAATTAAAGTTATACTAGATGAGGCATGTTTGCGGAGCGGCGAGGTGAGCGTAGACGTAAGGGTCCGTCTAGTAATCCATGAATAAAGTAAGAAAATGTGAAAGCTGGAAAAATTATTTGCATGTTGTTCCATCACGCTCTACTTAACTAAGTAGATCTTGCTGAAAATTGGTAGTCAAGTAGTTGAAAACTTAGCAGGAAATAAAGGTTTATATTCAGGCAGTAGTTGTAGGTAGGTAGAGAACGAGTAGGTGTGTTATAAAAAAACTTTGCTGGTAAAATAACTTGTGCATTAAAAATCCGGCCACGTGCGAGTTAGACTCGCGCTCGAAGGACCAAAACGGCAAAAAAAAAATTTTGTAGTTCCATACGAGCTTCTTTAAAGATTTATTTTATTACGGTTTTTAGTACTTGTATAAATAGAGGCAACAGAAATATATCATCTTAGAAAATTTTAACTGTCTATCATGGCTCATGAGATACAGCCGGGTGACAGACCTACAGCGAAGTTTAAGAAATAGGGCCTCGTTTTAACCTTTGCGTGCGGTACTCTAAAAATAAGAACAGCTTTGAGAATATTTTAACATTCTAGTTGAACTTGTCTGTACATGTACGATTTCGCAATTCCAGCTTAAAACTAATACGGCGGCAGCGCCACGAAATCTAACACAAATGTAGTTTTAATTGTCTTTTCTGTAGCGATTTCTCTACCAACAATAATACGTTGTTATGAATATGATTTTGAAATTTTAATAATGTTAACAATTTACTTACATCAAATCTGGCTTACAGCAGTCTAGGTTAAGTTGTATTTACATCCAGGTATCTTTCAAATGTGTGCTAACCTAAAATCTTTAGCGACGTAGATGACCTGTAGACTCTATTAAATGCTAATATAAATAATTGGTTTGACTATACAGCAGTTTAGTTTTTTGTCACTGAAATGAACGCTAGATGTAACTGGGGTTCATGATATACTGACATTCTGAAATGAGTTCGTTCACCTCATTACCAATTATTTATTACATTTAAAAATTACACCCACACACAATGTAGGAGTATTATTAGCAAAGGCAAAGAAATCGAACAGTCGCAGAAAAATAAACCACAGCTCAAAACTCAAGATGAAAAGGTCAATGTGGATACCTTTGACCTGTACAAAAACAGGACAATAATTATTACAAATAATTTCTCGAAAAAAAAATTAAACATTACACAATTGACTTCATATGACTAGAGTTGAAGGTCGTATTTGAACCTAAGCTAATCACAAACACAATCTGCAAACAGCTTCACACTCACGATGGATCATGTAACTGGGCAGTTTAGTTAAAATTGGTCACGGACAACTTGTTAGGTCTCTACGATCTCTATGGTACTCGTAAAATAACTATGTTTCAAATTTTGAAATTGTCTATCAAACTATAAATTGAGTTTAGAAATAAAGATATTCGCATTTAAATTATATTATTTTGAATTTTTGGACAGGCAGGTAAGGGTTGACCTAGCCAGGCGAACGTACTTCGACCAAATCAGAGATATTTTGACCAAAGGCCAGGTCAAGAGTACCCAGAACCGGAGAGCGTGCATGAAGATACTCGTAGTTATGAAAGTGGAAGAAGCGAAAGAAATATGAAATGGATCGTAGCAAGTGGACTTCCAATTCTCTGCCTACCCCCATGGGAAAAAGGCGTGACCATAATGTATGTATGAATGTATTTTGAATTTATAAATAACAGTCTCCTATACCAAATATCTTGCTACCACTTTGTATGTGACCAAAGAATTGGAACGGTATCTATAATAGACGTTACCTTTTCCCCGACTGCCAAGGAAGGGTAATTATTTGTTTGTAAATTAAAAACCGAACAGTATTATTTTGAAGTAATAACACTGGTATGTAAACAAAAAGATTTTACTTGTCTCACAAGTTTCAAGTTTGAAATTATAACCTACCTATACCTATATTATTGTTATTGTTGTGTATACCTGTATTATTGTTCTACCAGAAAACCTCGAAGTTTTTTTTTCGGACACATAAGTAGGTACTATTCATATTCTCTGTAGGTACTTGGGATAGGTAGATATGAGTAAATATTGTTAAATTAAATCCTTTTAATGCTATAATCTAATGTTTAAACTTGACCTTTTTACAACACATTCATGTGAAAATTTCAGTGGGAGTTTGACAATTTAATTTTACGACTTGAGATGAATTGCACTTAAGTAATTAAATTACAAAATAGAACAATCGATGCATACAATGTCACTTCCATTCAAGTATCTCGTTGTAACACGCGACTTGCGCGGGCGCAGACACTACTTACCACTCTACCGCCATTCGCCGACCGCGCTCAACATGTTCTCATTTCTCTCGGTGCCCGTGAGTATTTAAATTTATTTCATTTACATAATAATTAATATTATACTCATAGATATTAAATTGTGTAGTTATAATTTATGTACATACCGTTGGTAGCACTTGAACTTTGTTGCAATTTTATAGGATACATTTCTGTTATATTAATCATTTATATTGTACCTACTAGTGTAACCTTTTAAGGTTCGATTCCAAGAAAGCAAGTGTTGTTAAAAAAACCAATGTCTTTTGCATTTTTATACACACAGGATATATTTTATTGAGTCTAGGATTTTTTTGGATATTTGTTTGTGTTCGTAGCGTATGTTTGTGTGTACTCAATCGAAACGTTGCATTTAAGTGGAGGAGTGCACTGGAGTTTGTTAAAGATATCTTATAAATCAGTGCAATAATTCGGTTTCACATTTCAATATCTAAAAACTAATAGATTTTTATAAAAGTATATTTACTAATGTTAAGGTATTTATCATTTACTTTAAGTTATTTAAAAGTATGAGCATAATATATTTAAAAAAAATATTATTCCCTATTCGCCTGGGGCTCATCGAGCATTGTCCTTAAACGTTTTGTAAGTAACAATTATTAGTACTTATAATTAATTAGTAACTACTTCGGTGGCGTCGTCGGAAGTGCATCGGCTTTCGACTCCGGAATCTCAAGTACGATTCTCGGGTCGAATAAAATATTTGTGTGATCCACAAATGTTTATTTCGGAGTTTGGGTGATATTTTGGTTAGAATAGTATTTGGGTTTAGAAATATATAAGTATGTTTATCATTTGTCTAAATCCCATAGCACAAGCTTATAGTTTGGGCTAGATGACGTTGTGTGAGAATGTTCAAAAATATTTATTTATTGGTTTCTTTTTCGTATTGGCAGTGCAAAGACTAGCGCCTCTAGTGTCAAAATTGTAAAGCTGTCTAAGAACAACACTTTGACTGTTTTCAATACAATTTATTTACGTCATGGATTTTTTTTTAATAAACATACAATAACATCAGCCTCTGGTTCTTGGACAGCTTCTAAATTTCGCCGCTAAGGGCGCGCGAATAATCTTTACATCGCCAAGTGTAGTTGTTTTCATTTCCAACCAGAGCTTTTGTCTCTACTGCTGCAATAACAGTTGATAATTTGACCTTTAGATACCTGCACCATAAAATTAAGTAGTTATATCAAATAATTCAAGGAAAAGGTGCCTCAACAATCGAACAATCTAATTTAACTTAACAAAGAATGGAAATCTTACTATTTCTTACTAGCCGTAGCGACCCTTGCAGCGTCTCGGGGGCTCGTGGTCTAGTGATAACCGACAATGTTAACACATTGCAAAGGTTAAGCAACATCTAGTCAGGCTAATCTTAGGATGGGTGACCATTTCTTAAGACATTGAGACCCCTCCGTGCCTCGGAGAGTACGTTAAGCCATCGGTCCCGGTAGTCATAAAAACATCTATGGCAGTCGTTAGGGGTAGTTGGCGCCCTAAATCAAAAATCCGACCGGTCTAACTACAAAACTTCGATATCGTCCATGGGTTGTGGAGGTCAGATGGCAGTCGGTCGGAAAATATTGAAGTTCAGCTGAATTGCAATTAGACTGGAAAGCCGACCCCGGAGTTGGGAAAAGGCTCGGTGAATGATGATGTACCTTGCAGCGTCGCCCTCGTATTATAATTTGCGTCCGTATAGTCATACAGCCGTACAGAATGATGCCAGTCGGGGTGCAGTAGGCCTGCAGTTCTAACAAGTGCACGGTAACTGCACGCTAGTTGTACGGTCGACCTGTGCAGTTCTAATGCAGAGCTGGAACTTACCTACAGCTAGCTTGCAGTCAGGAAACAGTCGTAACTTCTGTGCAACTGAACAACCACTGTAATCGTGCTGCCCGGTTAATTTGTTGGCAGTTTTAATGCAGTTGCAGTACTAACTGCCTTTAAACTGCAAATTTGCAGTCGGAGTGTTGTTAAATGAGCTCGGTTTGTCTAGAGTCATACCTTCCTATGTTTTAATTTTATCCATTATCTTGTCTGATTGAAATGGAAATTTTACCTATTTACGACCGAGTGGTACCTAAATATACTGAACATGAACACTGACGCTACAGATACGAGTGCTATTGCAATACTTGTGACAGCTTAATTGAAAATCCTTTACAAATATCATTGTGTATGATGCGCGTGGTCATTGTAACTCATTCGAATCGCATCGAGCCATATTTTCATTCATGTCAAAATATTAGGTCATGACGCCGCCAGCTCTGCACACAAACCTTTCTAATTTAGGTTCTAATTTGTGATAACAGTATAAAATTCGTTCGTTTTATAATCTCTCAATTGTTGCACTATGACACTATAACGCTAAGAAACTTACTACCAAGGTATACCTACGTTTAAAAACATATCTGCCTTCTTATAGCTATAACTCAACAAGAGCTAAATTATGCTTCTAAGTAACTAAGATACATAAATTAAGTTTAAGTTCATTAGTAATTCAATAGTACTGCTAAAATTGATAGGTTAACTTAACTCAAAGCTTTTAACTACAATTGGCTAAGTTACCGATGCCAGTCATTAGCTTGTCGATGGTTACGTTAAATTTCAACGTGCAATGAACTCGGTATCTATACTTACTTATACTTAAAATAAAATTATTGTCTCCTTCAAGTACGTTGCGTCGTCTGTCAGTGAGTCACGACTCTGTTTGATTACTATGAATAGATTTAGGTACTCGTACCTGCTTACTTAAGGGTAATACACGGTTTTAAACGGCTGTTTTGAACTTGTTTTAAGAAAACTGCCTTGCTAAACAATCACAATCAAATCTGCAAGGGTTTGTAGGAAATTAAAATTTAATAAGAACAAAACTTTCACTAGAAAAAGTCTTCGCTATCAGACGTTCAGATCTGATCTCTATCAGATGTTCTTAGCCTAAAGCAGAGTTTTAATTATTCAGTGACTTATTATTTCAAAATTGAAGAGTAACATAAAAGTAATCACAATTTCTGTACGATTCCTATGTTTAAAAATGTAGGCTTTGATAGCCTATGTAAATTCGCTCTGCGCCTTCAAAGGATCACTGAACTGTGTCGTGTGAATGCACAATGAAGCACGTTATGTGTCGCTAAAATTGCACTATTTTATAATTAGTAAGCTACATCTTCCACTTTGAATAGATTAACTTTTTGATCTACTATTTATACTGTCGATTGACGGCACTTGGTGAAATCTGCTACACATATTCCACAAAAAACAAATATGCTTTTCCACTGTTATAATTTTATTTCCATTGACCGGTTTCATCTCACGGCATCATCAGAGATTCTATAGTATATATAGTCATTTAGTATATGTGTTTTTGTGCAATTTTTTTGATCTACTGTAACCGTAGTTATCATTAGAAGACATTAGTTTTCTGCTTAATATTAATCCGTTTTCTGAAAAGAAAATGCGATTCATGAAAACATAAATGAAATCATCCACCGAGCCTTTTCCCAACGCAGTGGGGTCGGCTTTCCAGTCTAACTGCGATTTGGCTGAACTTCGTTTTTTTCCGTGAAGCGACTGCCATCTGACTCCCACAACCCATGGGCGATATCGAAATTCTATAGTTAGACCGGTCGGATTTTTGGTTTAGGGCTCCAACTACCCTTAACGACTGCCACAGATGTTTGTATGACAACCGGGACCGACGGCTTAACATGCTCTCCGAGGCACGAAAACATAAATAATTAGAAGTTATTTAAATGCACCTGGTACATAATAATCCCAACGAAGCCCATGGGAGAGGCTATTGCCCAGCAATGGGCGTGAAATGATGATGATGACAATAATAACCCAGTAACTTCCTAGTTACTTTGGTAACTTCATTTACATATATGTTTTTATTATTTTATGTATGTTACAATTTACTTTTTAGGGTTCCGTACCTGAAAAGGAAAAAAGCGGAGCCCTTTGAGGATAATAAATAATAATAAATAAATATTTGAGGACAATTCAAACAACGCCATCTAGTCTCAAACAAAGCAGAGTTTGTGATATGAGTACTAGATAAACTAATATAAATCTCTGGCGTCGAAAGCGGATGCACTATCACAGACACATAGGATCACTTTGTTGTCCGTCTGTCTGTTTGTCTGTCCTTTCCCTTTTCTCAGGAACTCATAAAGTATCAAGCTGAATTAATATTAAATACTCAAGCTGTGAGTTTTGAAATTGGAGCTGTGAAAAAATCAAACTTCTACGCACTCATAAGATACAGACTTAATGCTGTAAATGTTCGACACCCCAAGGGAATCAAAATCTACAAGGTACTTCCCGTAAATTCAAAATCTTGAAATTTGTCTCGAAGCAACGTCTTATAGCACAGATAAAAGAAAGAAAGCGAAAAGCATATTTTTTTAAGTTTATACGGAACTTTCGGTGCGCGAGTCCGACTAGCACTGGGCCGGTTTTTTGTCTAATCTCCGTGGTCTTTGTTGTAATTTAAGTTCTAGTATACGCACTCTGTAAACTAATGTATTAGTATATTTACAAAAACTAGCTTTACTTTGCATATTTATTATTTAGTGTAAAAAGTTAATTTAATAAAGCAAACGTAGTGACCTATGCTCTACGTCACGTCGCTCGTTTACTTTGCCAGCAGTTACAAAGTCAGTTGTGATATATTCAAGTGTAAATTTAAATAATGAATTGTCCTCATTTTGCGTCGCAGTGTGTGCAGTAAGCGCAGTAGGTGCCTGAATTCTGCGTCTCATTTCGTATGTCTTATACATTGAGTTTCTATATTATATAGAGGGCGAGTGTCACCCGTTTTCTTCGTGGCGAATACTAAGCTGCTCTGATATAGGTTACCCAATATATGTTTGCGTTCCACTAGGGTCGCCACATACAATTACTACGAAACTACAAACACAAGAACTACAAAAAATAATTAGTTTTTTTTTTGCCACGCAACAACGTAAACTGGGAAGCTGAAGTGACGTTACGTCATGCTCGACTGTTTGACTATGTTTGACTGTTCTGATGTGCAGAGTGGTTGTTAGTGGTTCAGACGTTATCAGCGGTGATAGTTGCCCTGAGGTCTTATAGTTTTGGACTTTCCCATACTGGCCCATTTGAATGTAAGTCCTCCGTGACGGACATGACATAATCGTAGACATGAAAATATTTGTCAACAAGTAGATACTTAAGAGCATATAGTTTATTCAAATCAAAAATATATTTAAATGTAGGTGTCTCCAACTTATAGTCACAGTGTTTTTTTTTTTTATTTTGTTGGTATGTTCTAGTTAAATTAAATTAGGTGCTAATGAATTATACTCAACAAAAACCAGTGAGTATGTAGGAAGACTAGGAAGTATATAACCAGTTCTTGTCTGTCAAACTTGATAGAATATTGTCATGTCTTAATATACCTACATTCTACCAACCAGCAGCGAGAGTCAACAACCCACGAGATGCCAAACCAATCTATTGATACGAAGTGATTAAAGTTTTTGTGTGAATAACGTGCGCAGAGAGATCCAACCTAGGTTTACAGCCTTTTAAATGGAACTCCGTACAATAGTCGTCTCAACGTGAGCTAAAGCAGTAGGTAACGTGTGTAACAAATAGTCGTGTCTGGTGCGAACAAATTAAAACTGTAGTGTTTCTACTATGGTCTTATGTTAGCAAATCCTCAAAATGCTACTGAAGGCGAACTATTTCTCTCTTAAGTATTCTTATATCTGTGCTTAAGAGCATGACAGCGTTGAGATATTGATTTAGCTGAATATTTCGATCACATAGCATTTTCTGCTTTACTATGGGTTGTACGTTGTACCTATGTCAGTCGACACTGGATGTGTTAAGCCCTCAGAAGTTCTGTGTTTAAGTTCATTAAGTATAAGTGTCTATTTTCATAGAAGAGACAAAATGGAGATTCTACGTTTACCTACACTAATATCTTACCAAACTGGTACCTACTTGATGCCTTTATTAAACTATGAGACCAAATGGTATTCGTCCCCACAATTAATTTTTGTTAGCCTGTCAAAGTCAAAAGCGACTATGAAGATTAACCCACATCGTATTTAGACACAAAAGGTTCCACGTACCAAAACAGCAAAAATATCACGTTAGTTGTATGGGACCCCGTTATTTATTTATTATATTTTGTTTTTCAGTATTTTTTAGAAATAATAATAATAATAATGACCTTCGAGATAACCGCCATGTGGGACGTAGACTCGACGATCATTGTCCCGATAGTCGTTTCGGCAAATGGACTAATAGCGAAGAGTCTCGATCAACATCTCAAGAGACTCTCGCTAGACTGTTGAATCAAGGGTCAGATACAGAAGGCTGTCGTCCTCGACACGGCACGCATCGTTAGGAGGTTTCTCAGTCTGTGACCTCTACCGCTGGTAGTTTGGGCCCTGCTCCGCTACTGGTGGTGGTCTGACATGGATTTTTTTATAATATTATATGTAATTTTTCATATAAATATTGTAAAAAAAATTATGTTAAGAGAATAATTTGAATAAATGAGTATAATAATAATAAGCCTTTTATTTCCAAACAACTTAATATTAAAAATACAATCTATACGTACTTATATTTACCTTTTAACATTAAAATTAATTTATTACAATTATGTTACCTTCCATTTCATAATGATAAACTTTTTGAGATTTTATTTGTTTGTATTATTGGTGTAATATTTATTTATTTATTTATTCATCATTATAAAAACAAATTATTAATTTTTATCTAATTAAAATATTTATCTGTTTCTTTATTCTTTATTAAATAGCTACTATGCACTTAAACAAAATTCGCATTAAGTATAGATCCAAAATTGCATGCATTTCATAATAAATTTTACAATTATTTCTTATGTACCTATTACATTCTATATTATAACATTTTACAATCATTTAGTTCATTATAATTATACCTATATTAGTTCTATTCAATAATTTCTATTTAATAATTTCTATTTAATAATTTCTATTTAATAATTTCTATTTAATAATTTCTATTTAATAATTTCTATTTAATAATTTCTATTTAATAATTTCTATTTAATAGATTCTATTTAATAAATGTAATGCACTGACTTGACTGACAGGTAGTTAGCATGCCTCCAAACCTGTCATTTGGAAACCCATTTCTGGGCATAGGCCTCCTCCATCCATTTCCACAAAGTCCGGTCTGCCGCGTGTCGCGTCCATGTGACGCCAGCCACATCCTCGATGTCGTCTCTCCAGCGCTGGCGAGGACGGCCTCGCGCGCGTCGGGCAGTCTCATCGCGCGGGTACCAGTGTAGGACGCGTTCCGTCCATCTGCCATCCGATGTGCGCGCTACGTGGCCCGCCCATCTCCATTTTAGTTTGCAAGCTAGTGTGGCTACGTCGACTAGTTGTGTCCTGTCTCTTATCTCCGAGTTTCGTATGCGATCTTTGAGTTTAACATTCAGCATGCTTCGTTCAGTTGCTCTCTGAAATACTTGTAATTTTCCTATGATTCAATTTCCTATGATCCAATTTTGGCAACCATACAGCAATGTCGGAAAGACCGCCGTTTCCATGTCTTTTTTCTTAAGCGTCATAGGAACTTTTGCCTTAAATATCTGTTTCAGGGACCAATACTTGTTCCAAGCCAGCCTAATTCTTCTGTCTACTTCTGTTAGTGTCTGATCTCGGAAACATATACTCTGACCCAAGTAAATATACTTCTGTACATACTTTATATCTAGTCCAGTGATTTGTGTAGGTATTTTTGCGCCATTTGTTAGGATGCATGTTTTTTCAACGTTTATTTCTAATCCACATTCGATACTTGCCGAGTTCAGAGTTTGGATCAAGTAGGTTAGTTCAGTATGACTTTCACTTAGAATTACGATGTCATCGACGAAACGAAGATGATTTAGCAGCTCCCCATTGATGTTGATACCCTTTCCTTTCCAGTGTTGATAAAGTTTGCAAATAATATTTTCTAGCAGCGCTGTGAAAAGGTTTGGAGAGATTGGATCACCCTGCTTTACACCTCGTAGTATTTGAAATGTATCTCCAATGCGCTCCGTTCGCACTGAGGCCGTACTATTCTCGTAGATATTATTTAGTATTTGTATGTACTTCGTATTAACTCCTTGCGACTCTAGTGCTCTCCATAGTGCTCTATGTGAAATTGTATCGAAAGCCTTTGAATAGTCAATGAAGGCGATGTAGAGTTCTTTATTATATTCATTGTAGCGCTCACCAATCTGCGTCAGAGTGAATATATGGTCCATAGTTGAGTATTTTGGCCGAAATCCTGCCTGTTCTCTAGGTTGGTGTTGTTCCAGCGTGTTTCTTATTCTTCTCAGCAGAACACTTGTGAATATTTTGTATGTAGTTTGTAGTAAACTTATTGGCCTGTAGTTGCCGATATCCAAATGGTTACCTTTCTTATATAATAGGGTAATTATTGAGTTTTCCCACTCTTTGGGTATGTGGCAGGACTTCAGAATATTGTTAAATAGATCCGTCAAGATGGGTGTCAGTGGGTCGATTATAGCTCTGATGACTTCATTGGGAATACCATCTTCTCCTGGACCTTTAGCCGATTTCAATTTTTTGATGGATTGATAGATCTCAGAGTTTAGAAACGGCATGACTTCTGGTTCTCGGTGAGTCACTTGTTGGTAGATTGTACTTGAATTTTCCTCGGTGTTTTGGTATTTATCACTGTAGAGATTTTTGTAGAAATTTGTTGCTATTTCAAGAATATCTTTTCGGTTTGTAGACGGCGTGTTGTCCCTATGCGATAGAGCTGGTATCCATTCTTTTGTCAATTCAAGCCTTTTCTTTGCTCTTTTAATGGAGCCTCTTGTTTTTATTTCGTCTTCCATGATTTTTAATTGATGTTTTTGTTTATTTTTGTATATTTTTTTCTTGATCTTTCGGTATAATTTTGTTAATTCCCTTTTATCATTATTTGTTTTATTTTCTTTAGACTTCAAATTGGTTCTATCCTCTATAAGTTGGCGTATTTCATGAGTAAACTTGTATGAGTCTGATTTTTTAACATGTGGCAACATATCCAGATTTTTCTTTATGGTGCCTATTATATTTGTATAATATTTTTGTGTCGTGTCAGCTTTTGTACAGCCCTGAAGAAGACGTTTAAAGTTATTTTTGACCATTTCTTGCTCTTCTGTAGTAAGTTCACATTTTCGCCATCCATAAGACTTTCTACTTTTCTTGGTGTCGGTGTTTAGGTTCAGAGAGGCTCTAACAAACCTATGGTCCGATGGATACGATGTCCCAATGATCTGAATGTCATTTATTAATTTTATATTTTTCGTTAAGATAAAGTCAATTTCATTCCTTACTTTACCGTTTGGTGATATCCAAGTCCATTTCTTTTTATTATTTTTTTTGAAGAATGAGTTCGCTATTGATAATTGATTTTAGAAACAGAACTGTATCAAAGTTTATCCTCGTTTGTTTCTTTCGCCGTAGCCCCACGGTCCCATTACTTTTTCATCTCTACACGGTTGACCTATCTTAGAGTTGAAGTCACCGATTACCAGAATGTACCCAGATGCACTATGTAGAATTTCTTGTAATTCTTCATAAAATTTCTCAATTTCTATGTCATTTGACTTAGTCGTAGAAGCATATACCTGTATTATATTGATTGTGTATCCGTCAAACTCCAGATCTAGTCGGCAAATTCTATCGGATTTCGCTACAAATTTTTTAATATTGTGTTTGAATTTTTTTGCTATCATAAAGCCGACTCCATTTTCAGAAATACATCATCTGTAAAAATTTTAACTTTCTAACTTTCACGGTTCATGAGATACAACCCAAGATAGACGGACGGACGGAAGAACAGCGAAGTCTCAGAAATAGGGTTCCCGTTTTACCCTGTGGATACGGAACCCTAAAAGCTACACACACTGTACTCTTGACAGATTTGTCTTTAGAGTAATCATGTTACGTGACAATGAGTGCAATATAAAACAAACACAGCTTTGAGATTACGAGTATAGCAATAAGCAAAAGCAACGAGAAAGTGTCGTTCATCTTGTGAAGTTAAGTCTAAGCGCTTCATGTACCAGTACCAATAATTGGATTAACACATTTTTGTATAAAACATAAACATAAAACATAACGAGAACCAGAACAATATCAAATTTGTGAATTTTATCGAATTAACATTTTATGACAATGTGTACACAAGAAGTGTATACATATGTTTCGATTGCACTGTAGATCAATTCGGACCGACTCAGCTTTACGGTGATATCGTCTACCTATGATATTATTACCAAATAATCCGTTGATATATAAATTATGACCATCGATCGAGTTTAAAAGTTAATAATTCTAAGGGTAAGATTAAAAAGTATTATAGACTCGTTTTCTGTCACGTAACACTACTAAAGTTATAGACGAAAAGTAGATGCATCGACTTTCTTAATATGGGTCTGCCTGAATGTTGTATAGTATGTAAAAGTATGAAACACAAAAGAAAAAGTATGATGTGTTTAATAATGTTACACAGTGGGACAGTAGTTTTTTTTTAAATAATTTTCTTACACCTTGATGGTGCGTGTGGTCAAGGCGATGGCATTGTGTCTGCGGTTGATTTCCGGATTGCAATGCGGACTCGATCACTGGTTACCAGCTATTTGTTGTATTTCTATCGAATACATTTAAATGTAGACACTAATGACCCTGACATGTAATTGAGTAATCAAAGAAATGCATAGGTACTCTATTATATTAGGTAAGGGGCTGGTGCCGTTAATACTTATGCACAGAAGCTTCTCCAACATTTCGAAATTTTCTTTAGGCTTTATTTTGTCTCTCGCTGGAAACCATGCTCCAAGCCATGGTCTCCAGTGCGAGTAGGTGGAACGCGGCCGTGTCCTTCTGCGAGCAAGTCATGCTCGCGAAGGAGGGGGCCGAGAGGGAGAGGGAGCGTACCCTCCCCGCTGAGTTTCGCATTCAGCGGCCAGGGCGCCGCCCGCTGACTCATCTACGCCCAGGACCATCGACCTCCATGATCGGGGCCTGAGGACGGCGGGATAGCCACCCGCCGACCTTACAGAAGCAGGCTAGAAGGGTTGCGTGCTGCGGGGCCTTTACCCCACAGCAAGCAACCAGATTCACTCACCGACGCGGGTTAAAACCCAACCCCAGCGGGATTCTCATTCCGACCAAAGCCCCGAAGAGGTCAGATAGCTGGCCAAAGTCCGCCGGGCGCCACTGGAAATACATTCCAAACGGGCTCTACCAACATCTTTAGGGCCCCAGTGACCTCACCTGCTAGTGGTGCACCGGCTGATCAACGGACGAGGTTCGTTAATTTATGGTACCTATGGAGTGGCTTCGGCCCCTACGTGGGTACCAGGTGGTACAACAGTGTTGGTCCGGGGGGGTACCACCGTGTAGCTGTGCTGAAACCCCCCAAGTAATCCAGCCCAGGCTGGGTTGCGTTAGGGGTTCAGCAGCTGCACCGCCGGGCCCGGGGCGATGTATGGTGCAGCAGGCATGGGACCAGTGGGGGCGAAACGGAGTCTAGTGTGGGTGGTGTGGGTCGATTCGCCGGCCAGGGAGAGCCTTAGCAAAGGCGTTGCCGCGGCCGCCTGCAACACAGTCATGGGGCCCACCTGGGACCAACCACCCCAGGAGGCTGCCCCACATGTTGCGCATAATCCTGATGTGGGATCGCCGCTCCGGGTGGTAACCGGTGTGGGGTAGCGGCGGCCTTGCATCAGGGGGGTTTGGGAGCCCTTCCGTCCGGCGAGTCGGCTCCGACCTAACCACACGGTTCTAGACAAAGCTAGCCCCTGCGCTTTGTCACTTACTGCTGCACCAGATGTCGCCCTGTCTTCACGCTTCTTCTTCTTCAAAATCTACAATGGCAGTGCAACAAAAAAAAGTAAACGTTTCACGGCCCTTGCCGTTTCACTAACGTCCGTGGACTCCATGCGAACCTCGATGCCGTCCACCATCACCTTGAGATGGCACGGCCCGCTGTGATGTTCCTCACGGAGACACAAATACGCCGCTCTGACGACACGTCTTACCTGTGTTACCCCGGCTATATCATCGAGGAACAATTTCGAGATAAAGCCGGGGTGTGCGTGTTCGTTAGGGCGGATGTTTGCTGCCGCCGGTTGCGCTGCCTAGAGAACCCCTCCAATTCCGTCCTTTGGCTGCACGTAGACCATGGCTCTATGAGCCAGATCTACGTGTGCGTCTACCGTTCCCACACAGGGGATTCTGAGACAACAAAGCTCTTCCAGTACCTCAGCGAGACGGCTGATGAAGCGCAGGTGCGGTTCCCGAACACTGACCTAGTATTTCTGGGGGACTTCAATGGCCATCACATTGAATGGCTGGGGTCCTTCAAGACTGATCATGCGGGTAGGGCCACCCATGCGTTCGCTCTCTCCCACGGTCTGACCCAGATGGTATGCGGGATCACCCGGATACCAGACAGTTCAGATCACGCGCCCGCTCTGCTGGATTTACTGCTGACGAGTCGCCCAGCCCAGTACAGTGTTTCGGTAGGAGCCCCATTGGGTAGTTCCGACCACTGTGTTGTTCACGCTGGCATGAAGGAATCACCTCCTGCACGTGCTGTACAAATGTCACGACGACTGTGGCACTACTCGTCAGCGGACTGGGACGGTCTACGCGATTGTTATGCGTCCGTCCCCTGGAGCCAGCGCTGCTTTGTAGGAAAGGCTCCCTCGGATAGCGCTTCTGCGATTGCTAGCGAGATCAGTTTAGGGATGGAATATTACATCCCTTTCACAGATGTCGCCAGTATCCGCAGAGCCCGTCCCTAGTTCGGGCGAGATTGTGCCAAAGCTGTTCGACAAAAACAGTCGGCATATCGCGCCTGGATCAGGGCCCGGGCTGTGTGCGACCTAAATGTGGGCCGCGCACAGACCTCAAAGCAGCGTACAACCGGGCCACAAAATCCAGCAAGAGGGCCTTTAAGAGAGCGGATGCCCAGCGCATCGCGCGGCTTGGTCAGGAGCTCACTTCCCATCCCACGGGCAGCCGTGGATACTGGCAACTGGCCAAAGCCGTGCAATCTAACTTCTGTCAGCCCTCGCTGCCACCGCTGCGTTACCCGGATGGAACACTGGCTCACAAAGCCCAAGAGAAAGCGGATATGCTCGCAGACCTCTTTGCGGCTAATTCCCGGGTCGACGACCGTGGCCAGCAGCCCCCCGCAATCGCCAACTGTGGCCACACTATGCCTGACATTGTACTCAGGCAATGCGATGTACGGGCAGTGCTGCGATCACTCGACATGCGAAAAGCCAGTGGCCCTGATGGCATTCCGGCGGTGGTACTACGGAAATGCGCAGCTGAGTTGTCTCCTGTACTAACTCGTCTGTACCGCCTGTCTTACTCCACAGGAATCGTGCCGGAGGTCTGGAAAGAGGCGAACGTACAACCGATCCCCAAGGAAGGGGATCGGTCTGATCCGGGCAACTATCGACCCATAGCTGTCACCTCAGTCATCTGCAAGGTGTTTGAGCTCCTCATCAACAAGCAGCTCATGCGATATCTCGAAGATCACTCGCTACTAAGTGATGGGCAATACGGCTTCAGGCCAAAACGATCAACGGGTGATCTTCTGGCATTCATAACGCATGTCTGTGGTGAGGCTATGGAAAGGCACGGCGAGTCCTTGGCGATTAGCCTGGACATCGCCAAAGCCTTTGATAGAGTCTGGCATGCTTCGCTCCTTTCCAAGCTTCCGGCATATGGTCTACCTCCTCAACTGTGCAGCTGGATGGCCAGCTTTCTGAACGAACGCCAAATGCGGGTCCTCTGCGATGGCCAGGCTTCTCGCTTTTTGCAAGTGAATGCCGGGCTACCGCAGGGGTCCGTGCTGTCACCAACTCTCTTCCTTCTGCATATCAATGATATGCTATCCCTCGGGAGCATTCATTGCTATGCAGATGGCACATTGCACGGGAGCTACTGGGCTCGTCCGGCGGCAGGGCGGTTGGAGATTGAGGAGGATAGACTACATCTCGTGGCTGATCTCGACAGGAACCTCAACTGTATCTCTCAATGGGGTACCGAGAACCTGGTCGAGTTCAATGCCCGCAAAACACAGGCATGTGCATTTACAGCGAAGAAATCCCCTTTCCTTCCCCTACCCTCTCTTCAGAATGCATTATTACCAATGAAGAACAACCTTGACATCCTTGGCATAGACGTTCGTCGAGAGCTCAATAATAAAAACTACATCGAAAGATGTATAGGGCTAGCTTCGCCGAAACTAGGAATACTGAATAAGGTAAAGAGATTCTTTACACCGGACCAGAGGTGTCTGCTGTACAAGACGCAGATTAGACCCTGCGTCGAATACTGCTCTCACCTCTGGGATGGCTCCGCGAAGTATCTGCTGGACGCTCTCGACGCTATGCAGCGACGGGCTATCCGTATTATAGATTGTCCGGAGGTAACGGGAAGCCTTGAGCCGCTAGCTCAGCGCCGAACAATAGCTTCCTTGGCCGCATTCTACCGTATTTACCACGGCGAGTGTTCTGAAGAGCTTTTCAATCTGATCCCACCCTCTTCCTTCCGATCCCGAACAACGCGTGCCGGGCAGAGATGCCACTCCCACACAGTGGATAGCATGTTCGCGAGAACCGAGCGTTTTAAACGTTCGTTTTTCTGCCGAACGATAGTGGCCTGGAATGCCCTGCCCAAAGAGGCACATCAGTAGGTCGTCAAGTTGAAGGCCACTCTCTATAGTATTGTGTGCTGTGAGAGTGGCCCACAATCGCTAGGCGGCGTCAATTTGGCGAACCAAATAAAAAAAAATAAAAAAAATTCTGGGGACGCGATATTAAAAAAATATAAAGGCTTTATTTTATTTATTATTTTTCGATAGTTATTGTGTTAACATGGTCTGCCGGTTAAGCGTTTCCCATGGAGAGGTAACAGCCCGTGGTTCAAATCCACCACAAGGACTATCGTTTTTGGCTATTCATGTAATAATATTATTGTAGGTACAGTCAGCTACAAAAGTTGATGAACACATTTAATTTTTCAAAACATCTAAACACTAAGATAGTTCATAATTAAGTGTCGTGTCAAGAGGAGAAAATAACCGTGTCATTAGTAGTTTACAATAAACAGTTAACAACAATTTTTGCATAAATCGCTGAAAATTAATAGCGACCAGCGAAATTTAAGGTGTTTATCAACTTTTGTAGCTGACTGTACTTAAACTATAATTAGTGAAATATTAAAGGTCTTATAGACACTGATTTTATACAAAAATAATGTCAATATAGTTTAGATATGGTTTACGGCACTTGGTGGAACCTATAGTAATGTACACACACATATCCCTAAACCCACAATTTGCTAGTATTTTTAGTCCCACGTAATAGGGGGCAAGCTTATTGCCGTCACCGGGCTAGAAAGTGGATTATGTCCAAAATGGCCGAATTAATTTCATAAAATAAGCAGCTATATTATAATTTTGAAAACTAAATTTGAAACCGATGCGATGAAATGTTGATGAAAGACAACAAAATCTTACGTGCCAGCCGATGTGGACAGCCAATTAAGTCTCGAACTCATAGTAAGTAATACCACAGTATAAAGAAAACTTAAAGCTATACAAGACCTTTCAACTGTGGTAATAAATAACTTCAAGGCATTGTCAATGACAATAGCTTGAAGATATAAGACAGTGTAGTAAAATGACTTTGATAATGTCGTAAGGCGAAACCGGTCATGTTTTTCGTACTCATTCAGTGGAATACTGTACAAGTGTGTTTGTTCGTCATATAATAATGTAAATATTAGTCAAACAGGCATGGTGTATAAATGTTAACAAGCAAGGTAACTTCATGGGAGTTTGCTCACACACACAGAGTTACGGGAATCTGTTAATACTCGTACCTATAAAATATTTCTCAACGTCAGTTTCGTCAATCACTTTGTTTTCTTCACGTTTTTCTTCACGTTAGGTATAAAGTGCGATCTCATTGTCATCTCCGGAAACTTTGCACGCGTTCACATACGCCTCGTACGCCATTCAATATTCTGCGTAGGTACAGCGTGAAGGAAGAGATGATTACGAATCCAGTGTTCTTGGTATGATTCTTCACCACCTTCGCTCTTTGACAGTTAAATATATAGACCACGACACAGGGAGTGTCGTGGATTTGAATCGTGTTACTTGCGTCGTAAACGGTTGATATTATATGTAGAAGTTGAAAGTTTGAAGAGTTACCCAACAGTTCGTGCTATTTGCAGTCAGTTTCAGAAACTTTATCAATCAATATGATGATAAATCAAAAGAAACTTTAAATACACAAGTTGATCCAAATTACTATTAAAACATACTCACACAATTGTTAACTTAATTGTATTTTTTTAAATTGAACATAAAAATTTAAATTAATTAGGCAACAGTCGTGTATTAATGATTAGTATGCTCGTGACTTTATTAGAGTACTTACATGACTATTATTTCTTGGAGACGTGAATGAATAGGTGATAAATTGTGAGCGCAAAGACTTACATACAAATAAAGTAAGTCAAACAATAGAAATTATTATTATCTTACAAAAGCTCAGTTTGACCTTAGTGCTTGCCGATTTAAACATATGACTCACACATCACTAACATACACTATGTTTTTTAATTTTTAATGATAATATTTTTTGGCAATAGGCGTTAATTAAATAAAAGGCCATTAAGCAACTCTATCGTCGCGAAATGCCAACTTACGCTAAGAAGCTTATTTAATAGGAATAAGTAGTCAAAGAGCTCTGTATATACCTCTGATATTGTATGAACCTACGAGTTTAAAGTCTCCCTTAGTCATCATCATCTACTTGCCCTTATCCCAATTATTTGGGATCGGCGCAACATGTATTCATTTTTCACACGTTGTCTCCACAATCACATCTTTCCTGATCATATACTCTTTCACGCATTCCATCTTTTCCTCTAGATTCATACTTTGCACCTTTCTTACCACGTAACTTTCCTCGCTTCTCACAAAATTTGAAGTCTCTGTTAATGAGTATTTATTATGACCACGAGAAACAAAGTTCTGTAAAGAAAGCTTTCAAACAAACTACAACTTCCAAGGTCAGTTCGAAAGAACTATTCATTGGCATTAAATAATAAACTACGCACCTATAAGCCTTTAAACAAGGTCGCCGACAAATTTGACTTCACTCATAACATTAAGCTGTCTGCAGAGAATTCTAGTTGATACAATTATGACAGTAACAGACTTGCTCAATGATTTTTTTTTAATATCTACTTATTGTAAATGACTTCCATGTAAGCAGCTAAAACATTGTCTTTGTTTATTTGTCATAGGTTATTTTTACCCACGACGGAACGGAGACGGTTTATGCATTTGGGATAAGAGGATGTTTGTTTGTTTGTTTTGCATATACATGCTGCCATTTTTCTCCAACACTACTAGTCCGATTGTGATATAGTTTTCATGTATGCTCTCCAAAAATTAAAAAGAAAATCAAAATTTTAAATTTTGTAAAAACCCACGACGCATTGAAAAGTAATTCAAAATAGGATAAAATTATTTACAAGAATATCCATCGTCGGCTGCCATCATTATTTTAAATTTCATCGTAAATAAAAATAAGTGTCATCAACTCCTAAAGGTCCCCATTAAGGGTGTAAGTACTCCAATTATTCACGTTACTATAAAAATGCATAAATAGTTCATTCAATGGCAGCCCCCGCAATATTGAAAATTTATTCATAAAGTTACAAAATAATATGTGGAAATTTTATATAGGCATGTACCTGAAATAAAGATTTATTTATTTGGAATCAATACATACATTAGGTAGATACTTCTAATCGGGTACAATATAATTATGCATATTAGCATATTAGCATATTAACATCCTTACAGTGTATTCACAGTATATTTATGAAATTTTATTGTATACCCACAAGAACAAAAGTAAATTTGTGAAAAATAGTGATAATCATAATCTAAACTTAAGAAATAAGGATAAACTGGCTGTTCCTAAATTTAGGCTTCATAAAGTGAGTAATTCTTTTGCGGGGAACTTTATTCGAATGTACAATACATTGCCAACCGAAATAGCAAATTTATCTGTCAATAAATTTAAAAAACTAATAAAAAGTAAATTGTGCCATAAAGCTTATTATAGTATTAATGATTTCTTAGATGACAAGGCGGCCTGGTTGTAACAACGTAACGAATTGCTCCTTTCTAAATAACTCTGTATTAGATTTAAGATGAAATATTTTGAAAAAAGCCAAGCTGAGTTTCTTGAGGGCTCTTCTCAGTCTCGTTGCATTTTGGAACCCTCGGTAGAGTCACACCAACTTTTGACGAATCTAAATAATTTTCTGAAAATTTCAAAGATAATAAACGTTATTTTATTTTATTTATTTTATTTTATTTTATGCTCATTTTTTAAATTGAAAATTGAAGTGCCCATTCGGAAAATGATCTAAGTATTTAAATGCTACTCCTTCACAAATTCCACGAGATATAAAGTACCCAACCTATTTTATAATCTCGTGGAAGTTGTTAAGGAATAAACTTTTCTGTGCAATCTCATCTTACTAATACTAGTGGTCGTCCTATGGGCGAACAGTGGACCTCGCGAACATTAAAATTTTTTTCGGGATTTCCCCCCATCCTCCATCCAATAAAAAAAAATACGCTAAAAATATTGTTTCTAGTAAAGGAATACTTGTGCCAAGTTTTGTGGAGATCAGTCTATAATTGGGGCCGCTAGCCCGGAAAAACATTAAAATGTTATTTGACCTTATTTACCTCATTTCCCCCCAATCCAAAAAAAGTCACGAAAAAAAAATTTACTAAATCAATGACCATTTGTTTTAAGTTTCGTTAAGATCGGATAAAAACTGTGACCGCTAGCCCGAAACACATACAAACAGACAGACCGACGAAAGCAAAATTGCCCAATCTCGAAATGTAGACGCTTCGCTCGCTCAACAAATTAGTTTATTGTGCTTTTTTCTGCTGCTACTAGGCAAGTGTATGTAGAATTAAGAAAATTTAATAGAAAAAAAATCACTTTAAAACGTAGGATATAATAACAAAGTATTGACTCAATTACATTCCTAATTGGCTTAGATTATATTAATAATAACTACATTCATATGAATCATTAATGAAATATTCATGGCAAAACGTAATTGCACTCATGGTTACATTTATTGGCATTCATAAACTGGTTTCCAGTAGGTATTGAGAGGAAAATTATAGGGTATATTAGCCTGTGTATAATAAAAATATCGCCAGTGGCTACGTAGTAGGTTCTACTATTCCCTATTATGTGCCATGGCGTATAATCGGTTTCAAATGGTTAATACAAGAAGTTTAAATCACGTGGTAAAACACGTCAAAAATGTACACAAAAACCGAAACTTCATCTTATGTACAAATAATTGACAGAATGGGACTTTATGGGACCAAATAAATTAAAATGGGACCACTTGGGAAGTAGAAGCCATGAATAAAAAAAAATTAAAATCCGTTTGTCAATATTTTGTTATTAATTATCATTATAATTATATATGTTATTAATAAGTAAGTTATTTTCATTATATTTCTTTTTGGCTATAATTAATAATTGCAAGAAATTTACACTGCCCCAACTGGTCCCAAAACAAGCTAAACTTGTACTGTGGGTATGACAACGGATAGAATACTTTATTTTTTTAAATGGAACATTCATTACACTAGTTGTGAAAATGCCATAGATTCTATAGATATAATTTCTTTCATTCAATTATTATTCGTTCGTTAAAATTATTTTTTAATAAATAGTTTATAAGTAAAATTCATCAATGAAATCCGTAGTAAAAATACCAAAGGTTTGTTCGTTAAAATATTCTTTAGTCAACTGTTTTTCGGCCAAACGTTCATTCGATCAGTAGTAAAAATACCTAATGTTTGTACGATAAACTCTTTTAGTCAGTTGTTCATTCGATCAGTAGTAGTGGCCTAATGTTTTGTCGGTCACACGTCAAATGATCAAATGAATTTCGGTCACCAGTGGTAAACCCAATAATAATAGTACAAATATGATATATGTCTAGGAATGAGGACGAGCTTCTTACAGATCGACAGATAGTTTCACAGAATCTAGCATGCTAGTTGGTCAGGAAGTATAACAGGGTTGCAGGTGGGGTTACAAAACACACTTAGAAATTCCAAAATTTAGTTTAAAATTTCGATTGTATGGACTAAATTTTTTAATGAATATAAATTAGGACTATTAAACTCTACTGTTTACGTGTGGAACAAGTTTAATAATGCCGTAAGGCGATACCGGCTCGGTTTTTAGATTAGGTAATAATTATATACCTAATAAAAAATGATAATAAGGGTACCTTGTACCAATACTAAAATTTCTGACCTACCTCTGTCGAATTCCACAGTAACAGTTCTGTCATCTCATTCTCATTAATTGTCATTTCCAGTTACTGAGCGTCTTCCTCGCTGGAGCACTTGCCGATCCAGACCCTGGTCGCATACCAAAGGTTTATAATGCCCTCATCACTTCCAACCAGAACTTAGAACCCAGTAAGGCGTATCCAGTGTATCAACCAGTACTGCACGACCCCTTTCCATTTTCATATCAGCCTTCATTCTTCTACGGTGGAGATTTGTATGGAAATGTAAGTGGTTTTCTTTTTTAAATTATCTGTAACACTGAACACCCTGAGCATATCTAAATAACAGTTACAAAGTAAATAAAAGCATATATACTCAGAAGTATAGGACTAGACTAGAAAATCACCGCAAAGCTATCTGTCCAACTCACCCTACAGGACTATTTCCGTCTCAAGAGAAGCAGCGTCCCCCGCAATTCATGATGCAACTCATCTGCTCATAGTCAGAAGAACGATTGCAAGATGCATATTTAAAAAAAAACTTTAACAAGGGATTTTTAGTAAAGAAAAAATAGGTAGGTATACGATGCATATAATATGTAGTAAGTATCTGAGCTACAATGCTTTGTTCGGAAGTATTTCGCTGTCGCGCGTGTTTCCACCCTCGTGTGGGTCCAACTCTGACATCCGGATTCTATTATTGCATATTGTATAATGACATGTGTTTCTTGTCACACGGATCACACTCAGGTTGGTCGTGAATTGATTTGATATGCTTGTGGGCTGGATCAACACGCGTATGGGTTTGCACGCATGAAAGGAAAAGCACTCTAGCGAGGCGTGGCTTGGTCATAAAATGCACACTCAGGCTGTGGAGATTCTATTTTGGTCGTATGTAAAATCTGTCCTGGTTGATAGAATTTTGGTTTGAGTTTCTATAGTGGAATCGATGTGGGACCTACAAATTTACTGACAAAGTGTGGGTGTGTAATGCATCACTACCTACCCCTTCCTAGAAATGGCCTGTCATAAAAACCCTTATGCAAGAGTAAGAGAATACAGGGTGTGACGGTTAGCCATACCCCGTCCAAGGATCCACTTATTTCTCGCCAGTCACACTAGATAGTGTGACGGTGAAGAAAAAAAAAATTCTGTTCCACACTGGTGTGACAAAATGGTGTGACGGTAGTCATACCCCAGTAATACCAAGTATTACTCATAGTTTATAACAAAATATTTTTAAATTTTGAGCAACTATATATAAAAAAAAAAACAAGGAAATAAAAATAATATTGGATTTCTTGTGTTTTTACTGCTGAATGAAAACTGTTTTCATGCGCATTTACATACAACCTACTAGGGCTGTTATAATATAGTAGTGTTTTTGCTCCAGATTTTTTTAATCTCATGAATAATTTACAAGCATGTAAAACAAACAAACAGGAACTTCAAGAACTTTATTTCGGCTTAGATTAGTTAGAGTGATGACTAATTAGGTACAATTTTTATTGAAGCAAGAAGTTTCATTATTCGCAATTCAAGGCAATACTTTTTTAAATAATTAAAATGAACCGTTAAAAATCAAGACTTTATAAAAGAATTGTGGGTTCCAGCTTTACATCAATTCATTACCCACAATTCTTTTCTGCAATATGTAGTGGTACTCTTAAAATAACAATAGATTTTCATATACATGTACTAGTGGTCCCAGCTAACTTCGTACCGCCTGAAATTTTGCTTATGAACCTTCCCTGAACCTCCACGAATATTTCATGACCCAAATTAGCCAAATCGGTCCAGCCGTTCACGCGTGATGTCGTGACCAAGGGAAATAGGGATTCATTTTTATATATAGAGATAAGAGCTTCAGTGAAGGTGATCGTTGACCTGTCGCAAGCATGTCCACCCTAAAACCTACAACTGAGTCGCAAATCTCAGTTGCCTGCGATGTGTTCCCCACTTTACCACTCTATGAACCTGGCGCCCGCAAAGTGAATCCATGGACTGCTTAGTATAAAATCTCTCTCCTCAATAAAACATTCTTATCAATTTCAGACTTTACTGCCTCACTCATCGTTATCGCCGAAGGACCATCAGTCTCCAGAACTGACACAGACAACATCATCAAGCCCACCAGCATCACCTGAGTCTTCTACATTAAATTCAGTTAAAACTCCAGAACTTGAAAAACCATCAGCTGATAAAGAAACCCAATCAGCTATACCAGACCCACCTAAAACGGAATCTCCAATTCTTTTAAATTCCTTTGGTCTTCCTCCACAAGTATTACCTCTTGGTCATATAGATCCAGTATTCAATACTTTACCACAGTTCAATCCGTTTAGCTATCCATATCCTACCCTCAGATATTACGATCCTTATGACCCATTTAGTTACAGTTTCCCTTCACTTTATCGACCTTTCCATAACGTTTTGGGACATCCTCTTTCCGTCGTACCAATAGCTCCTGCTGCGGCTGATAAGAAAGCTGAAAATGTACCCACATCGACTGAGCCTTCTGATAAATCTCCACCACCAGCCGAGCCGAGTGACCTCAATATATTGAATTATTCTTCAAAGGATCCCGCTATCCCCAATGTACCTCCACCACCACTTCCTCAAGGCGGCCTGAAGTCTGATAAATCTGAATAGTGATTAATAATTGTAATTTATATATTTTTTTATATTCTACTGATATTTATTATTGGATTCAAAACCTAATTCCTTTTCAGGGCTTTGTTGCAGTAGCTACCGGATGAGTAGAATAACTAGGTATGCAATGCATGCTGCTGTTGAAAAACTGAGCGAAGTGTTAAATTTTCGAACGACGATTTATTTTTTTATGTTCAAACTTTTTTGTATTTTTTTATATTCTAAACCACCCTGCCACACGTTATCACTGTGGTAAGTTTGAAGGAGATCGGTTCAGGCTATTAGGAGGAGTATGCGGACAAACGACATGCATGAGTCGCCTAAGATTGAGCTTCGCTGACTTCACTCAATAACCAAAATACCATAACTGGTCAGTTGGTAAAACTAAAAACAGAAATCACGGATTCAAAACCAGGAAAGATATTCCGTTTCTGGAGTTTATATTGTAAAACAGAAATAGTTCGTGTACTTTTCGCTTTAGTAAAATGCAATTCATACCATCAGAAGGTGCAAGATATAAATCTGAATTGGCTAATGTTTATTTTGAATCCAGTTTTCGTGTTTCACTTTTCAGGGTCTGTTTTTTATACAATAACCAAAAAGAATGAAAAAACATGGTATTTTAGTAGGTACATTTATTTATTTGATTTTTTGTTTATTTTGATAGGTTGTCAATAGTTGAAAATAATCTTACGTAGTAAATTATTTTCTATTATTCCTAACATATCAGAAGTTGCTTAAAAGATTGCGATCTTGTGTAAATAGTTGTATGTAACCTCAAGTACGAGTAGTTGCAGATTTGTAAATGCTTAAAAGTTGATGCTAATTACTTATTAGTTACTAGCGGACGCCCGAGGTTTCGCCCGCTTTACAAATTATATACTCAAAAACTTTCCTCGAGAACCACTCTATCCATTGGTGGAAACCGCATCAAAATCCGTTGCGTAGTTTTAAAGATCTAAGCATACATACACGGAAGCGACTTTGTTTTATACTATGTTATGATTAGCACTAATTAGAATGCTACTAATCTAGGAGCTAAAGAAATATATATCCCAGTCAATTCCAGTCTTCATAAAAGGTGGTAAATACCACTCATAAAAATGAATAGTGAACTGTTTTCCGTCGAACTGATAGCGTATTTTACACAAACACATGGTAAATCTATTCGGTTTATACTTGACCATCTCGGTGACAGGGGATTCTGATCGAAGGTAGATACAATTAACGAGTATTGTGCTGTTTAGATACCCCTGTGAACAAATACAAATGTCTTAAAATATTAAGATTGAAATTATAAACAGATCACAAAAACTGATATCATCGGCAGATCTCGAACCCTCTGACCACTTAGTTACGATGACCAATACATTAAATTTTTGCTTCGCATCACAATTTCTAGATCGCGCGCTATTACGGTTAGAGTTTTGTGATCTGTTTATAATTTCTATCTTAATATTTCAAGACTAGTTTAAGCAAACTCATTCCTTTGAAATACATAAATACAACAGTAGTATCATGTAACCATCAAAACACAATTTCTTAACTACCTACCAAGTATGAACTTAATTATTAAATTGTAATGTTTGTTTGTTTAGATGATACTTAAAAATGGTTAAACCAATCTTAATGAAATGTAGTACGAAAAAGGGTCCCCGTGATATAGTTTTATGATTCCCAATTCTGCGGAAACAAATAACCGGGATAAAAAGGCTATATATTATTAAATCAGCTATCCGACAGTGAAAGTCTCGCCATTTTGGAGATTAGCCAGAACAAACAGACAGACAGGAAAAAAAAGTTTTCATATGGGTAGATAATATATTTTCGTATGCATTTAGTGAAAAGCTGTTAGTTTGGAATAACAGACAGACACTTCAATTTTATTTATGTGTTTGGATTCAAAATGACTAAGTACAGGCAAAGATTCAGACTCCAAAATGAGAAGCAATTTGTATGTAGATAACTTTGCTGTTGAACTTTATCAGGCGTAGTATTAGTCATGAAATTACTGAACAAATAATAGTATTCAGAAAACGACAGAATTAAGTTTACAATAGAGAATTTAAAAAAAGAACATAATTTACCCTAATTACGAGTTTTCCAATAATCTCGGTGTCCGTTATGTGATCGTGATAGACTAAAGTTTTGCTTTTCGTAGCGCATTTGCCATACGTATATTCACTGTGAACTGTGTCTGAAATGAAACAAAATACGTACTTAAATATTACAACCTAAATTAAATATTGAAACAAGATGTGGAACTTCTTCTTCTTTCTTTAAAAACGTGGCTCCATCGATATTTATCGATGATTTCGCCAATGTCAAGGTAATGCTTGATTAGTTGATAGTCCCGCACAGAAGAACTAGTTATTCCTAACTAGCTCCAGGTGCAGGACAAGAAACGTTATTGGGTATGAGAGAGTGTGGAAACCCGAGAGCAGAGCGCCAGAGGTAACCTAAAAAGCCACCTGGCAGGCGCTCAGCAAAAATCGACCTTCATGTGGAACTTAATTAAATAGCAAACGAAGGTCACTGGCATTTATTACATCCACATTACGTCAATCACTTTGTAGGTTCCTGGTAGTAGGAGGTGAGCCTATTGCCATTTTAAGGCACTATGTATACTGAGTGTTACATAAGGGTTATATCAACCCGAAGACACCCCCATCAGCTGGTCGACCAGAACCTCTTCCGATATGTGTCGACCCCAAACCAGACAAAAATAAATACATTATTACCGAATAAAATACTCTTGTCACATCAAGTAGGTAGTACAAATAATAAACCTTTGTTTCTTGTTTGGCGGTCGACACATATCGAAACGGGCTCTGGACGATCAGGGGGTGTATTCAGGTTGATACGAGTATAACCCTTATGTAACACCCTGTATGTAATAATTGTCACCTTGTCCGTTTGTCAGCAAGTGCATCGCGTGCCGGTTACGATGAGTTGATACTACTCCTTAGCATTCTAAGAACTAGAGAACGGCAACGGCAATACGCTCAAATTGCAGTTAGACTGGAAACCCGACCTCAACTGAATTAGGAAACGGCTCAGTGGATGATGGTAGGTTTATAAAATACACAGACATACAACTACCAGTGAGAAATATATGAGATTATTTAATTATACCTAAAGAGAGACTCAGGAAAGATGTTTGGTATTTTAGTACTCAATCACGCTAAACCCAGTGGTTGATAACGAAAATTTACCATTTTCTGAATTGATATCTACCACACGATAACTATTTAGTTTTATTTATAACTTGTAAATTAAATTCAATAATAATAATTAAGTACCATTGGGCTCCTCCAAGTCTAAAAACACAATACTGTTGAGAGCTGAGTACGTTTCATATAATGCCACTTGAGTAACTGCAAATCAGAACACATCGTTATTTACATATATCATCTGCTTGTAACCAGAGACGCCCGGCAACGGATGTTAGAGCGGAATTAAATAAAAAAACATATATCATAATTATTGTATAATGTATCTACAGTAGTTAGTAGGTCAAGCCAAGAATTTTTGTTGTTGTTGATTTTACAGATATCACGTGTGATTTTAATTTTTTTTTTATTGGAAGTTTTATGAGGTACCTACAGTTTAGGTACAAAGGAGAAGACAGGATCGCCGTCAAGTACAGGAGGAAGGCTAGGAACCCCCATACAGGACACATTGTTCTCAGCGTAGCGCCCATCGTGTGGCGCCGAGTAACATCTCAGGGGTACGTCCACATTGATCTTCAGCGCATTCGGGCGGAGGACCAGTCCCCGCTAATCCAGTGCAGCCGCTGTCTGGACTACGGCCATACTAAGAGGTTCTGTAAAGAACCGGTTGACCTCTGCAGCCACTGTGGAGGTCAGCATCTAAAGACAGCATGCACGGATTGGATGGCGGGTGTCCCACCCAAGTGCAGAAACTGTGTCAAGACCAAACAGGATGACAACGAGCACAACGCCTTTGATCGAGACTGCATAGTGCGCCGCAGGAGGGACGAATTAGTTCGCCTGACTGTGGCGTACTGCTAAGGGCGCACATGGCGACTCCACCATCTATAGGGTGCTCCAAGCGAACCTGCAGAAGAAGAAGCTGGCAACTACTGAGATCCTCATCGAGGCTAAGAAACGCCTAGCCGCAGTAGCACTCCTCCAAGAGCCAGCGGTCGATGGAAGCGGGCTCATGAGAGGGCGCACCGGCGTGAGAGTTTTCCAGAACACAAAAGTAGGGGAGGGTAGGGTGAAGGCGGCTATCGCCGTCTTCGACAATGACCTTACGGTCATCCAATACCCGAAACTCACCACAAACAACATCGTTGTGGTGGGGATCCGAACAGTGTCCTGGGAAATAGCGCTGGTGTCTTTCTATTTCGAACCGAGTCACCCGCTCGAACCGTACCTAATCCAGCTACAAAAGGTCGAAGAGACACTCGGCTCAAAGAATTTGATCGTTGGAGGAGATGCTAACGCGAAGAGCACCTGGTGGGGCAGTCTGAAGATCGACAAGCGAGGCATCGATATGGCCGGTACTCTAGGGGATATGGGACTCCATATCCTTAACAACGGTACAACTCCGACCTTCGACACCTACAGGGGAACGCAGAGATACCTCAGTTTCATCGACCTCACAGCCTGCTCGGTAGATCTTTTGGATCTAATCGAGCAGTGGAGAGTAGATACAGGTCTAGTGAATTCCGACCACAACGGCATTTTGTTCGGCATACGACTTGCAAGAGCTAAAGGTGTGGCGGTCAGCAGAACCACTCGTAGATTCAACACCAAAAAGGCTAACTGGTCTGAATTTGTAACTAAATTCAGCCAGTTAACAACCGAGCGTTCACTACACACAGGACAAATAAACGCGATTGGTTCTGTTGACAGGCTTGAGGAAGCGGTGAATGCCTACACGGACATGCTGGTGGAGGTATGCTTGCAGTCTATGCCTCTCAAAAAGACCAATGAGGGGATCAGGGTGCCGTGGTGGTCTGAAACACTCACGAAATTGAAGAGAGAGGTTGCGACCCGGAAAAACCGCATCAGGTGCGCAGCACCGGTGAGAAGGGCAAAGGTAGTCGAAGAGTATCTCAAGAAGAAGGAAGAATACGAGGCTGAAACCTCCCGAGCCATCATCGATAGTTGGAAGAACTTTTGTGCTAGGCAGGACAGGGAAAGTATGTGGGAAGGGATCTACAGGGTCATATCGAGAACGGAGCGGAGAGAAGAGGACCTACCGTTGGAAAGGGATGGAGTGAGCCTCGACTCGAAGGGTTCAGTCGCCCTTCTGGCGAACACTTTTTACCCAGAAGACCTACCAGAAAAGGACAACGCACACCACAGCCGAATCAGATCAAAAGCCGGTATGGTAAATGTTGGTACCGAAAATGAATTTTGCGACCCACCATTTACAATGGCAGAACTTCGCGTGGCGTGTAAGTCCTTCAACCCCAAAAAGGCCCCAGGGGCCGACGGATTAACGGCAGACATTTGCTGTCGAGCAATCGACACGGATCCCACATCTTTCCTTGCCCTGTTGAACAAGTGCCTCGAACTCCAAGACTTCCCACGTATATGGAAGGAGGCAACCGTTGTCATCCTGAAAAAACCCGGAAAAGACGATTACACCGTGCCCAAGGCCTATAGACCCATAGGGCTTCTCCCTATCTTGGGCAAGATATATGAGAAGCTGCTTATGTCCCGAGTTAAGCACTACATCCTCCCAAGACTGAGTACCCGTCAATACGGATTCATGCCCCAGAGGAGCACCGAGGACTCCCTCTATACCCTAATGAAACATATTCGCCAGAAACTCCAAGAAAAGAAACTTATTACTGTGGTATCTTTGGATATAGAGGGAGCCTTCGACAGCGCATGGTGGCCTGCCATAAGAGTCCGGTTGGCGGAGGAAAACTGTCCACCTAACCTGAGGAGGGTGATAGACAGCTATCTCGATGAAAGATCAGTCCACGTCCGGTATGCTGGTGAGGAGTATACAAAATCGACGAACAAGGGCTGTGTTCAGGGTTCAATAGGGGGCCCCATTTTGTGGAACCTCCTATTGGATCCGCTCCTCAAAGCCCTGGACAAAAACGGCGACTACGTGCAGGCATTCGCCGATGATGTCGTCCTAGTCTTCGACGCGGAAAGCTCCCAGCAGATTGAGGCAAGGGCTAATGCCGCCCTCGAACATGTTAGGAAGTGGGGTGTCGAGAACAAGCTAAAATTCGCTCCACAAAAAACCAACGCAATGGTGATTACGAGGAAGCTTAAGTACGACACCCCGCTTCTTACCATGGGAGGGGTCGACATCCCGATGGTAGGGGCGATCAAGATGCTGGGAGTGACCATAGACGACAAGCTGACTTTTAAGCCGCACGTAGCTAACATAAGCAGAAAGGCCTTGGGAATTTACAAACAGTTATCCAGAGCGGCAAAAACCAGCTGGGGCCTTAACCCTGAGGTCATCCGAACAATATATGTGGCGACAGTGGAACCGATTGTGCTGTATGGCGCCAGCGCGTGGGAACCGGCGGTTCATAGGAGGGGTATCATCAAACAGCTGGACACCGTGCAACGCCTAATTGCACAACAGATGATCAAAGCCTACCGTACGGTGTCGCTCAACTCGGCGCTGGCACTGGCTGGGATTCTCCCCCTCGATCTCCGAGTGAGAGAGGCAGCAGCCTTATACAGAGCTAAGAGGGGGGAACCGCAGCCGGTGCTTCGCGGCCGAGAAGTCGAGAGTATGTACTCGGCTCTCGCAACCCCACATCCGTCTGAAATGAAAGAGATAGGTCACGTCAGCCTGGTAAACCAGGAGCAACTTGCTGCCAGCGGTGAGTATGACATGCGCATATTCACCGATGGCAGCAAGATTCAGGGTCAGGTCGGAGCCGCTCTCTCCATTTGGAGGGGCGATGCCGAGAGTAAAACCCTGAAACTCAAGCTCGCCGACTATTGCACGGTTTACCAGGCTGAACTTTTGGCTATAAGGAGCGCCACACGGGAGGTGCTGAGGATACGGGCGACATCGTGCGGTATCTATAGTGACTCCATGGCGGCCCTTCAATCGGTCCAGAACCCAAGTTGCCTCCATCCACTTGCGGTGGAGACGAGACACAATGTTAACACATTGATGCGCCAGGGAACAGCTGTGTCTTTCTACTGGGTCAAAGCCCATGTTGGATTGGATGGCAACGAGCGAGCGGATGTTCTGGCCAAAGCGGCCGCCATGAACCGAAAAAAGAAACCTGATTACGACCTCTGTCCGATCTCATTCGTCAAGCGAAGTATTCGTAGTGCTTCGCTTGACGAATGGAACCGGCGATATACAGCGGGTGATACTGCGGCCATCACCAGAATATTTTTACCGGATGCACTGACGACATATAGCACAATTAGGTCAATAAACATTGATGGGATCACAACCCAAATTCTAACTGGGCACGGGGGTTTCTCCGCATATTTGAAGCGCTTCAAGTGCAAGGAGGACTCCGCGTGCATTTGTGACCCATCAGTCAGCGAGACAGTCCCACATATATTGTTCGCGTGTCCCGTCTTTGCGCAAGATAGATTTTATCTGGAACAGGAACTGGACTGTGATGTCGGACTAAGCAATGTTAGTGACCTGATGCAAAAATCTAACAGGGACAAGTTCCTGAAATACTGCAGAAAAATTGCCAACGTAGTGATAAACCGAAACAAAACTCGGTAACAACGTATGTTTCCATAATATTATAATAATATTTTAATGACAAGCATAAGCAATCGTAAAACAGCAGTAGAGTAGAGAAACAAAAAACATGCATAACACAGACCGACACACAAAGCACACAAATATAACAAAGAGACAAGATGAAGCAGAGATATAATTAGCCGCTGGCAAAAAGCCATTATTATAAGCAGGCAACATCTTGTAATACAAAATTGAAAGAGAGCAAGTTAAAAATTTACACAAGTAAGTGTAAACAGATAAAACATGTAACGAGCAATAACCCACGGCAAAATGCAGAGTGCCCTAAAAGGTAATACATGTAGAGTAAATCTTAAATTGTATAAAAATTTATTTGCACGCAAACAAGCTGCAAAATATAATATTGCGAAAATGTAAAAATGAATAAATATCGTAAAAATGTAAAATTGTATAACGATGTTTAAAAAATGTAAAATAGAATAAATACTGACAAAAACTTAAAATAGAATAAAAATTGTTATAGAATGTAAAATTGAATAAAATAGAACTAAGATATACCTAATTGTATGAAATGTAAATTTGTAACCCACCAAAAACTATAATAGAAACTAAGATGTAATTATATGTAATGTAAATTTGTAACCCACCAAATATAAGAAAAGACCATGTTGAATCATTACCCCCGAAATGAAATAAATAAAGAAATAATTTAGTTAGCGAGAATAGGGTTTCGAAAATGGGAGTCCCACCCATAAAAAGACTGAAAGAGATGTATGAAAGAAAGAAATAGTATGCGGCATAAAAGTGCGAGAGGAATACGAGAAGAACTGGTATGACAAAGAGAAATAGTTTAACATAGTCTCCACTTAAGGGGGAGGTAGATCGCGGGCCAGGCCACAGCGCCTGGACAAAAAAAAAAAAAAAAAAAAAAAAAAAATTTAGGTACAGTTATTTGGTGCAAATTTTGTGACTATTCAGACATGTCTCACGCCATCCTGACACACACGTAAGTAGCAGCACTAACTTTAAAGTAAGAATGTAAATTATCGTCACGATATTGTGTCGTTATCGTGCAATGAAAACGCCTAATAACATAGGTACCTACTCATATAACATATTATTATTACTTATTAACAGTTGCAAACTAAAATGGTGTCTAAATCTATCCACGAGAGTTGAAATTCAGCACACCCGGTTAATAGGGTAGATGCCTACAACTAAAATAAATAATTTAAAAGTGTTTACTACATGAAGAATCCCAAAGCATGTACGTATATTGTATTCACTCTTATTATCTTTATTTAATTAATTTTTCATTATCAATTGAATCATTAATAATTACGGATTTGACGCTACATAATAATGACGTCATTGTTGAGTTTTTCATACAAATTTCTATGAAGTGTGTTTCGTTTTGATATTTAATAAAAAAAAGGTGATTTGATTTAACAGTCACCTACCTCATTAGAACTTAACTTACCACAGATCCATGATGACATAATTATGTACAACAAATACATTATGAACGACTCCCCTGCGATATGCAAACAGAATAAATAATCTGCGAATTATTTCGTGTAGAATACTAGTTTGCTCCTCTTTCGTACGAAAAGATATCTTAGACTATTTAATAGTCGAAGTAGTGGTACCTACGTCCTAACTGCATTCTACAATTGTGCGAATTTGTTTTCGAATGAAAAGTGGAAACAACAACCACTCTCGTAACACAAATAAACAAATTGTTGCACTTTACTTTCAACTGGCATTCCGATAACTTGAGTTTGATTCCATCACATTGCATAGTTGGAGCCAACCGCATTGCAGTTGATAGGATTCTAAAGAAAAGTAGCTAATATATACAATATTCACAACCTGCATTATGCTATAGGTAGGTATGCTTTTAGTTGGGAGAAGCATCCTCATGGTTTTGAAGCCAGCTTTAAATCCGAAAATTACAAGAAATAAATCTCTTTGCTATTCTAATTGACTGAGGGAGCGAAGCGACTGAAGTCTGCGTTTCAACTTGCAGACTGGGGAGAATTTCTTTCGTCTGTACCTCTACATGTCTACATCTACGGGTTCCTTCAGATCATGTTTGCGGCCGTATTTATCAACCGATTTTCATGAAACTTTACACACACAATCCTTGCTTACAATGAATAACAAATGAATGATATTTTTTGGATTGGATGAAAAATTAAAGAGTAATAAAGAAAATTGAAAAATAAATGTTCTAAACAAAACTCCCGAAGTCTACGGTCTGTCAAGAATGCAATCCGTAACCATAGCAACCAATATAAATGAAATCAAAAGTCATGCAAATAAATACAATTTAAGAATAAACAAAGCCGCTCCCGAAGTCTACGGTTCACAGAACCACTAGTTTAGCTTGTTTATATTAGTACGATTAGGATTTACATAGTAACTAAACAACGCTGAAAGTCTTATCGCTCGAATGTCAGTTAACAGCTAACTCTATAATCTAGGTGGTCGTATATAGGTGAGGTCTAAACTCCAAGTGGTTCGAAATTATTGAATATACATCGACTCCTGAGTTACCACAAGTATTTATAATAATTATGAATTACGCTTACCATAGTTACAATTTGAAAAGACAAAGTTTTCTTACCGGTCAAGGGCTTAATTAATCATAATATGACCTGGAATATTGAGTAACTAGTCTTAGAATTTGACCGTGGACTGTGGGGCTCAAAACATTCAAAGTGCACGGCAAAGGCAATATAACAAACCTAATAATTCCTCAAATTCACTCTCAGAATCAGAAAACATTGTTGTTAGATATTAGATACCTACCTACTAAATTAAAATTTATAAGAAATCATAGAGTTGCATGTCATCAGTGTCGATGTGTACGTCAGACGTCGTAAGACGTAGTATACGTAGGACCAGTGTGTCGCTGTTTCCCACGTCGCGTGGCATACGTCGTATGTGAAGAACCAGTGTGTTTCAAGATTATAGGTTCAATGACTAGCAAAATGTGAACGTATTAAACACCTCTGTTATCCCTTCGGAGATGAGGATATTGCTATTGCATACGGTGCCCGGTCACGGCAATAGCCTAGTCTTAAGTGGGATCAAGAAAACTACTGGCAAAATATAGATTCTGCCTATCAGTGTGTGTGTGTCGAATGTTTTACAGTATTTTGTTGCTTCATTCGTCTTGTAAACACTGTTTGCATGGAGTTTGTCTTCAGCTGCGACATCCTGTTTATTACAAGAGATGAACACGACTGTCAGTATACACTTACAATTTGCTCACTAAACATTTACTTAAAAGTTTTAATTTCTTGTCTCCAGCAACAATGGTGTTATTTATTTATATTGGTATTGTCATGTCTATAGTAGTTACTGGTAAGTAAAAAATACTTACATCTTCATAGAATATCTTAGACTGATATCTAAACGGTTCTTATTCGTGATAACGTTACTAACTGATTATTTTTAATTAAGCCACCTTTTAAAAGTATTAAAATATCTAAGTATTGAAACAGCTTATTTCCCTACGTTGCAAATCTATTATTCTTCGACAATCGTAACAAAAGTCTTTCATGTTCTACATATTAAATGACTCAATTGTACAGATATTCCACAAATTCTTTATTGGTATTGACATGACTGGTTTCGCTCTCTGGCATTTTAAAGGTATTCATTAATTCACTTCACAGTTTACATTTATAATAGAGTCATTTTATAATGTAGTACTACATGTTCCACCAAGTATCTTTCAAGTTCTCTCCTTATCTTTTTAACATTTAAAGAATATATCAACCCGTGATCACGGTTGGTGCAATTCAACCAAAACGTCGGGGAACGTAAGGTATCGTACCTTTGATTTATGTCTTACAATATGTAATGTTAGATGTTCTAAGTTGATATTGATCATGAAGACGTCGCAACTTGATATACATACCAAGAATTTTATAGTAAATACGAGGATATACTACGAACCAGATGTTGGAATTCCGGAGGCGAAAATGGATGATGATGTTAGATACAGACCTGAACCAGTAGAAGCAGATCATGTCCTCTACCCGGCACTCCATCAAGAGTATGGTGAAAAAGACATAATAAAACAAGTTGAGCACGAGCGTGAAGATTATTATCCGAGAAGTAAGTACTTAATCATTACTTAAGATACAATGATTGCTATAAAATAATAGGATTTTGTGGTAGAACTATGTTTGATTATTTTGTTTGATTATCTGTGCTCTGACATACGTGTTAGAGTGATTTGCCAGTCATTATTACCGATTAAATATTTCTTCTTCTTAAGAGCCATTTTACAAAATGCGCCGTCTTAGTACTGTGCCCACTTGTGTATCGTAATTTATTGTAATTTCGATTGAAGTTATATAAATATTTTGACAAAGTATATGCAAGAATTTCCTATATTACTGCAGAAATCGGTTCTCTAATGAACGTAGTTTATTTTGGAATAATTTTATTTTTGTAATTACTGTGTATTTAAACCAAAAATCACGATCAAATTGCGACGTTAAACTCAAAAATTGGCCGAATGGTTTATTTTTTGACTAAATAATTGTAATACAATTCAATCATCTGTTACATTAAATGACGATTAAAATATATATCCAATGCTTTATGTATTTTTTTAAACACAATTTATAAGTATTTTTGATTGAAATACGACTCTGAAATCAACTCTGCACCCGTTTTTCAATAAAATGCTTGTGGGAAATTGATTACTATAGATCAAATAAGTTATTTTTAGTAAATGTGTTACATTAAACGTCAACACGAAAGCTTGGCCCAATTTTTGCGCATATTCAATAACTTCTAGTTATTACAGACTATGGTAATTTAGGAGCTCAAAATATTAGAAATTCGTGCGAAAACGTGTAATGGCTCTTAAAGAGATAATCTATCGAGATAATGGTGAATGGTTCTGTTGGATTACTCCAACCGACGACCACGATTGGAGCAATCCAACCAAACTTGGTTTTCATTTACGGTCAAGGTCACGCGCAGGCATAGTATCGCGCTAGTAATATTGTTTATACGACATATTTTTATGCAAGTAAGACGCACTATGTTTTCTCTCTATGCATTAAATTGGATCCGTTCATATTGGTTACAACTAACGCCAATGCGAAGACTTATTGGTTATCTGACAAAGAGCCAAAGAATGTTCTTCTACGGAAATACACGGCAAAACGGAACGCGACCAAGTGCAAGAATATAAATGGAGATTTTTGTTTCTGGTAATCATGCAAAGAGCCAGATTACCAGATTAACTCCTGCACGAACGAACTCACTACATTCAAGTTTGCTACCACCCTGGAAGGATGATGCTCCTCGGGTATGGATATACGTCAACCGAAGTACTTTGTCTCTCGCCTTAATCATCGCGCCTTACGCAATAATTAGCAAGCGGCTTAACGATGACGCACGAGACACGCAACTGAATGACAACGACGTTCAAGAGGAATATTTTTAAATGTTAATTTTTTATACATTTCCAGTCACTATTTTCACATATTGTTATTATACTCTAAAATGGGATTGGTTATCTAGACTTACTAACTAATTTTGAATGTACAGTCAGCTTCTGAGAAAAGGAACCCCCCTTGATAATGACATGAAAGCATTAAAGTTTTTTGAATCGTTGTGTATATTGCATGTTGGTCTAGTGGTTATGACCGCTGCTTTGTGGACACGGCAACCGAGGTTCAAATCCTCGGACACAAGTTCTTTTTTTATTCATATAATATTTTTTTTATTTTCTTAAGCTTTTTTTGTCAATTAATATTTAAAGAATCAAATTTTATAGTAGGTATGAGGTTTGTAAGAAAAGATAGGCTTATTGCATAAACAATATTAATTTATTTCTCGAATTACATTTCTAGGCTTTTTTCTTTCCTCTTTCCATTTCTTTTGAGTTCCTCTTTCCGTTTCATTGAGTATACAGTTTTTCTATCTGAGTTAAATTGGGGTTACTTATTTTTAAATTTTACCTGACCTAAATTTATTGACAAAATACCCTAAGTGAAGTATAAAATGTTTATTTAATATACTGAATATCGCCGCGTCACATGACTCACGAATGACGTCACGTGATGCGATCGTTCGCCTTTTTTTTGCATGTTCATATTAATTTGTAATTTTCTGATATTTTTCGTCTTTCGGCTCAATTGTATACCAAGATAAAATTTACTCACAAAAAAATACCAAATTAATTTATATGCTGTTTGAGGATACGAACTCGCATCTCCAGCGCCAGCCAATCACCTAGGCCGTGCCTTATACCACTAGGCTTGGTTCACTTGATAATAATGGCGAAAATATGAATAGCATTACTCCTTTTAAAATTATTGTTCTCTGGGAGCAAGAACAAAACATAAAGAAAATAGCACGAGATATGGGCATAACGGTAAGAGTTACGATAAAAATATATTATATACCTATTTATTGCTTAATCATGTCACATTTTTATTTACAAGTTAGTTTTTTGGAATTTCTTTTTTTATTATCATTTTCATTACAGAGAAATACAGTGCGTAGATGGAATCGAAGGTAACAAGCGACGGGTGATATAAAATGTGAACGCCAAGGACCTCGCCCAGTTGCTTACACTCATGAATCAGAGCGGCACCGTGATATTGTGGAAGTTCACTCAGTGGCACCCTTCAAAACTACGCGCTCAAGTGCTGAAACTTTTGGAGTGTCGCAGAGTACTGTTCGACGACATCTACACGCTGCGAATATCCATAATTATAAGCCAGCCAGAAAGATTCAACTTACTGACGATCATCGCACCAACCGAGTAAATTTTGCTACTCGTTATTTAAATTTCGACTGGGAAAACGAAATTGTTATATTTACCGACGAAAAATGCTTCAAGTCAGATAGGGATGGCCGAAAAAATTTATGGAGAAGAAGTGGCCAACGGTTCAACCCTAAAAACATATTAGACTTGAGAACAAGCGGGCGGTTAACATTAGGTAAGTAAGTGATTATATTCTTTAACATAAAATAAATTAATAATAACATAAAACTAATACATACATATATCAATATATAATGTTATAGTTTAGCATGTTGGTTCTTTCTTTGTGATTCACAGGAACAAATAACATTTCATTTTTCAACCATTCTTTTATATTCAAAGATTGTACAGAGTGTAAAAAATTAATGTTTGCAACTTTAAATAAATAAGTAAATAAATATTGTAGTTATGTTTCTAGAATTATCTAATATTAAATAAACATTTTATACTTCACTTAGGGTATTGTATTTTGTCAATAAATTTAGGTCAGGTAAAATTTAAAAATAAGTAACCCCAATTTAACTCAGATAGAAAAAACTGTATACTCAACCAGGAAATGTAATTCGAGAAATAAATTAATATTGTTTATGCAATAAGCCTATCTTTTCTTACAAACCTCATACCTACTATAAAATTTGATTCCTTAAATATTAATTGACAAAAAGTGCTTAAGAAAATAAAAAAAATATTATATGAATAAAAAAAGAACTTGTGTCCGAGGATTAGAACCCCGGTTGCCGTGTCCACAAAGCAGTGGTCATAACCACTAGACCAACATACCATATACACAATGATTCAAAAAACTTTAATGCTTTCATGTCATTATCAAGGGGGGTTCCTTTTCTCTGAAGCTGACTGTACATTTACTTTTATTGTTACTTTTTATTGTTAACTTAATTTTTTTTTCTTCTCTTCTCAAGGAGTTACTATGGCGGAGCCATAGAATGTAACTTGTATTATATTCTGTCATTGCAACCTCAGCAAATTATAATATTATTTTGGTACGTGCGTTTATGTAAATACAAATAAGCACGTACCTAAGAATTGCTGTTATGTTCACCCCACCTTGCTAATGTACATTTCCTTTGTTTGTAATTAATATATAAGTTTAGATATAATACTAATACAAGATCAATCTATCAGTCAGATATTATACAGTAATTACTATACATAATTTGGTCGAGGGGCTCGTGGTCTAGTGGTAACCGACAATGTTAACAAATTGCAAAGGTTAAGCAACATCGACTCAGGCTGGTCTTAGGATGGGTGACCATTTCTTAAGACACTGAGACCCCTCCGTGCCTCGGAGAGCACGTTAAGCCGTCGGTCCCGGTTGTCATACAAACATCTATGGCAATCGTTAGGGGTAGTTGGATCCCTAAATCAAAAATCCGACCGGTCTAACTACAGAACTTCGATATCGCCCATGGGTTGTGAAGGTCAGATGGCAGTCGCTTCACGGAAAATATCGAAGTTCAGCCAAATCGCAGTTAGACTGGAAAGCCGACCCCAACTGAGTTGGGAAAAGGCTCGGTGAATGATGATACTATACATAATTTCTATTGTTTTACTTGCTCATAATAAGTGCCAATAGTTCGAGGTAGAAATGGGTGTTTTCACCCGAGTTACACACTCTACTTTTCATTTCGAATACGAGGAAAGAAAATAAAAGTCAAATAAAAAAATTATAACAATAGAGATTGATCACGTATTAGGAATTGTACTTCCCGCCTTTTTTTAAATAATTTTGTCATTCGCCTTCTTTTAGGGCAGGCTAGAGTCTTTTAATCATACAGCCTTGTCATTAGTAAAAAAAATCCATTCAAAATAATCTTCAGTTTTTTTAATCATACGTTATCAAATAAAATAAAAATGTATTAAGTTATAGCTTTTCAGTGCATTAAAATCATCATATATACATTGCAAGTATTAAATTTCATTAATTTATTTAAAATAAGCTTTTGTATGTAAAGATGCGACGTTGTACTGCGTTCCATGAGTTGTTTGGTGTGACTTTGCGACGGTATTCGACGGAAACTACGACAACAAATGTATACTTGTCACGTTGTTCTATGGAATTTCACATTGATCTAATGTCGTATATTATAGGTGGGTAAAATTAAAAACTTAAACACATTAAAACTTATTTATTTCTGAAGTTTAGACAAGGTCAAAATGGCAACAACAGCGAAAACTATATCAATAATAAAAAGAAATAAAAGTTTTAACAAAAGGTGTAATTATTTTATCATAATATGGCGTCGATCAGTCTTAATTCAAGACAATCACAAATTATTATTACTATTACTTAACAAAGTCGAGATCAAGAATCAAAATTAATCAAGTTTGGGTGCAAAGGGGCCCTTCTTACATCTATCGGGCCCCAGCGACCTCACCTGCTAGTGGCGCACCTGCTGATTAACGGACGAGGTTCGTATATTACGGTACCCATGTGGTGGCTTTGGCCCCTACGTGGATACCAGGTGGTACAACAGTATTGGTCCGGGGGGGTACCACCGTGCAGCTGTGCTAAAGCCCCCCAAGTAACCCAGCCCAGGCTGGGTTGCGTTAGGGGTTCAGCAGCTGCACTGCCGGGCCCGGGACGGTGTATGGTGCGGCAGGCAGGGGTCCAGTGGGGGCGAAGCGGAGTCTAGTGTGGGTGGTGTGGGTGGTGTGGGTCGATTCGCCGGCCAGGGAGACCCTTAGCAACGGCGTTGCCGCGGCCCCCGCAACATAGTCATGGGGCCCGCCTGGGACCAACCACCCCAGTAGGGTGCCCCACATGTTGCGCATAATCCTGTTGTGGGGTCGCCGCTCCGGGTGGTAACCGGTGTGGGGTAGCGGCGGCCTTGCATCAGGGGGGTTTGGGAGCCCTTCCGTCCGGCGGGTCGGCTCCGACCTAACCACACGGTTCTAGACGAAGCTAGCCTCTGCACTTTGTCACTTACTGCCGCACCAAATATCGCCCTGTCTTCACGCTTCCCCATATTTCACAATGACAGTGCAACAATATAATAGACGGTACACAGCGGCCCCTAGAAACCCCACAAAGTTGACTTCGTTTGAGGTGGAGTTCGCGAATATCCGCGGACTCCATGCAAACCTCGATACCGTCCACCATCACCTGGAGTCGGCACGGCCTTCTGTGATGTTCCTAACGGAGACACAGATACGCCGCCCTGACGACACGTCGTACCTCTGTTACCCGGGCTATATCATTGAGGAACAATTCCGCGATAAAGCCGGGGTGTGCGTGTTCGTTAGGGCGGATGTTTGCTGCCGCCGGTTGCGCTGTCTGGAGAACCCCTCCTACTCCGTCCTTTGGCTGCACGTGGATCATGGCTCCATGAGCCAGATCTACGTGTGCGTCTACCGCTCCCACACAGGGGACACTGGGACAACAAGGCTTTTCGAATACCTCAGCGAGATGGCTGACGATGCGCAGGTGCGGTTCCCGAACGCTGACCTGGTTTTCTTGGGGGACTTTAACGGTCATCACGTTGAGTGGCTGGGGTCCCTTAGGACCGATCATGCGGGACGAACCGCCCATGCATTCACTCTCTCCCACGGGCTGACCCAGATGGTACGGGGGATCACCCGGATACCTGACAGGTCAGACCACACGCCCGCCTTGCTGGATCTACTGCTGACGAGTCGCCCAGCCGAGTACAGTGTGTCGGTACGCGCCCCACTGGGCACTTCCGACCACTGTGTGGTGCACGCCAGCTTCCAAGTGCCACCACCTGCTCGTGCTGAACAAATGACTCGACGACTATGGCACTACTCGTCGGCAGACTGGGACGGTCTCCGCGATTACTTTGCGTCCGTCCCGTGGAGCCAGCGCTGCTTTGTAAGGAAGGCGCCTTCGGATAGCGCTGCTGCCATTGCTGGCGAGATCAGTCTAGGGATAGAATATTATATCCCTTTCACTGATGTCGCCAGTATCCGCAAAGCTCGCCCCTGGTTCGGGCGTGAATGTGCCGAGGCTGTCCAGAAAAAACAGTCGGCATATCGCGCCTGGGTCAGGGCTCGGGCGGCACGTGACCCGAACGTGAACCGCCTCAAAGCAGCGTACAATCGGGCCACTAGGTTCAGCAAGAGGGCCATCAAGAGAGCGGATGCCTAGCGCGTCGCGCGGCTTGGTCAGGAGCTCACATCCCATCCCACGGGTAGCCGTGGATACTGGCAACTGGCCAAAGCCGTACAGTCAAATTTTTGTCAACCCTCGCGGCCACCACTGCGTTTTCCTGACGGATCACTGGCTCACAAAGCCCAAGAGAAGGCGGACATGCTCGCAGACCTCTTTGCGGCTAATTCCCGGGTCGATGACCGTGGCCTGCAGCCCTCCGCCATCGCCAACTGTGGCCACACTATGCCTGATATTGTTATCAGGCAATGTGATGTACGGGCAGTGCTGCGGTCACTCGACACGCGGAAAGCCAGTGGCCCTGACGGCATTCCGGCGGTGGTGCTACGAAAATGTGCTGCTGAGTTGTCTCCAGTATTAACGCGTCTGTACCGCCTGTCATACTCTACAGGCCTCGTGCCGGAGGCCTGGAAGGAGGCGAACGTACAACCGATCCCCTAGAAAGGGGATCGATCCGATCCAGGCAACTATCGACCCATAGCTGTCACCTCAGTCATTTGCAAGGTGCTCGAGCTTCTTATTAATAAGCAGCTCATGCGATACCTGGAGGATCACTCGCTAATCAATGATCGGCAATATGGCTTCAGGCCAAAACGATCAACGGGTGACCTCCTGGCATTCGTCACGCATGTATGGGGTGAGGCTATGGAAAAGTTCGGCGAGTCCTTGGCTATTAGCCTGGACATCGCCAAAGCTTTCGATAGGGTCTGGCATGCTTCGCTCCTTTCCAAGCTTCCGGCATATGGTCTACCTCCTCAACTGTGCAGCTGGATTGCCAGTTTTTTAAACGAGCGCTGAGTGCGGGTCCTCTGCGATGGCCAGGCTTCTCGCTTTTTGCAAGTGAATGCCGGGGTACCGGGGTCCGTACTGTCACCAACTCTCTTTCTTCTGCATATCAATGATATGCTTTCCCTCGGGAACATTCATTGCTATGCAGATGACAGTACATTGCACGGGAGTTACTCGGTTCGTCCGACGGCGGGGCGATCTGTGATAGAGGAGGAGAGACGACATCTCGTGGGTGATCTCGATCGAAACCTCGACAGTATCTCCCAATGGGGTGCCGAGAACTTGGTCGAGTTCAATGCCCACAAAACACAGGCGTGTGCATTTACAGCGAAAAAATCCCCTTTCCTTCCCCTACCCACTCTTCAGAATGCAATATTACCAATGAAGGACAATCTAGACATCCTTGGCATAGACGTTCGTCGAGAGCTCAATAACACAAAATACATTGAGAGATGTATTGGGCTAGCTTCGCGGAAACTAGGAATACTGAACAAGGTAAAGCGATTCTTTACACCGCACCAGAGGTGTCTGCTGTACAAAACGCAGATTAGACCCTGCGTTGAATACTGCTCTCACCTCTGGGACCGCTCCGCGAAGTATTTGCTGGACGGACTCGACGCTATGCAGCGACGCGCTGTTCGCATTATAGACTGTCCGGAGGTAACGGGAAGCCTTGAGCCGCTAGCCCAGCGCCGAACAATTGCTTCCTTGGCCGCGTTCTACCGTATTTACCACGGTGAGTGTTCTGAAGAGCTCTTCAACCTGATCCCACCCTCTCCCTTCCGATCCCGAACAACGCGTGCCGGCCAGAGATGTCACCCTCATACCGTGGAAACCGTCTTCGCGAGAACCGAGCGTTTTAAACGATCGTTTCTCTGCCGAACGATGGTGGCTTGGAACGCCCTGCCTGCGCACGTGTTTCCTCCAACATATAACCCTGGGCTCTTTAAGCGAAGCGTGAAGAGGCACATTACTGGGTCGTCAAGTTGAGGGCCACTCTCTATAGTATTCCTGTGTACTGTGAGAGTCGCCCTCAATTGCCAGACGTCGCCTCAGCTTACCATCAGGCGGGTGGCGTCAATTTGTCGACCTAAATATAAAAAAAAAATAAAAAAAAAGTAAAAATATGATTATCAAAATCACGTCTTAAACAATTAACAAATCGGAAACCATCAAGGTAAATACTTAGAATTGTAACAAACAAAAATAAAGAAAATATCAAACTACTCGTCTTGAATATTATTCATAATTATTATAACATAGTAGGAATTGTGTAGGTAATTATTTAACTTAATATCACATATTCATTATCACATGATATTTTTACTTAGCCTAACTGATTAGGCTAAGTTAGCATATTTACGCCGTTTGAGGCCGTTTGAGCCCCAAACGGCTCAAATATGTAATCACCTGCTAGGTTACTAGCAGGTGATTACATATTTGAGCCGTCTGGGGTTTAGACACTGGGGTCACGGGGTCCGAGTGCTCGCCGCCTTTATAGAGACATTGCTAAACGCTTAATCAATGCTTCTCAGGACCAGAAGGCTCCTATTATATTTTAACTTTAAGAGTAAACTTGACTACAAAAGCCCACTGTTTTTCTCTGTTATCTAGACTCCAAAACTTAGTGAAGCTATGCAATCTTTGTGTATGAGTAATTTTATGAAAACATTTAAATCGACATTTGCAAGGGTCACCCATAACCTTTAATATTTTATTTCCGTAGAACAATGTCGGTTCTGCATAATCCGCTGTATCGTATGTCTAGAACCGACCTTGTTCAACGGAATGTGCAATGTTTCGTAATAAAATGTAATTAAAAGCTTTAAAATTATAAAAAAAAATATTAATGATACTTATATATTTCAGACTATAGATATATAGAATAACATCCCTGCTTCCAGTGTATTTTCTTGCAAAATATTTGAATTACTGGACTCCTCCACAAATAATTGCTTTCTGTTTTCACAGCTGTCTTCTTTGTTACCTTCTAATAATTTTAATATTTTTTGTGACCGAGACATTTTATTTCAGATTATTCAACACATTAAAAAATAACACAATTTAAATCAAATACACAGCTATTTAATTATTTAGCTGCGCAAGTGACCGCTTGCCGTCGAACACTGCCGTTGCCCGTTACTGACGAAAGAACAGCGCGGGCGGCGCGCTCGCTCCGTCCGACAGTGAAGTTATTGACCTTACCAGCCTGTTCTTCGGATAGATTTTCAAAAACGACTTTGTTCTAGTCAATATCTTGGAAAATATTCGGAAAATTCTACTTTTTGTGATGAATCGACATCCAAGAAAAAGTAGAATTTTCCGAATATTTTCCAAGATATTGACTAGAAATCGTTTGTATTATCATATTATGCGTCTGTGTTTTACAACAGTGTCGATTTATTTGAAGCGCCATAGCGTACTTTTTTATGATTTGACGCGTTACGGCGGACGGCTTTAGTCAGAGTTTCAAATAATATATCAACTTTTTTTATACCTTAAAATACTCAGTATTTTAGTACACGTCAATTCAAGAAATTGTTTATCTACTGCTAATTGTCACCCAAATCTAATTAACAGTTTACGCATGATAGAATAATATTTACTGTCCTTCCTAAATCTTAGACAAGAATGTGATCTCTGTAATGTGTGACATTGTGATAATTAACAATACAAAATGTTTTACAGTATTTTATCATAGTATTTACAAGTTTGGCTACTGTACTCCTGTACTGATGACGAAACAGTTTCTAGCGAGGAGGTCCAACATAACTTTAGCGGATTGGAAATCAGTTCAAGCCCATTGGGTTTACGTACGTATTTATTTTATTTTATTTGGGGAGCTTACGGTTTTTTTATTTTATTTTTTTATTAGGTCCTATTATTTTGCAGTAGGTAACTTTGAATGAGCGTATAATTGCCTTGCTTCGATGGTGTGTGATGTGGTCGGTAGGTTCGATTCCCGGGTCGAATCAAATATTTGTGTGATCCTCAAATATTTGTTTCGGAGTTTGGGTATTTTCTATGTATATTTAGTATGTATTTAGAAATATATAAGTATGTTTAGATAAGGAAAACCGGATACAAAACCTTATATGGTTTCCTACTGGTTACCTATGTGGTTTCGTGTGTGTCTAATAAGCTTTAAATTTACAGTTAATTGAATCCAATGCATCTATAAGATTTCGTACACAATGCATTGTGATGAAGATATTGGTTCCCAGGAAATTCCTATTTATGCGAGGACGTATACCCATCTATTACTGCCAGGGCACCCTCAGATATGTATATCTAGTGACATACCAAAAACTTGAAATTCATGAATTCTATCTTGCCCAGCGGCTGGATATGCCCTCATACTTGGAATTTGAGTTTTACCATGCACCACCAGTTGAATGGTATTCAAAATAAAATTATAAAACAGTAAACTTATTAAGATTAAGTCCCCTCGAAAATAATTTAAAGCTGAAATAAAATGTTGTGCCATACATTAACCGTACGAAGTACCGAATCAATTATTTTGCTGATGTGCCAGCAAGAACACTATGTGCCAGCAAGAACAACTTGATTATGATTTTTCAAAATAGTAAGTTCTTTAAAAAGATAGCATGTTGTTAACATTAAAAAGTTACGTGTGTTTATTAAAGAAAAGGTTTGAAGAATTGAGAATCTGTTTCATTTCATTTGATAAATTAAATTAATTAGTTTCCGACCACTGCATTTACGTAAAAAATGTCTCTTTTAGTTTGTAGCATCCTGTTTATAAAATCTGTTAGTGGTTTAATTTTTAGCAGGACGTGCGATGACTAAATCAAAACAACAGTCAACATTCAAATCTATTAGTTGAGTGGCGTTAGTGAAGAGGTGTCCAGTTTCATATCGTTTTAGACATTTTTAGTGTCCTAAATGACAAATATTGTAACTATATTCTGGTCTCTGTTTACAGGTAAGTTCTAATAAAGATTCGTCTTTTACAAGACATAGCCGGTCATGTCCAAAGTCTATAAACTAGACTTTGGCCATGACTAGAATTTAACGAACTGAGCGTCGCGCTCGTCGTCAATGAAATCAACGTTCCGTTTGTCAAATTTTTGAACTTTCACCTAGTAGGGACACTAGTACCTCGATGCTATCACCTCACTTATATTATTGTAAATATTGTACGCAGGTACTTAATTTTAGATGTAGGTTGTTTGCCTTTTTTTGTTTCTAATTCCCCAGCCAAATCCGCGACTGCTCTCACGTCCGTTGCCGGGCGTCTCTAGTTCACACGCAGAAGGTATTTCCAGTGGCACCCGGTGGACTTTGACCACCTCTGTGGCCTCTTCGGAAGTTTGGTCGGGATGATAATCCCGCGTCGTTGGGGTAGGGTGTTATCCCGCGTCGTTGGGGTAGGGTGTTATCCCGCGTCGGTAAGTGAATCTGGTTGCGTGCTGTGGGGCTGAGGCCTCGTAGCCTGCAACCCTTCTAACCTGCTTCTGTAAGGACGGCGGTAGGTTGTTTGCCTGTGTCATAAATACATTACTCATATTTGATAGCTACCATGCCACCGATATCATCACGCTTATGTTTTTCATTTATTTATAAATCATTTCAAACATGTGTTCTATCCAGAGACTTAGGATGCCGCTCGCTTTGCTCCCTTAATAGACCAACAGAGAGTGAGAAAGAGAAGTCTGGAAAAGTCATCATCAATCAAACATTGCCTATGAGTAATAAAGATAGACGATGACGTACTTTTATATGTGTGTCAGTGTCAGTAACAAGAATTTTCCGTAGTTTTCCAAATTGCGATAATAGCGATTACCTTGATAACTGGCGAATGGTGTCTTGTTTTTAAGTAATTGTAATGTGACTAAAGCCGACAATCCCAATAATTACACGTTTCGCAGATAAATACAATATTTTTCCAGCAATTCTTACATAACAGATATTTGTTTATGTCTTGTGTTTATAAAATAAGTAAAAAGTTCTAATCATAGTACATTGATTACCCTTGCATTGTGCAGTAATATTTCCTATTCACAAAGAAAAGTTGTTCTTAAATAACGTAAAATAGGAGAATGTCCTTTTACGATAGGGCTTGACCACCTGATGACGTCACGATTATCGTATTAACGGGATAACAAGTAGCATATTATAGTGCTAATTTTTATCCCGCTAATGTGTTCCACTGGGAATTGGGAAGAAGAAACGGGTGGAGCCGCGGTAATTTGCCTTAAAAGCTGAACTGTTTTATAGTTATATACCTACCAATGAAAAAAACTTTCGAGTAGGTATATAATATCCTAAATGGTAAACTAACTTAAAGAAACATAGGTTTGTCATGTTCGTTCGTCCGTCTGTCCATTCTCGGCTTTTCTCCTAAACGGTTAAAGCTAGGAAAATTAAATTGTGCATAAATATGTGTATTTATAACGGTGACCAAGGGTTACAATAAAATAATGAAAACATTTTTTTTGGGTTGCCTCCCGTATAAATTAAGTGAAAATGATTTTTTTTCTACCGTACACCCCATCGTGTGTAGTTTTGTTTTTTTTAAATTCCGCTGCCCAAGGCCGCGGCGACTCTAACGTCCGTTGCCGGGCGTCTCACACAGAAGGTATTTCCAGTTGCGCCCGGCGGACTTTGACCACTTCTGTGGTCTCTGCGGGGGTTTGGCTGGGAGGTCCCGGCACTGACTCGCCCACGCTGAGCATGGAGTGCGGTGTCATCGTCGGAAACCTCGCAGTGTTGACACCGGGGTGTGACCTAACGATGGATGCGAAACAGATAGCTACCGAAGCATCCATGCCCGGTAACGATCTGCGTCGCACGATACGTGAGGTCACCATGCTGCCTCTGCAGCCAATCGTCCATGATCGGTCTCATCGCCGCGATGATGGTGGTACCCCACATGGGTTGCTCAAGTCGCACCCTCCAGGCCAGGCGGCGGAGTTGCGACCACTGGTCCTCGATTTCTCGGGACGCAGGCCTGTGTTCCCGCTCCAGCGTCATTGTTCCAATGCCGCAAGGGCTCTCGCTTCCAGGTTCCATGGAGGGGTCTCGGCTAGGAGACATGGAGCCTCTCCGGAGATCGTGCGGTACCCCCGTATGGTTTTGACGGCCAAGGTTCGCAGTGGTCTGTTTACCAGGGTCACATTCACCTTGAAGGCCAACTTATCCGCCCATACGGGAGCCCTGTATAGGGCCATACTCCGCACGATCCCGAGGTACAGTCTCCGTCAGACTCTTTACGCGCATGATCGCGTTCACGGTGGAGCATCCCCGACGGAAACCGTACTGGTTGTCCGCCAGGTTTGGCTCCACTGTCGTGAGATGCTCGACGAGCCGTTCCGCTATAATTCACTCAAAAAGCTGACACACCTCGTCGAGCAACACGATCGGCCGGTATCCAGACGGTGAGTCCACCGACCCCGCCATACGGATCAGGACCAGTTTCGCCGTCCTCCACACCTTGGGAAACTGACTTCGGGTACGTCGGGTACCCGCTCCAGCTGCTGCGGCTGGAGACTCTGGGTCAGTGGAGGCGTCCTAGGTCGGAGTTTCTCCCTGACCTTTAGGTACGGACGCCCCCATGGGTAATTTTAGACCAATTTTAATACGACCTGCCGTTAGTAAAATTAGAGAATAAGCAAGATGCCATTGGTATATTTTGCGATCTCTCCAAAGCTTTTGATTGCGTTGAACATAATACCCTATTACGGAAACTAAATTATTATGGTATCAGATATTCGGCACTGGACCTAGTTGCCTCATACTCATACATCGTGATAGAATACAACATGTTGATATTGATATATGATGATTGATATATGTTGGTAGTCGGTCTTTAGGGGCTTCTGTAGCTATGGGCGTGCCACAAGTATCAATTTTAGGTACGTTTCTATTTTTAGTTTACATTAATGATCTACCGTTCTATGTACAGAACTTGTGCGACATTGTTCTATTCGCCGATGATACATCACTTATTTTTAAAGTTGATCGCAAGCTGAGGAATTTTGTCGAAGTAAATAGTTCACTTGCACTAGTACAACCTACAATTTACTTCTGAACGCAAAAAAGACGAAGTGTGTTAGATTTAGTATGCCTAATGTTCAGAACTACGGTACTTATATTAATTTATTTATTATTTATTTTATTTATTTTATTTTTAGGAAAGCTTACAGCTATTGAGTTTACAATCATTAATCAAGAGTGGTCAGTGACACTTGCCAAAAACAAGCTTCCACATATAGTGATGACACTATAGTCGCCGGTTTGAAAATAAACATAATGAAAACAACGAAAAAAAAAACAAAAAAAAAATCCAAACATTGTACACATTTGAACGGTGATACCCTTAATCTTGTAGAATCAACCGTATTTTTGGGTATTACACTAGACAGTAAATTACAGTGGAACGCCCAAATATTGGGTCTTGCAGGGAAACTTAGCTCTGCGGCTTTTGCTATTAGTAAAGTCAGACAGCTCACGGATGTAGAAACTGCCAGGCCGGTTATATTTTAGCTGTTTTCACAGTGTCATGTCGTATGGAATTTTACTGTGGGGCAAGGCAGCTGATATAGAGATAATTTTTATACTCCAAAACCAAGCTATACGTGCGATTTATAAACTGAATACACGAGTTTCTCTTAGAGAAAGATTTAAAGAAATAGGCATTTTAACAGTTGCATCCCAATATATATATATGCGAATATTATGTTCGTTAAACAGAATATACATTTATACAGTATGAAGAGTGACATACATGCAATAAATACTAGAAATAAGCATAAATTGGTTGGGACGTATTATCGTTTAAAGAAGGTTCATGACTCCTTTGCAGGATGTGGTGTGCGTTTGTATAACAAAATTCATCTAAACATTATGAACCTTCCTTTGAATAAATTCAAAGTGGCTGTTAAGACACCTCCAAAAAAAGACATGTTGTACTATTAAGGATTATCTAAACGATACAGAGAAATGGCAATGAGTTGCTTGCTCATCACTCGAGCTACATAGGGGCTACTTCTGTTTGAAATGTTGTTTTATTGCTGAAACTCACTTATTATTGTTAAATTATTATTATTATGATATTGTTAGGTATGGGTACTTTGAGATTATGTGGCACCTTTAACTAGTATTCGACTTTTTTTGTGAATAACAGAGATCCATAATTTTTAAGTTCACTTGGTCCACAGATCTGGCCTTGCCCTCTTTTTATTGTTGTAACAGAATCATTGTATTTACTAGCGAATAAAAAGAGTGGCCGTGAGTTTTTCTTGCCAGGTTCTTTCCTCACAGGCTCTACCTATTGCCTTGCGAATCTGGCGGTAAATGTAAATGTAGAAGCATTTTCTTTTTTTGACGTTCATAAGTGTTACTTTGTGACCTACATGAATAAAGATATTTTGATTTGATTTGAATCGATTCAGCCATTTCTGAGATTAGGGTGCGAAAACGTACGGTCAAAACTTTTTTATTTATGAACCGATTGAAATGAAACAAACAGTAAATGTTAAGTGTGGTTTACCGCGTTTAAGTGAAAACCGCCATACAGACAGCGACCAGTTACAGATTTATTATGTACTAGCGTTGCCCGCAGCTCCGCCTGCGTGTTACTTTAGATTGAAAACCAAACCTTAAATGTTAAGTTGAATAAACCACAATGCATTACTGAAAACCGCAAATTCAAATCAAAAATTCAAATCGGTTAAGCCGTTTCTGAGATTAGCGTGTTCAAACATTCAGACAAACAGACAAAAGTTCTAAAAACCATTGTTTTGGGTTTTATTGCGTTCATAAAGACCCCCTACAACAGTTTATCTAATATATCTTCTATTATATTCTCTATTATAACATACAAATTCATCTTAAGATACGAAAATATTAAATATTATTTATTATCTTCGTCGTGTGTGATAGTCCATTGAATTGTATGGCGAGTGATATTGTATCTTAAGATAAAATATTATAGTATCTTAGCCATGTGCAGCGCCCCTTAGTGAACTTCACTAACCTAACCTACGTCAAACTTATTATTTGCGGTTAGTACAGTAATCGGGTATAGGGATCGAACTGCAAAATTAAGTTTGTTTTTTATTGTATATGCTTTTCCGAGATAAAAAGTAAGCCAGTAGGTGCCCAGGATATTAAAAAATAATTATACCAAGTTTCATCGTAATCGAACCGGTAGTTACATACCGGTAGTTAGGGCATACAAAAAAAATTTTAATCACATTTTTGGGTTCGGTGTCGGTCTAGTTCGGTCTCCCCCTGCCATTTATTTTTTTGATATTTTCAATGTACAGAATTTTCACTTCTACAGATTAATGCGCCAAGGCGCCTCCAGGTCCCATGCCCCCTCCTCCTCCGACGGCTGGACCAGCGCCGAAGACGGCACCTAGGACCGCGCCCACCACGGCGCCCGGCTCGCCGCCACAGCCTGTGCCGACTACGGTACAGGTCCTGACGGCGATCAAGAGGCGCCTCGCCTAGCGCGTCCCGTGTTTTCATACGCGGTGGCTGTTGGCGGTGCTCCTGTTCCGGGTCCAAGCGGCACACCCAGTGTCCGCCGCCCCGTTCCGCCCTCGTCTGCTTCAGCGAACCGGATGCCGGCCCAGGCGTGGAAGGCCAAGGGGCGCGGCAAGAAGAGTGGCACCCCTGCCGCCTACTCTTCCTTGAACATCGCTCCCGCTGCTTCCTTCCATCCCTCCAGACGGGAGGGATGGGAAGTAGTGGGAGTCAAGAAGAGGAAGACGAAGGCCGCCAAGCAAAGCAAAGCAAAGCCACCGTGGTGAAGGCGCCGAAGAGGCCCCGTCCTCCTCGCTCCACCGCCGTCGGCCTGAACGTGACGCCGGCAGGTGTGGAGAATGGTGTGGGGTACGCCGATGTCGTGAGGCAGGTTAAAGCCTCAGTGAACCTCTCGGCCCTCTATACTCAGGGGGGGCTCCGGTGCAAAAACACCCGCACCGGTGCTTGCCTCCTCGAGGTCTCCGGCGCCTCCAGCGGCCCTAAAGCTGACGTCCTAGCAGCTCAGCTTAGGGACGCGCTGGACGCAGAAGCCGTCCGCGTCACCAGACCTACCAAATGCGCCGTATTGCGCATCACGGGTCTGGATGACGCGGTCACGACGGAGGAAGTAATCTCCGCCGTCGTGGAGGCGGGCGGCTGCCCCCATGACCAGGTAAAGGCTGGAGATATCTCCTTCGGCTCCACTGGTCATGGGATGACAGTCGTCCAGTGCCCCGTCGCGGTGGCACTGTAAGTGGCGGACGGACGAGGCCTCCTCGTAGGGGACTTCCTAAAGGCACAGGTGCGTGCACCTCCTTCGTGCCCGGGAAACCAGGTGTTTCCGGTGGTTACCTATCTTAATTCCGAATTTTAATATTCCGAATATCATAATCCCGAAAACGTTTGGACATTTTTTCATAATCCCGTTTTTAAAAATTCCGAAGTTTTGTTTGCCATATAATCGCAACTCCGAGTTTCATTTGCCCATTTACAACGTTTTGTACAACGTTTTAGAATCCAGACGAATGAGTTCTAGACACACGAAATCTAAATGCACAAAATCCATATGACCGTAATCGATATGCACGAAAGCCCAATTTTTAAAACACAAATTTAATAAGCATCAATTATTTTGTAGGTCTAAATGATATTATTTATCTATATAAACCTCTATATAGTTTTCGTCAAACCAGTTTGCTATATCTTTACTATCTCCTGAAAATAAAAATTGCCAGTCAGTAAATTTATTGTTTTATTTGCCTATTACAGATAGGTTTAAGTGTCAAATTTGACTCACTAGGTTAGGTTAGGTTAGAACTGCGACCACCTACACCAGAAACGACTTGCATTAATAGAAAAAAGATATTGTTAGTAGGTTACCCGGAACTGAACTAATTTGGTTAATTAATTTGTTCTTTAAACAAAATGGGTAGGTTAGGTTAGGTTAAAACTGTGACCACTTACGCACGAGCCGAGCGAGTGAAGCGAGCGGTGCCGCGGTAGCGGCCGGCGAGTGCCAGAAACGACTTGCATTAATAGAAAAGGGATTTGTCCTAGGTGAAAGTGACAACTGTGTAATATGACATTTTCATATTAAAAATCTTGATTTTAAAAATCTGGATATTGTTTTTCTGGATATCAATTAAGTAAGTGTATTTCAAAAATTTCGTTAATAGTACACTATTAACGAAATTTTTGAAACACAAACATAACTACATAACATACTAAACTACCCTACAGGGTAGTTTAGTAATAATTCTAGAAATTGTTAGCATGAGAAACAAAAAATAATATTATTTATTGCAATAGTTTAGCTGGAACACGATTGTATGGGAACCAAATAAAAAGATTATGAAAATCTGGCAATAGTTTATTTGGAAAATGGTACGATGGGAAACCAAAAAAAAGTATTCTGAGAATCTGGTATAACTATATCTGGATTATGAGAATATGGGTAACAAAAAAAACTTTTTGAAAATTTGGTTTTAGTTCACCTGGAAATTGATTCATCTGAGAAATTAAAAAGTTGTCATTCATTACATCTGTCTTTTAAAAGTTCTACCAACAGTTTTCGGGGTTTTAAGATTCGGGTAACAGAAATTCGAGATTTCAATAGGTTATCGTTTCCGGTGCATGGTGGTGGGGCACGTTGGAGTGCAGTGGACGTCGGAAGTTACCGTGGGCGATCGGTACTTCCGCTGCAGCCTGCCCGGTCACAAGGCAAGTTTTTACAAGGCAAGGTTTTATAATTATGAGAAACACCTTCCTGCATTATTGCATAAAATTGTACGTTTTGTTATGGAAGAGCGGAGTCTCCTAATACAGGCATTACTTGCTTAAAAGGAGGCTTCAATCACTAAAAAATGTTAACTTCGAACTGTTTAATGCAAATAAATTTTATTATTTATTAAATCAAAATTCGGTCTCGAACAAAACCTGCTGCTGAGAATGCTTGATTTTTGAGTGAAAAATCATGAAAATCGGTTGGGTAGTTGTCGAGAAACAATTTCACGTCACCTGATAAGGAGCTCCGCTCGCTACGCTCGCTTCGCTCAGTAAAATTTCTGCAGTCTGAGCTTATTGTTTTTTTTATTTCAATCGGTTCATAAACAAAAAAGTTAAATCAATCTAAAAATACGTCATATAAAATTCTATATAATTCAATATTCAAATTCTTTATTTTCACGTCATAGACCCATAAAACAGTACATAATAATAAATAAAATAAATAAATAAAACAATACGATTCAATTAATTTCAAAAATAATAGTCGTAAATAATATTCTAGGTACAATTTAAATGAAAAATTATAATAACATTATATAGGCCGGCTGTATGCACAACAACTAAATCAAATAAGGTAATGTCCGCGGCCGCTCTAACGTCCGTTGCCGGGCGTCTCTGGTTACAAGCAGAACGTATTTCCACTGGCGCCCGGCGGAATGTTGGTATCTAACCTAAATAATCTATATCTATACTTATAATAAATCTGTGGAAGTGAAAATTCTGTACATTGAAAATATCAAAAAATTAATGGCAGGGGGTGTTACTAGACCGACACCGAACCCAAAAATGTGATTAAAAAAACTTTTGTCTGTCTGTCTGTTCAGGCATCACGCAAAAACTACCGGTTCGATTACGATGAAACTTGGTATAATTATTCTTTAATATCCTGGGCACCACACTGGGTACTTTTTATCCCGGAAAAGTATATACAATAAAAAACAAACTTAATTTTGCGGTTCGATCCCTAGACCCGATAACTGTACCAACCGCAAATTATAAGTTTGTCGTAGGTTTTTTTTTTATATTGGGTTCGCCAAATTGACGCCTGGTGGTAAGTCGTGAAGACGTCCAGCGATTGTGGGCCACTCTCACAGCACATAATACTAATACCTCAACTTGACGACCTACTAATGTGCCTCTTCACGCTCCGATTAAAGAACCCAGGGTTATATGTGGGAGGAAACACGTGCACAGGCAGAGCGTTCCAGGCCACTATTGTTCGATAGAGAAACGAACGTTTAAAACGTTGGGTCCTCGCGAACATGCTATCCACTGTTTGGGAGTGGCATCTCTGCCCGGCACGCGTTGTTCGGGATCGGAAGGAAGAGGGTGTGATCAGATTGAAGAGCTCTTCAGAACAGATGCCTAACCAGACGGCTAACATACTATAATATTTTAACTTAGACACAATATCGCTCGCCATATAATTCAATGGACTATCACACACGCCGAAGATTATAAATAATATTTCATATTTTCGTATCTTAAGATAAATTTTAATGGTATAATATAGAATATTATAGAAGATATAATAGAGAAACTGTTGTAGGAGGGCTTTATGAACGTGTGGCATAAAAAATAAGAGAAGTTTTAGCCTATTCGTAAATAGATGTCTTGTAGGTGAATAATCTGAATTACGTACCTACTATTCATAGTATTCTTTGTCTCACATAACATACAAAGCTTTATACTAGTCAGGGAGCCAGACATACATCACGTCTATATCCCACAAGAGGTAGGCAGAGGTGTACCTCACACCAACACTTGGCTTAGTAACTAATCTTGTTGATGGTGAACTACCACCAACATAATTAATATACTTACATTATGTAACTACGTTACATAAATCCCTAAGCAGATCCCAGGTACACCACCAACATAATAACTAATATACTCACACTATGTATTATGTAACTATGTTACATAACTCCCTAAGAGTCCAGGTACCTACCTCTATAGGATGACTATACTGTACGTAGAGGAGTACCTCACATCCACACTTTGTCAGTACCTAATCTTGTCGGTGGCGAACTACCACCAACATAATAATTAATATACTTACATTATGTAACTACGTTACATAAATCCTTAATAGTCCAGGTACCTACATCAATAGGAAGACCATACTGAAAGCTATTCTCTAAAGATAGATTTGTGATCGTATAATCGTATATCTAATCATGATGTGCAGTGGCGAATGTTCCATACATTCCCATAAGCCCGGAATTCCCTAAAACATTTCAAAATAATATAATAATAATATTGTACCATTGACCCTAAAATAATATTGTGTATTGTAATATTGACCCTAAAAAATTTCGAACGATTATTTCAAAATTTCGCGCGCTAAGGGTCAATCTCCTATACCGACTAACCGTTCTCTGTACTTTGTGTGGTACTTTGTACGGTGTTGAGCACGTGGATGCCATCTCGCGCGCACAAGTTGTAAGTAGACGCAATGCATGCCCGTTATAATCGGGCTTGCATTTTCTCTTTCACACCTATGGATATTTTCGCAAGCATACCACAACATTTAGTAGGTTGTTATAGCAAAACCTGCCTGCCAAAAAACCTGGTTTTGCTCTGAAGTTCTTCGCACATCGGTTGCATGGCGACCTATGATCAGTGTCTTCTTATGTACATAGGCATATTATTTCTCCGCCCAACGAAAGCACACCTGATGGTACGGACTCACCACGAGCTTCAAATTATTATTAAATTAAAAAAGGGTATTTTCATACATTAATATCATTCTACATAATTGTATGACTAATAATGTATACTAACTGATATGCCCCAGTGATTGGTTTTCAGACTTTTTGACCCTTTGAACTCTTTCGTCTGTGGCATCATGTAGAGAATATAATATTATTTTATTTTAAATAAAGGTCTTAATGTTTAACGACTTTTTATTTTAGCATTTAATCATGTTGTCATTCTTTCTCTAATGTGTAGCTACATTGTCCATGACAGTTATACGAGTAACATGTTTTTTTTGATAATTAAAGAGTTACTTTTTGTTTAAAAAAATACCTATTATTAATTACGGAACCACTTTTAATTGTTTCTACCCCCGTTTTTTGTTGTTGGTAGGTACGAATCAAGTTAATATTATATTCAACGGAAAGTTCTTGTATGTGTCACATCCTACATCGCACTAGTGAGATTTGTATACTCATACCTTAAAAGTAGCTATGTTCTTGCTTTACAGTTTGCCGTTCTCTTAGACAGTCTTCATGATGCTTCGTGTAGAGATGAAACCTATGTCGACGTTTATAACGTTTGTTTGGAGCGAAATTTATGCTATTATTTAAAAAATTAAACATCATATTTAGCATTGTTTTAAACATAGTTTTATCATGACCGTTCGTCCGTCTGTTTCATACTCGGCTTTACTCCTAAACGGTTAAAGCTATAAAAATGAAAAGCATGCATAAATATGTTTTACATTTGGTCGGTTTTTTTTTAACTAATGCCAGTGCGAGGTAAGTTAAAAGTGACGTTTCATCAAGTGAAGTTTCATCAACCTCCTTTCATCCATCTTCATCATTCATCATTTTCGATTCATCATCTTCATCATTTTCGAGACAAAGCCGGGGTGTGCGTGTTCGTTAGGGCGGATGTTTGCTGCCGCCGGTTGCGCTGCCTAGAGAACCCCTCCAATTCCGTCCTTTGGCTGCACGTAGACCATGGCTCTATGAGCCAGATCTACGTGTGCGTCTACCGATCCCACACAGGGAATTCTGAGACAACAAAGCTCTTCCAGTACCTCAGCGAGACGGCTGATGAAGCGCAGGTGCGGTTCCCGAACGCTGACCTAGTATTTCTGGGGGACTTCAATGGCCATCACATTGAATGGCTGGGGTCCCTCAAGACTGATCATGCGGGTAGAGCCGCCCATGCGTTCACTCTCTCCCATGGTCTGACCCAGATGGTATGCGGGATCACCCGGATACCAGACAGGTCAGATCACGCGCCCGCTCTGCTGGATCTACTGCTGACGAGTCGCCCAGCCCAGTACAGTGTTTCGGTAGGAGCCCCAATGGGTAGTTCCGACCACTGTGTTGTTCACGCTGGCATGAAGTTGTCACCTCCTGCACGTCCTGTACAAACGTCACGACGACTATGGCACTACTCGTCAGCGGATTGGGACGGTCTACGCGATTATTATGCGTCCGTCCCCTGGAGCCAGCGCTGCTTTGTAGGAAAGGCTCCTTCGGATAGTGCTTCTGCTATTGCTGGCGAGATCAGTTTAGGGATGGATTATTACATCCCTTTCACTGATGTCGCCAGTATCCGCAGAGCCCGTCCCTGGTTCGGGCGAGATTGTGCCAAAGCTGTTCGACAAAAACAGTCTGCATATCGCGCCTGGATCAGGGCCCGGGCTGTGCGCGACCCAAACGTGGGCCACCTCAAAGCAGCGTACAACCGGGCCACAAAATCGAGTAAGAGGGCCTTTAAGAGAGCGGATGCCCAGCGCGTCGCGCGGCTTGGTCAGGAGCTCACTTCCCATCCCACGGGCAGCCGTGGATTCTGGCAACTGGCCAAAGCCGTGCAATCTAACTTTTGTCAGCCCTCGCTGCCACCGCTGCGTTACCCAGATGGAACACTGGCTCACAAAGCCCAAGAGAAAGCGGATATGCTCGCAGACCTCTTTGCGGCTAATTCCCGGGTCGACGACCGTGGCCTGCAGCCCCCCGCCATCGCCAACTGTGGCCACACAATGCCTGATATTGTTATCAGGCAATGTGATGTACGGGCAGTGCTGCGGTCACTCGACACGCGGAAAGCCAGTGGCCCTGACTGCATTCCGGAGGTGGTGCTACGAAAATGTGCAGCTGAGTTGTCTCCAGTATTAACGCGTCTGTACCGCCTGTCATACTCTTCAGGGCTCGTGCCGGAGGTCTGGAAGGAGGCGAACGTACAACCGATCCCCAAGAAAGGGGACCGGTCCGATCCAGGCAACTATCGACCCATAGCTGTCACCTCAGTCATTTGCAAGGTGCTTGAGCTCCTTATAAATAAGCAGCTCATGCAATTCCTTGAGGATCACTCGCTAATCAATGATCGACAATACGGCTTCAGGCCAAAGCGATCAACGGGTGATCTTCTGGCATTCGTAACGCATGTCTGGGGTGGGGCTATAGAAAGGCACGGCGAGTCCTTGGCTATTAGCCTGGACATCGCCAAAGCGGGTCTGGCATGCTTCGCTCCTTTCCAAGCTTCCGGCATATGATCTACCTCCTCAACTGTGCAGCTGGATTGCCAGCTTTTGAAACGAGCGCCGAGTGCGGGTCCTCTGCGATGGCCAGGCTTCTCGCTTCTTGCAAGTGAATGCCGGGGTACCGCAGGGGTCCGTACTATCACCAACTCTCTTTCTTCTGCATATCAATGATATGCTATCCCTCGGGAACATTCATTGCTATGCAGATGACAGCACACTGCACGGGAGTTACTCGGTTCGTCCGACGGCGGGGCGATCTGAGATTGAGGAGGAGAGACGACGACTCGTGGCTGATCTCGACCGTAACCTCGACAGTATCTCTCAATGGGGTACCGAGAACCTGGTCGAGTTCAATGCCCGCAAAACACAGGCGTGTGCATTTACTGTGAAGAAATCCCCTTTCCTTCCCTTACTCTCTCTTCAGAATGCATTATTACCAATGAAGGACAACCTTGATATCCTTGGCATAGACGTTCGTCGAGAGCTTAATAATAAAAACTACATCGAAAGATGTATAGGGCTAGCTTCGCGGAAACTAGGAATACTGAATAAGATAAAGAGATTCTTTACACCGGACCAGAGGTGTCTGCTGTACAAGACGCAGATTAGACCCTGCGTCGAATACTGCTCTCACCTCTGGGACGGCTCCGCGAAGTATCTGCTGGACGCTCTCGACGCTATGCAGCGACGGGCTATCCGTATTATAGATTGTCCGGAGGTAACGGGAAGCCTTGAGCCGCTAGTTCAGCGCCGAACAATAGCTTGCTTGGCCGCATTCTACCGTATTTACCACGGCGAGTGTTCTGAAGAGCTCTTCAATCTGATCCCACCCTCTTCCTTCCGATCCCGAACGACTCGTGCCGGGCAGAGATGCCACCCCCACACAGTGGATAGCATGTTCGCGAGAACCGAACGTTTTAAACGTTCGTTTCTCTGCCGAACGATAGTGGCCTGGAACGCCCTGCCTGTGCACGTGTTTCCTCCCACATATAATCCTGGGTTCTTTAAGCGGAGCGTGAAGAGGCACATCAGTAGGTCGTCAAGTTGAGGGCCACTCTCAATAGTAATGTGTGCTGTGAGAGTGGCCCACAATCGCTAGACGTCGTCACGACTTACCACCAGGCGGGAGGCGTCAATTTGGCGAACCAAATATATAAAAAAAAAAAAAAAAAATCTTTTCTACCTACCCGAACCATCTAAGCATCCCTTTATCTAGATCACTACACACCGCATAGTTCCCGTATCACGCAGCTGTTCCTCACTTTAGCCATACTTTTCAAACTTCTCAGTTTCACTCCACACTGCATTTATTTCACTTTCATGCTTCTTCTGCCACACCCAATATTCACTACCGTACAAAAGTGTAGGAACCAGTATTCCTGTTCTGTTCATAAAGTTATGCAGTTACCCAATCACTTGATTCCCTGCCATAACTCTTCGTTTAATATCATCGTCATAATAACCTTTATCTCTTGTAAACTTAGACCCAAAGTGCACGAACTCTTTCACTTGGTCCACTTTTCTCCTTCAATCACAGTCACACATTTTTATATTATATTGTACAAAATGTTGAAACTGGTCAATACCCATACCAAAATCCAATCTTAATCATTATTTTAGCTAGAGATATCCAGGGAAATGTCCCACTGAATAGCAACGGATACAGTGGCGAACGGTGTTTGCGATATTTGCACAAACCAAAATGATCCTACAAAAGTTTTGGATACAACCAAGGTTATGAATTTTACTGGTGGTTGCAGAAAGTTCTACAGTAGGCGTAAGGAACCCACAGATGTTAATATTTTTGGTCCTACTTCTTGAACGTTACTTTCCAGGGTGGTCATTGCTGCCAGCATTCTGGGAAGTATTCAGTCAGTGACGACGTCAATGAATTGTTCCACGAACTTTGTAAATATTGTAATTTTACTAAATAATACTTATTTATATGTTAATAAATAGTAAAATGTCTTGTTTTCATAAACGACATCCACCTTTGTGACATTTTTGAAATCTGATTTTCCTAGTCGATTTATCAAATTTATCGATAACGTGTATCAACACTGTTACAAAAGTGGGCGGTCACTTTTTGTCTTGTCATTATAGTGTTATGATACAAAATGTATTTGTATGTGTTTGTAAAAATGTTAATGTGTTATTCTTATTGTCATGTGTGAGTTTCGTAGTGGCACCCGATTGGGTTTGAGCGTATGAGAATGTGTGCGTGTCGATGACCCCCCCGTACCAAACCTGGCAGATTTTTATGTATCGGGAAAATGCATAATGCATTGTCCCGTCGTATACGGCGATAGCGTATACGACGACCGCGTTGGTCTATGCTTGGAGCAATGAAATCTTCCCCAATCAATGCAATGCAAGTAGAAGTAGTAGATCCTCCTCCTTTCCTCCGTAGACAGTACTTATCGGACAAATTTCTTTGCAAACTGGTACAAAACTCTCAGCATGTCCTCTTGGATAAACTCAGTCTTCTTGGTGATCTATACAATATAGGTTCAATCCCTTGCCCTGATAACCTTCCTTGCATCTTAAATAGCTTCATAAAATTCACCCGTCTTCCAAATCCTGTTATTCGGTCCCAACTAAATCCTCTGTATTCTCTTCCTTATGAAGCTATTATTTATTCTCCTCCAATAATACTTGACATGGGGGGGTCCAAAAATATGATATTTGTGCTAACTTTGCCTTCAGTAATTCGATATCCAATAATTTCGATGGGTGGACTAAAATCAACACGGATCCTTCCAAGTCAGACTATTTTGGTTCTGTAGGAGCGGCTGTATGTATTCCAAGCTAGCTATATCCTTAGCTTTAAATGTCCCCCTATGACTTCAGTTTTTACGGGAGAGTCTATAGCTATCCTTGAAGTTATTCTGTATGTTTTATCTCATAACCTAAACAATTCTATAATACTATCCGATTCCAAAAGCTGTCTCCAAGCTGTTCATTCACACCCCTTCCGCACTAAGTCCAGGTCCCCTATCATTTTTCAAATTAGAGAGGCGCTCTTTAGGTGTCATCTGAAAAGTCTTGCAATCTGTCTCGCTTGGATCCCCGGTCACCCGAACATTCCGGGTAATGAAACAGCTGACTCATGCGCAAAACAAGCAGCCAGACTAGGCTCTTTGGAGTATAAAACAATGGGATAAGATGTTGATTTTTATATAATTGCACTAATTTCGCTAAATAGAAGCCATTATAAACGTCGACATATGTTTCACGAGGCATTCTCAAGACTGTCTCAAAGAGAACAGCTGTTCGTGCAATTATATAAAAATTCAACATCTTACCCCATTGTTTTATCATGGACTTTCGCCAGGTAACGCCTGATTCCATTCAATCTTTGGAGTATACTGAAATATCGACACAAAATCTGTCACAAGTTCCAGGAGACAGCTTATCTCGTGCATGGAACGAGGTATGGCTTCTGTCTCAAAAAAAGAAAGGCAAATACTATGGTGACATCCAACCACTCGTGCACAAAAAACCATGGTTCTTTAAGAATCGGGGCTTTGGAAAAAACTCGTCATCGGTAGTTTCTCTTCTCCGCTTAGGTCATGCCTCTACGCCAGTTCACTTGGCAAAGATTAAGGTTAGGGATCATTCTCTTTGTGAATGCGGTTTGGATGAAGGTGACGCGGATCACATCTTCTTCTCCTGTCCAAATCAACGAATTTCTTTTTACGATGTGCTTTCCTCTAATATTCCTCTGCCTACATCTTTCAAAACTCTTCTAGCCCTGGTCCATACCCCTTTTATCAAGACCCTTTGTAAATATATTGAATATAATAAATTAAAACTATAGGTACCTACTTAAATTACGTAACCTTATCCCCCCTTCTTTGTGGTTTCTTATCTATTTATGTCTTAATGTATTGTGTAGTTAGTAGTTACTGTAGATAGAATATTCTTTATCTATGGTAGTTTTAATAGTATTCTTGTATGGGTTTTATTTTTTGTTTAGACTCTGACTGAGTTATGGAATTACTCGGCCATCGATCATATTTCGACACACAGTTAAAGTCTCCTACGTTATTAGGTTTACTCACTGGTCATTGGCAAGTTGCTGCAAGTGCAAGCAGAGGCCATTACAAAGAATTATATTGAATTGATTATCGGTCGCTAAATTTCTTTCCACCTTATTTGAATATTCACTACAGGTATTGCAATGAACTCGAGCTTTGTTGTACGTTTGTGCCTTTATGCCTAAGTTAGACGTTGACGCATCTTGCAATATGTCTTGTACAATCCCAAACTTATTTTGAAGATGTACCTCGCGTGACAAAAATTCTGCCAACATTTCTAACTTACTACTACTATCTTTGAGATACTTAGATATCTGCATAATCTAACCATCGGCCACGTAAAACGGTTAATTTAGTAATCATGACATTGAAAAGTTCCAGCGAACGTAAATATATATAACGAAAATCTTTTCCGCACACCCATACCTGGTAGCCAGGGCGTCGATAATTTGATGTGGATTGCGCGCAGAGACTAGCAACACGTGAACAACATCACGGGCATCACCACGGAGTGCGGGGAGTGCGATATTTAGTCGTGCAAAATTCTCACTAGCCGTCTAAAAACGGCGAGGGCGCCGCAGACTCATCTACGCCCAAGACCATCGATCTCCATGATCGGGGCCTGAGGACGGCGGGATCGCCACCCATCGTCCTTACAGAAGCAGGCTAGAAGGGTTGTGTGCTGCGGGGCCTTTGCCCCATAGCACGCAACCAGATTCACTCACTGACGCGGGATAAAACCCTACCCCAACGACGTGGGATCCTCATCCCGACTCAACCTCCGCAGAGACCACAGAGGTGGTCAAAGTCCGCAGGCGCCACTGGAAATACGTTCTGCTTGTAACCAGAGACGCCCGGCACCGGGTGTTAGAGCGGCGGAACAAAAAAAAAAAAAAAAGATGTGTAAAAATGTTTAGTACCTATCTAAAAATGTACGTTTAAAGGATAACCATTCAGTAGCCGATTTCCCATCATAGGTAAGAAGTTTTTGATTATAGGTTTTTTGGGTTCTTGGTGTTCAAAACGTCTACTAGATCTCCTATTCATTTCATTTCAGTCTCATTTCCTGATTTGTAAGGTAATGAAATAAATAATAATAATAAATAAAAATTTCAAAGGTTCAAAATGCACATTACAAAATAAAAAAGTCAGAAATGGGAGGCTTTCATCCCTTGGTTAACAAACTACTATTTGAGTTTGAGAGTTGAGTTAGATGTGCTTGGAAGGTGTGAAGGTGCTAAGGCGTCAACGTATGTAGCGTCCCACACCAAAGGCCTTCCCATCTTCCATGGTACCAAAGACATACAGTCCGGTATCTTTCCATCGCTTCGTGCCAACACATTTGGCTCACGTACGGCTGGAAGACCTGCGGTGGAGGTAATGTTAATTACTGATTATTTATAAAACTATACTCACATTTTGAAGTATGTTTATTTTTAGTATGGATTTTTCCGAGATGGTGCGAAATGAGTGACTTCAATATATGTCATGACGACTTCAGTCTAACTCCAGCCGATGGAATGCTTAAACAATATTCGATACCTTGGTTGGGCTTCACACAATACTTACACGGTATAGTCATTTACTATCAATAACGATACGCCTATTTGCTTCTTGTCTTTAGTACAACAAAATGATACTCTTAAAAAAAAGCATCATTCTATTTAAATATTTTTTTTGTTATAAGTATAAGTATTTAGGTTTTTGTGTGCGCATCGTGTGTGTTTCTCCGCGTCGTTGCCACTGTGGAGAAGTAGTCGATAACCTTGGACATCACGGTCTCTCAAGCAGTAGAAGCGCCTGTATTTCTAGACACGCTAACATTAATGACATAATCTGTCATAATCCGCCCAGGTCCGCTTCAGTGGAAACACTGACCAGAGCGAGACCAGAGAGACCAGATTGAGTTACACTCAATCTCTCAGAAAGACCATTCAATGTTTCCATTGAAGCGGAGCGGAGATTTTGAGCATAGTGATTACACAAGAAAAAAAAACATTAGAAGAAAATATTTACACTTACTAAAATACTTACTACTACACTTACTACTATAGTATAGCTTACACACCAAAATCTACACTATACACAGGCGTCTAAAAAAAAGTATTGCCACGTTGTATTGCAATTCTTATTCTTTGAGCTAACAAGTAACCAACCTTCTGGTCTTGAGAAGAGTCGTTCCATGGGAGTAACGACATTCCATCAGGTCTCTTTCCACCGCCCCGGTAGCCCAGCAGTTCGTGAACCAAATGGGCAGCCACGTGGCCATGGAAAGAGACCTGATGGAATGTCGTTACTCCCATGGAACGACGAAAAACCTAAAGTAAATAAGTGAAACAAGGCATGGTGCTAATGTACGAGTAGCTAAATAATAGTCTAATAATATCGATTATTCATCGGGTACCTCGATGGCAATATATTAGGTTATACTGAACTACAACATTTCTTAAAAAATATAACGATCGATTTAAGAACCTCATCCTGAAGTCGGTTAAAAACTTTCATCTTCGAATTTTAAAGTTAAATCTGTAACGAATTGTTGATTATTTAATATTGTTTAACAAAGTCAGGTAAACTTAGCCCCGCCGGGCGCCACTGGAAATACGTTCTGCCTGTAATCAATGACGCCCGGCAACGGATGTTAGAGCGGCCGCGGCTTTAGGCCGCGGAACGGAGAAAAAAAAAGGTAAACTGATATTTTTACCCAATAATTATACTCGACGTGATGTGATTCGATGAATGTATTTGAGTAGGTCATTTGATTCAAAATACCATTCACTAGTGTTAGTCTATGAAGTACGAACAAATTCATTTCGTTCGTGATAGAATGATATGAATCTATATGAATGAATGTGTTGTAGTGTTGGTAGAACTCGACAGAGACCGAGGTGATCCGCTGGAAAAACTTCCCACGGTCCACCCAGGTGGTCTCAGCAGGTGAACGGTGGTAAATAAGCGGTTATTACGTAGTAAAGTGTTTTATTTCAATTGAATTGGATTTGTGAGAGTTTCATCACATTTCAGAAGTAGGATTGGACCCAATTTAAGGTATGTACAAGTGTGTTTTTTTTTCATGATTAAGAATTATAAATATAGAATTACTATTCAGAATTCTAACATGCCACGTGTGCACGATTATTAGAACTTATTAGAGGTTCATATACCTAAGATATAAAAAAGGATAAGAATGCCTAGTGTGCCACGTGTGCGCTTTTAGGTAGAGTTTATGTGTGCCTCGAGTAGGAAGCCAAGTGTGCTTTAGCTAGGGGTTATGTGTATATATATTTATACAGAGTGGAATTTTTTAATTACACCTGGAGGGAAAGTACTCTACATACTGAAGATAGACAATTTAATTAAAAGAAAACATTCCTTTATTTTTAAAAAGAAACAGAACTGCATTCACAGATTTTCAAAATTCGATTGCCACACCCGGGAATAAAACCGGTTAAAATCCGAAAAAATAACAGCCTGTACTTTTATGGCATCGATCGACAGGGTCAATAATAAGGATCAAATCTCTAAACTAAAAACGTGGTAAATTAAATGAAATCTAAACTTGTAAATTCAATGGGATAAGATAAAGCACTTTTACTCAATGGTCCATCAGATTATGTACTTTGTAACAGGTGAAGTCAACCTTACCCACCGGCGGTTCAGCGGAGGCTCACGAGACAATTATATGATATCCCAGGGCGCCAGTTCACTTATGAACGGTGTGTGTGATGATAGGAGAATTCAATAAGGTACAACAGTTAGAGGGTTCACAGAGAGTATAATGTTATAAGCTTAAAATATTGAACAATATATATTGAATTTGGTTGTAAAGTTAACACAAAAAGGGTAGGTATGTAGCTGCTAGCCTACTTCTTAAATCATAAATTTCAGGTACAGTAATTATTTTAAACTTGACCTTATATTATGACGCTAGTTCTTGAAACTGGAGTAGACAGTATTATGGATGAAGAACACAGGATTAGATGTTGAGCAAAGTACTTAGCTTAATTGTTATGGTTCACGCGGTCAGCTGGGATTGTCAGGGGGGCGCACGTGCTGTGGTCCTGTGAGCCCAAGACGACCTCGTGTATCCTTGCCGTAGATTGATTAGGCTATTTCGGTACTGCTCCAGAAACGTCGACTACCTTTGCAATTCTGCACCAAGACATCAGACATCAGTATCACTATCAAGAAACGCCCTTTGGAATGCCTAAAACAGAAAATTGCTTCCACGTCGTCCAAGTCGAATGGGAGGGAACACTCCCAGCCTCTTGAGATCACGTTCGATAGGACGCTTGAAAAGTATCCACAATTGCTTCTACTCATTTATAATATTCCCAGTAAAATAACTTCTTCCAGACTTGTAGGTTAAGTATAAGACAGATGTAGTGATCGAGAGATATTTTCACTAAAGTATCCAGCAGTGGAAAGAGACCCACGACAGCCCGCGCCGGCTTTTTATCAACTCCGAGCTGTTTCTAGATTCTTCCTTTCCTGCAAAAACTAGTTCAAACCACTTTTCTACAAGCAAAACTTATCGTCAGCCGGAAACACCTCTATAGATAAAAAGCAATATCATTGACATTCACCTTTTTAAGGAAATATTATGACATGGCTAGATATTACTCTGCCCGGTTCCTACTAAATCCTCTAGAGTGCGCTATACAATTTGTAGAATACCGTATGGTAAATGAATCAGTCAAGACTTGACGTTTGTCGAGTTGACATCTATACATCAACTGACACTAATGACGTTCATAATATCATTACAAATGTTTGTTTACGTTTTGTGAGTGTAATGAAATTACGATGTTACACCACCCCTCCCCTTAAGAGGATTTCCTGTGGGGAAGTATAACCATCACAAGGAAATTCAGAACGAAACACAGTGAGTGACTAAAGTCAAAGAGCTTAATCCTATCCAAACGTTAGCCCAAATAAACGATTTGTATCATGTCCATGATATCAAGGTATTCATGGACATGAGATCAAACCTAACAAGAAAACAAATGCCAATACCTACAATACAATACACCAACAGGAGCAGAATTGTAGTACGACATTGTCCTAATATGAAATAAAGATGTAACCACAAAAACTACATTTTCCTATCTACCTAGAGAAATTTTTAAAACACGCACGGCTTTGAGGAAGGAACGCTCGATACGGCGGCCTACCTACATCCCTAAGAAGAGAAATACAAATAAGAGAGGTTAAAAATTTTTTTTTTTAATGCTAACCCAAAATTGATGAACTTTCACCAAAATATAGGTGAAGTTCCAAGAGAAAAGTATATCTATAACCTAATATTCCTTACAATTTACCTGCCTACGTGCCTCTTACCTAACGCAAAAACACACTGGTAAGGACCTCCTATTTTAAGTAGGGTAAAAAATATTAGGTATGTTATATTTAGTTAAGAGATCTTTAAATTTATTGGTAACAAATTGAGACCCATTTTCCATGTAAATAGTTTTACATGCTCCGTGAACTAGAAACACATTCTTCTCTATGAACCTTTTTTTAGGACTCAACATAATGTTATTGCTAGAGTGGTGAGTCACAACAATCAACCGTTCATCCCTGTTCCCGGAGACTGGAAATGGTCCCAGCAACTCACAAGAAATGGCTTCAATCGGCTTAGAAACAGTTTTAGGATTACCCATAATACCTGGACTAGATGTATTGACGGGCTTACGTAGTTTGCATATTTCGCAACTCCCTACGTATTTCGTCACACTCTCGTACATCTGAGGCCAAAAGTAATTAAGTGACAAATGCTTATGGGTTTTCCATACACCTAGATGAGTTACAGTATCATCGTGATGTTTTTTTAATAACTCTAGCCTATCTTCTTGTGGAACTACCAGCTTCCATTGAAATTTCGTTGTATGATTATATTTATTTTTAGAGTACCTATATAAGAGATTATCCCTAATGCTAAAATTAGGGTAGTGCTTAGGATTATTAGTGACCCTATTTTTAATATGTAGGTACCAAGGATCTTTAGTCATTGTACAATCCACCAAGTCAATCTTGACATGAGGCAAAGCATTTGGGACAACATGATCCTTGCCCTTGCTGTGCTCTATATCAAGACTGAACTGGCTCAGTCTGACTAAGGGATTACACGAATTAACCCTAACAGAGGGAACAGTTTGTGAAATCAAATTCTTAGCCAACTCAAACTGATGCCAAAAGTCTATCCCAAATACCATCGAGGTCGTGATACCTGGGACGACATAGAATTTAATTACTTTAGTAGTAGAATTATATAAGACGGGTAGAGAGACATAGCCTAAGCACTCAAGGTTAGTGCTGTCGGCAGTCTTAATAGTGAAGCTACGATCCGAGTTAAAGCTTTCCACTTTAAACCCTAGATCTAAGAATATGCGGTGTGAGTCATTGCCTAGCACAGAGCATGACGCACCCGAGTCTAAGAGACCTAATACATTTAAGTTGAATATTCTCACCTCGAGATAGGGTCGAATATCATTTTCCTCTTTTTTAAAAAGAGGTTCACCGCCAGAGGGACTTGGTGTGGTTCCACTTTCCACCACGTCCGGTGTCAGACTCATGCAAGCAATTTTCTTTGGCTCTAGAGGCATGTTGCATTTAGGGCAGTCAGGCCTCTTCACCCCTTTCTTACCACACCTAAAGCACAATATTTCCCTCGAGCGCTCACATGAGTATGCACTGTGGTCAGAGTCTCCACACCGTAGACATTTTCTACCAGTCGTTGAGGGTCTGTTCTCATCAACTGGAATAGATTTATTAGATAAAGAACTACTTTCTAAAAGAGAAACCTGTTTTGCAGGTTTAACTAAGTTTCTATGTTGGAGTTTATTTAAATCCGAAGAGATTTTAAATGTATCGAGCTCGGGTTCTTTAAAGCTTTGGGCTCTGACACGTGCCAACTCCAACCGTTTACCTAAAGTTTTTAATTGTTCGACACTGTCGACTTCATGTAAGGCTAGTTCCTTCATGTAGTCTGGTCTTATATTATGCATCAAAATATCTAGTTTTTCATTCAGAGACATAGGAAAAGAAAGTCTTGAGAACATGGCAGTCATAATCGAAATGTAACTTGCCATTGTCTCGGTTCGGGCTTGTGTACGACGCCTAATTTCATCACGCAACCTGTAATCGTAATCAGGTGTGTCAAAGTTTAGCTTCAATTCAGTGATCAGCTGTTTATATGAACTGAGGGTGTCCCTATTAGTCCGGTACCACGCTAGAGCAGCACCGTCCAGTAAATCAGAGAAGGCAGCCAATATCTTCGACTCCTTGACTTCACGTGCCTGTCTAAGCTCTTCTAATCTTTCTAGAAATACGCGTACACAGGTCGAACCATCATATTTTAAATTAAAAGTATTTAAATTGATCGGACGATCTTTGTAAACTATAGTTTCCTGGACAGTAGGAATATCCAGCACACTACTACGCATCGAGCGGTCACTCCTCAAACGCACGGTAGGGATCCTATCATTAAATGGTTGTTCGGACTCGCTGTCAGAATTTTCCGATTCACCATTTGGTTCAACACTAGCGAGAACCTTGATGAGCCTACCTCGGATATCGTTCAGTAACTCACAATCAATACCACAACGAGCTAAGCGATCTATCAAATAGTTAGCCCTAAGAGCGGACCTCGAACAAACATTCATATCTCTACCGACCTCACCCGATGTGATAAGTGCCTCTAATTCTTGGACTTTGGGCTCACAAGACTGCAGCTCGATGTCAGGACTCGGTGTCCCGATGGGCATAGCCTTCAAACTGCCACGTCGAGATAATCTGAAGACCGTCCTCAGCTGACTTCGCAGTGAAGTGACCGTTGAAGAAGAGTTAACTGAAACCCCAAGAATTTCGAGTTCATAAAACAGTTCATCCTTTCTCAGGCAAGATATATATTTGTGGATGTATGACATCTTAAAAGGATCTAAGTATAAAAGGCAAAAATTAAATTTAAGTTCTCCGAAGTGGAGGTACAAAGAGAATTTAAAATAGTACTAATTATAGTTAAATAGTTTAGGTACTACTTAAGTAGTTTAGGTAGTACAGGTAGAAAATAGTATGATTAGAAAGTAGTGAAGTTATATTAAGTAATTAGTTGACAAAACATTTATTTGTCAACTTTGCTCTTCCACGCTTAGTCTAGAAAGTTAAGTTATAATAATAAAGTTTGAGATCTTACCCTCACACAGAAATCAAAAAAGAAAAAAAATTGTAAAATTTATCTAATAGAATAATATTTTTTCCTTTGTGAGTTTACCCTCACACAAAAAGAAAAAAAAACAAAAAGAAAACAAGAGGTTTGCCTACTAAAATAGTTAGCAGGCAAACGTGTACCTTATTGAAGCCCTGACCATCACACACACAAAATGGAGAAAAGCCCCACGTTGGGCGCCACTTGTAACAGGTCAAGTCAACCTTACCCACCGGCGGTTCAGCGGAGGCTCACGAGACAATTATATGATATCCCAGGGCGCCAGTTCACTTATGAACGGTGTGTGTGATGATAGGAGAATTCAATAAGGTACAACAGTTAGAGGGTTCACAGAGAGTATAATGTTATAAGCTTAAAATATTGAACAATATATATTGAATTTGGTTGTAAAGTTAACACAAAAAGGGTAGGTATGTAGCTGCTAGCCTACTTCTTAAATCATAAATTTCAGGTACAGTAATTATTTTAAACTTGACCTTATATTATGACGCTAGTTCTTGAAACTGGAGTAGACAGTATTATGGATGAAGAACACAGGATTAGATGTTGAGCAAAGTACTTAGCTTAATTGTTATGGTTCACGCGGTCAGCTGGGATTGTCAGGGGGGCGCACGTGCTGTGGTCCTGTGAGCCCAAGACGACCTCGTGTATCCTTGCCGTAGATTGATTAGGCTATTTCGGTACTGCTCCAGAAACGTCGACTACCTTTGCAATTCTGCACCAAGACATCAGACATCAGTATCACTATCAAGAAACGCCCTTTGGAATGCCTAAAACAGAAAATTGCTTCCACGTCGTCCAAGTCGAATGGGAGGGAACACTCCCAGCCTCTTGAGATCACGTTCGATAGGACGCTTGAAAAGTATCCACAATTGCTTCTACTCATTTATAATATTCCCAGTAAAATAACTTCTTCCAGACTTGTAGGTTAAGTATAAGACAGATGTAGTGATCGAGAGATATTTTCACTAAAGTATCCAGCAGTGGAAAGAGACCCACGACAGCCCGCGCCGGCTTTTTATCAACTCCGAGCTGTTTCTAGATTCTTCCTTTCCTGCAAAAACTAGTTCAAACCACTTTTCTACAAGCAAAACTTATCGTCAGCCGGAAACACCTCTATAGATAAAAAGCAATATCATTGACATTCACCTTTTTAAGGAAATATTATGACATGGCTAGATATTACTCTGCCCGGTTCCCACTAAATCCTCTAGAGTGCGCTATACAATTTGTAGAATACCGTATGGTAAATGAATCAGTCAAGACTTGACGTTTGTCGAGTTGACATCTACACATCAACTGACACTAATGACGTTCATAATATCATTACAAATGTTTGTTTACGTTTTGTGAGTGTAATGAAATTACGATGTTACAACTTATGTTATTAATTATCGTTGACGTCATTTATTCATTAAAATGACTAAGAACTATTTAGATAAACTATTTTGCACGTGTTTATAATGCTGTCTGGACATAACTGCGTGAGGCATTTATAATATTAAATTTTCAAATATTCCATATTTAATTAAAATATGGAATATTTGAAAATAGAATAGTGAAATAGATCGCCCTGCAATAGTCTTTTGTTATTCACATTTGATTGTTTATACAAATTATTTCATATTTGTCAGCTCACCGTAATAATGGCTTATCAAGAACAATTGGATTTAATGGAAGCTTATTTTTTAAATCACAAAGATGTGAATTTAGCTCTGCGGTGGTATGGAGAGAGATATCGGGACCGACAAATACCAACTCGGTTTGTTTTGAAGAGAATGGTTGATAATTCAAGAAATACTGGTAGTTACAAAAGGCAACGTCCTCGGCAGGACTGTTTCGATTTTGAAAGTGTTTTAACATACTTCGAAGCATATCCAAAGGCTTCAAGCAGAGAAGCTGCCGAAGAAATTGGAACCACCCACACTCGCGTACTTAAAGTCCTAAAAAAGTATAAGTATAAATGTTATCGTGAGGGTCGGTTGGTTCAAAAATTGCATCCTGGGGATCGTGAGAGACGACTACAATTTTGTCAAAACATTCTGACTGAAGTTGCCCGTAACCTCACTTTTTTGAGTAACATAGTATGGTCTGACGAAACCAACTTTAGTAATAACGGCATGTACAACCGCCGCATTAACCATTATTGGTCTCAAGTGAATCCTGTTCGTGTTCATGAAACTAACAGTCAAGTAGGATTCTCTTTTAACGTCTAGTGCGGAATTATGAGAAATACAGTTGTGTTAGTCCACGTGTACGAAGGTCATTTAACACTGTCAAGTATCTTGAAATACTGGACCTCTTAAGAAATGAGTTAAATGTTTTACCCGAAGAAGAGCGAAACCAAGTAATTCTACAGCAAGATGGTGCTCCGGCCCATATCAGCAGAATCACCACTGCCTATGTTAATAACCATTTCAATACCTGGATTGGTACAAACGGCACAATGAAAATGAATTCCTTAAAAGAATACATTTCTGTACCAACAAAATGGAGCTCATTTCAAGCAAATAATTAGTTAGTATACCCTTTTTTTCGTTCAATTAAAAAAGTTTAGATTTCATGGTTTTCCTTTCATTTAATTTACCACGTTTGTTAGAGAGATTTGATTCTTATGATTGACCCTATCGATCGATGCCATAAAAGTACAGGCTGTTACTAGGTCGCCGCAGTCGCGAAACGTACCATGACGCTGCAGCATATATTTGAGCGAAGCGAGTTTAAATTAAAAATTCTGGCATCGTAATAACCTGGGTAATTCTGTAAGCTTTTGATGAGTGCTAGAAAATCCGAAATCGACCGAGTATTCGCCGAGAAACAATTTAACATAAATCGTTTGAAAAATAATTTTAATCACCCGTTGAGAGCTCCGCTCGCCTTCGGCTCGCTTCGCTCAATTATTTCGGATTTTATCCGGTTCGATTTCCAGGTGTGGCAAACGAATTTTCAAAAATCCGTGAATGCAGTTCTGTTTCTTTTTAAAAATAGAGGAATGTTTCCTTTGAGTAAAATTGTCTATCTCCAGCATGTAGAGTACCTTCCCTCCAGGTGTCGTTAAAAATTCCACCCTGTATATAACACGTTTTAACAATAGATTGATATACTGACAGAATTACAATTATGTTTTATTCTTTTGATAAAATGTAACCAATAGATAGATATAGCGACAAGATTACAGTGACTTTTTATTCTTTTGATAACATGTTTAAACAATAGATTGATATAATTACTGCCAAGCATCATTTTAATCGTGTGCCTAGAATAGGAAACCAAGTGCGCTTTAGGTAGAGGTTATGTGTGCCTCACGTAGGAAGCCAAGTGTGCTTTAGGTAGAGGTTATGTGTGCCTCGAGTAGAAAGCCAAGTGTGCTTTAGCTAGGGGTTATGTGTAGCCGGGACCCCTCCGTGGGACCTGGAAGCGAGAACCCTTGCGTCATTGTTCCAATGGCGCAAGGAGGCGCTGGAGCGGGACCACAGGCCTACATCTCGAGAAATCAAGGACCAGCGGTCCCAACTCCACCAGGATCTCATGGAGTCATGGAGGGTGCGACTTGAGCAACCCAGGTGGGGTACCACCATCATCGCGGCGGTGAGACCGATCATGGACGATTGGCTGCAGAGGCAGCATCGTGCACGTATCGTGCGACGCAGATCGTTACCGGGCATGGATGCTTCGGTAGTTATCTGTTTCGCATCCATCGTGAGGTCACACCCCGGTGTCAACACTGCGAGGTTTCCGACGACGACACCGCACTCCACCCGTTGGTGGAGTGCTCTGCGTGGACGAGTCAGCGCCGGGCCCTCGTAGTGAGTCTGGGCGTGGATACTCTCTCGCTGGAGACCATGCTTCAAGCCATGGTCTCCAGCGAGAACCTAACCTAACCTAACCCCGCAGAGACCACAGAGGTGGGCAAAGTTCGCCGGGTGCCACTGGAAATACGTTCTGCTTGTAACCAGAGACGCCCGGCAACGGACGTTATGTGCGCGATACTCATCGGCATGAGCGGGACTTGAACCTCAGAGGTAATAATTAAATGTACATACTTTGTCAACTATTGTAAAAAATTCAACAATTAGTTCAATTATTGTAAATACGCTGATTCCACTTTTTAAATACTGTTAATCATATCTACCTACCTACCTATGTTTGTTTAGACATTAAAACATAAGTGTAGGTTTCAACTTTAGCATTTCTTAGGCATCTTTTTGTTTTTTTAATGTAGCCAGGTAATGTAACCTGGTAAAGTATGAAGGGATTGTGGACTTAGTGTAAATACCTAGTTACTTTCTACACGCAACAAACCACGCGAGCAATTAATAATCTGGCGAAGAAAGTACCTAGCCCACCTATATCACCTAGTACCACTAGTAGGTAGGTACTCGTATTATTTGGTAGCGCAAGCGCGCGCGAACGTGCGTGCGTCGAACTTTAGTTTATGAATGAAACATAGACTTAATAGTGTCGCGTTATAACAATAAAATCTTAAAAACTCATTATTAAGTAATGTATTTAGTTTTATTAAAAGTCGTAAAACAAACGTTGTTACTTATGATGTCTGCTACTTACCCCTGGGAGGCTAGTAATTACAAATAACCCTGTATATAACACGTTATAACAATAGATTGATATACTGACAGAATTACAATTATGTTTCATTCTTTTGATAACATGTAACCAATAGATAGATATAGCGACAGGATTACAATGACTTTTTATTCTTTTGATAACATGTTTAAACAATAGATTGATATAATTACGGATATGATTAAAATGATGCTTCATTATGTTGCGGTACCTATGAATTCTGACGAAGCAATGACTCCTGAGGGTTCACCATCTCGCAAGGATGAGCGCCAAAGAAAACGCAAATGAAACTCTTCCGAAGCTAAGTCCAAGAGCGCAAAAAGGCGATCAAGGAGGCGTAACCAAATGAAATGAAATGAAATGAAAGGAAATGAAATGAAATGAAATGATATTTAGTCAGAGGTTATGTGTGCCTCGAATAGGAAGCCAAGTGTGCAATATTTGCAGGGGTTGTACCATTGTACAACCCTTAGTTTCAGATTTCAGAATTCAGATAAACTTGCTTAACTTCATTAAGTTAAGCAAGTTTATCTGAATTCAAAAAAAAAACAGATTGCAGATCAAGATGAGAAGAGGATGCCTGTTCAGTGTGCTTGGATGCAGTTGACTAAATGAGTGGTTGCCAATTGGCAGCAACGACGTGAGCGGATTTTCCGTGTTACTCTTTGTGTCTATCTATTTAAGTCTCTATTCACAATATACGAGTATCTATTAATTAGGTGTGTTTGGATTTACAAAATAGTTCTACGAATGTAATAATAAAATATTTGTTTAACTGTATTAGTTGTATTAGATTATAGATTTATAGATTAGTCCACAGTTTGATTTTGATTCACATTTTATATTTTTGTTCGTATAATTAAGTATCTACTTATTAATTATTTCAAATTCAGGAATGTATAAAACTATTTCCCGTGATTGTATACCGTGCCTCAGGAGATCGCACGTAGTCGGACGGCCGAATGTAATGAATTGTTGATTATTTAATATTGTTTAACAAAGTCAGGTAAACTTAGTTGATATTTTTACCCAATAATTATACTCGACGTGATGTGAATGTGATTCGATGAATGTATTTGAGTAGGTCATTTGATTCAAAATACCATTTACTTGTGTATGTCTATGAAGTACGAACAAATTCATTTCGTTCGTGATAGAATGATATGAATCTATATGAATGAATGTGTTGTAGTGGATGGGAGGTTTTGTCTTGTGTCGTTCGAAAAATGGCATTCTGTTGGTAGACCTCGACAGAGACAAACGTGGTAGTTACATAAGTGTAGATTTGTATCGAGATTTATCGAAATATATATAATACCTACTTGTGAAAACTATTTGAATATAACTACCCTGTTATTACGAAGTAAAGTGTTTTATTTCAATTGAATTGGAATTGTGAGAGTTTCATCACATATCTATTCAACTAATACATACCTCTAATACTGATGCTAAAAAGGGTTGGATATCCCATTTATCCAACCCTCCAGGTGCAACCAATAAGAGGGAAGCACTAATGCAAAAATAAACAATGCTTTTGCAGAAGAAAAGTTAAAAACTGGTGTAAATTACAACCAGCGCTTGTTTGCAGAAGTTACAAGTTTACTACACCCCAGCAAAGCACCACGTGTAGTACTCATTCATAGAGAGTTTGTTATTGCAAGTGCCAGAGATATGTTAAACTTACCCAAACACTACAAACTGTAAGTACCTAATTTATTTAAGCCATTTTAATAAAAGCTTGTTAAGCTCTTATATTGTAGGAGTGCATTAAATATAATTAGTCCTCCGTCTTGTATGTGCCGCCATGTTGGATTTAGAATGACGTTACACAGTTAACTACAAATACATGTATTGTCATCGAAACCAGATGTCAAATTTCAGCTCAATCGGTTAAGGAAATCTGCTTCAAAATTGAGTAGCAAGATTCCACCCGAACAAACATAATACATACATACCTACATTGCTCGTAAAATATGATGGTTACTTTCAGTGGCAATATGATATTTGGTGATTATGAACAAGATGCTCATGATTGCGGGCTTAGAACTAATGATGTTATAAAGGGTAAAAGATGTCCACTGGCTTACATGGAGACGCCATTTAAAAAAGTGATACCTCATCCGGAGTTCTCCAGGTAGGTTATACCAGGTGCTACCATATATTTCAATAATCAAAGAAGTTATTTAATAAGCCAATGTGTCAAACAAAAGTAAACTCCCGTACTTCGGGCCACTATCGGGTCACCATAAAAAAACCGGGCAAGCGCGTGTCGAGCCACTCATAAGATAGGGTTCCGTAGTTACCCATAAAAGCCTCTATAACTCCTGAACTAATAGAGCTATACTGTTCGTTATAGGTTTCCTTCAAAGTTTATAACATGGACTATCATCAAAATTTTTTAAGGTTCTTCCCGCCAGCCGTTTAGATTTTAGGTGGTAGGTGGGGGGGACGCCCTGTTTTTGCAAAAACATGCTCTTCAAAGCTAAATATCTCGCAAACGGATACTTAAATCGAAAAATCTTCTTAGCAACCTCTCAATGTTTTTAACATACCTATCTAATGATACCCCACACGACGGAGTAGATGCGAGAAAAAATATAATTCCCACTTTACGTCTTGTATTTAAAAAAAAAAATCTCCAAATTCTATTGTAGCACTTTGTCGGCGTAGTAAATATACATATTTATGAAAAGTTTCATGATTCTAGCACTTACCGTTTGGGTGGAAAGCCGAGGACGGACGGACTGACACGACGAAACCATTAGGGTTCCGAAAATTTCACTACGGAACCCCAAAAATGAGTCGTTTAGGGATAAAATATGCTAGAACGTTTTAAATATTTTACTATGTGAATAGCAAAACCGAAAGTCTTATGCTGGATTTGGACCAGTGTAATTCCCTTTTAGAGGGAATGCTTTGACAAACTGAACTACTTAACTGAAGATTATAGAAAAGGTTTCTTTTTGTAGATTTGACATCAACAATAGTGTTGCATTGGTACAACTACTACGTCCAATGAAGTCTGGTGAGTGATCGGACTTATTTAATGTCTGATAATCAATTATTAAGTAATGATAATATATTATCCATCATCATTAGGTACTGTATGTGCAAATCTGAACATTTTCGTAGTTTTATTACCATAATAATGATGACACGCTTTATATAATAAAGCTTAATAAATTCGTTTTAATTGGTAGTAGGCTGTAGTAGGACAGTAGTTGCATTATTGGAGAGAATACAATTTAATAAAATGGGGTTTTTCTACATGGCCTCTAATTCTTGAAGTAACGAAGTTATCTAAGCCATTGTAGTGTTCCTTCAAAGTAAATCACATGGACAATCATCATGAATTTTCATATTTTTCGAACCAGCTGTTTAGATTTTCGAGGGGGGTCCTATTTTAGCAACAGTAGGTTGAAAGTGAATCCATGACTACTGATGATACAATCCAAACTAAGTGCCCATAAGTTTTAAAAATATCAAATATCATATGAAATTTATAGGTAATGACAATTTTAATGAGAAAATAAATGGTGAGTGAAAATCGTAACTTTGCAAATTATTTTATTATTCCAGACTATGTATTACCAGCCTGCTTGCCAACGATACAAGAACGTGCGAGAAAAAAAGTGCATAACACAGTATTCTTAATAGATTACATAAGTGGTACGTGGTTTAATGCGGTACAAACGGCAAATTAACATTACATATACATGCAACGGCAAATTATATGATCGCAAAATAACATCAGCCACTTCTACGTTTGAACCGCATTTTTTCTCTTACAAGGAGAACGCTTTACATTGCCGGGCGCCTCAGGCACTCGGAAGTGTTCCAGGCGCCTGGCGGTCAGGTGACCAGCCTGTGATACCTGTTGAATGTCATCTCACTATATGTATTTCTAAATCGTAATTTTTGGCTACGTTCCACGTACCACGTACTTTACAGCAGTTCCAAATTCCCGCTGGAACACTTAACCGGAACAAAAAGTATCTATAATCTCAGGTAAATCATATTTCCATGTGCTAAATTTCATCCAAATACTGTTTAACGGTTTACGCGTGATTAAGTTACAGACATCCTTGCTTGGCTTGGCCACACTGCTGTACGTAATAATAGTTATATTTGTTCCACAGGAGTACCCAGAGATTTTGATTTTGAGAAAATAGGAAAAAAAACTCTCAAACTGTATTATGATAGACGATGTAAAATTAATAAAAACAAACAGGTAAATATATAATTCAAATATACCTAAATACTTACTTAATTATTAGACGAAAAAAAATCCCTCTATACGTAGAGTTATTTTTTACGTCTAATAATTGACTCCCATGACGTTCCGACACGGCAGCGGTTTTGCTGATCTCAAACTACCCAGGGGGAGCTCCCCGGGGATAGTTTGAGTTCTGATTGCCCATGGTTTTCCTATAAGTGTAAATTTAACGCACTGTAAAATATTTTTTATTATATTCGCAGGTTTTTGAGAAGAATACTATGTCGCAATTTCTTTGTACAACAGGGTGTGGCATGCGACCAGGTGCTCCCATCATAAGCCATACAATGGAAGGGCGCTTTGAGCTGATAGGTCTGGCGATAGGTAACTCACGGTGCGCAGACCGCTCCATGCGAAACGTGTTTAACGAGAACCCGCCTTTGTACCTAGACGTGTATCCGTACGCTAGCTGGATTATCAACGTAGTGTATGCACACATGATTCCGAAACCATATCCTGTACGGTTGAGTTTACTTGACGGAGGACTTCGTAAGTTACTAGATCATACATGTCAAATATCCACTTACATCCATTCAATTCAAAGTACATTTCCCGCTGACTAAAAACTTTTGCCACCCACCGTTGCATTTCCGGTCATCGACAGAGACACCACTTACAGAAAATAGTGGCTTGAACCTTAGTGCAACCTCTATATTATTATGTCATCTCCTCATAATTATTTCATTACATACCCCTATTTAGTTAGTACCTTTGTTGGATTCTGTATTATACTCGTATGTACCTTAACCTTTAGACCGGTACAATAAGGAAAAGGCCGTGGGTTCTAGTCCTGCTGATAACATTTCAGTTTTTGTGATTTTTATAATTTATACCTTTATAATAATATATTGAAGAATGCTCCCGGTTATCATACTAACATCTGTGGCAGTCGTTAGTGGTAGGTGGAGCCCTATATAGAAAAACCGACCAGTCTAACTACAGAACTCCGATATCGCCCATGGGTTGTGAAGGTCAGATGGCAGTCGCTTCACGGAAAATATCGAAGGTCAGCCGAATCGCAGTTAGACTGGAAAGCCGACCCCAACTGAGTTGGGAACAGGCTCGGTGAATGATATATTGAAGAATGCTCGGTGGGGCTCGTGGTCTAGTGGTAAACTGCTAACCGACAACGGTTAAGCAACATCTAGTCAGGCCGGTCTTAGGATGGGTAACCATTTCTTAAGACATTGAAACCCCTCCGTGCCTCGGAGAGTACGTTACCGTGGGTCTCGGTCGCCATTAGAACATCTATGGCAGTCGTTAGGGGTAGTTGGAGCCCTAAAGCAAAAAACCGATCGGTCTAACTTCAGAACTTTAATATCGCCCATGGGTTGTGGAGCTCAGATGACAGTCGCTTCACGGGAAATATCGAAGTTCAGCCAAATCGCAGTTAGACTGGAAAGCCGACCCCAACTGAGTTGGGAAAAGGCTCCGTGGATGAGATATATTTAATAATAGTAGAAGCAAACTAAATCATTTATTCATTGCTTTCAATTTAATCTTTCTGTAGTTCAACTCTACATTTCAACAGCCAGTAGAGATGTTACCTACAATCTCTCTAGTGGTATTGTATTATAATTTCAGGTTCAAGTCGGAAATCTAAACGAGGATTGAAAAAGGAGTCTGGCTGGAAGGGCCGCACTTATTTAATAGGTGCACCTTGTTTTGCCAATAGGAAGGTTCGAAGGGAGAGTTCATTTTTCTACATGGAATGGTTTGAGGTCAATGCTGATACTAGGGATAAGCCTACTGGTTTGAATATTACCATTGAGGTATGATATATGATGACATAATATGTCCATAATAAACATAATCTATACTTATAATAAATCTGTAGAAGTGAAAATTCTGTACATTGAAAATATCAAAAAAATTAATGGCAGGGGGTGTTACTAGACCGACACCGAACCCAAAAATGTGATTAAACATTTTTTTGTCTGTCTGTCTGTTTGTTCAGGCATCACGCAATAACTACCGGTTCGATTACGATGAAACATGGTATAATACTCTTTAATATCCTGGGCACCTACTAGCTTACTTTTTATCTCGGAAAAGTATATACAATAAAAAACAAACTTAATTTTGCGGTTCGATCCCTAGACCCGATTACTGGACCAACCGCAAATAATAAGTTTGTCGTAGGTTACGTCACCCGCAGTGGAGTTTACTAAGGGGCGCTGCACACGGCTAAGATACTATAATATTTTATCTTAATATACAATATCACTCGCCATACATTTCAATGGACTATCACACACGACGAAGATAATAAATAACATTTCATATTTTCGTATCTTAAGATAAATTTGTATGGGATAATAGAGAATATAATAGAAGATATAATATAGAAACTGTTGTAGGGGGGCTTTATGAACGCAATAAAACCCAAAACAATGGTTTTTAGAACTTTTGTCTGTTTGTCTGAATGTTTGAACACGCTAATCTCAGAAACGGCTTAACCGATTTGAATTTTTGATTTGAATTTGCGGTTTTCAGTAATGCGTTGTGGTTTATTCAACTTAACATTTAAGGTTTAGTTTTCAATCGGTTCTTAAATAAAAATGTTATGTAGATCTAAAGTAACACGCAGGCGGAGCTGCGGGCAACAGCTAGTATAAAATAAATCCTCTCTCTTTTTCCTTTAGCCAAAGCATATGACTAACCGGCGAACGATTATTTGCAAATATTGTAAATATTTTTAGTACATAATAATGTAAAAATTCTTATTTATTTAATAAGTTATTATCATACACACATCATATACACGTGTAACTCTAGTAAAATGTATCTAATGTGTATGAAAAAGATTTAGTTACTCTAACTCTAACTAATAACTGCCTTCTATTGTTTTCAGATATCTTCCGGTATAGAATGCGTTTACGCCTGTATTCGGATAGTACTGCCACATCGTGAAATAAAACCTGTCACGAAAGTGGACGGCATGCTGTTTACTTTAAATATGCGCATACTTACATTTGATAAAAGGTTCTCTTTTTCCATGGGTATATCGGGAAAGAATGCTACCAGAGACGAATATATGAAAAGAAAGGAAAAAAAGGCCGTACAGTTGCTTTAGTGTAACTAAAATATAATTTAATAAATGTATTAACCTGAACATTTGTCATTTTACATTTTATCTCATTTTCCATTTCACCTATACAGTATCTTTCAGCTTTGACAACATAAATTATTAGTGTTTAGGTACACTATTACGTGTACTCTATTGGGGTTGTGTTTTTGCTAGTCCTATTAAGTTAGCCGGGACCCCTCCATGGGACCTGGAAGCGAGAGTCATTGTGCCAATGGCGCAAGGAGGCGCTGGAGAGGGACCACAGGCCTGCGTCTCGAGAAATCGAGGACCAGTGGTCCCAACTCCGCCACGATCTTATAAAGTCATGGAGGGTGCGACTTGAGCAAGTGGGGAACGTCCATCATCGCAGCGCCGCAGTGAGACTGTAACGTGGTAGAATTTCACAGATGGCCAAAAGGGCCGTATGTCAAATCAACAAAAAGTTTTCAAGGCGACACGGTCGTCGGGTGGACATTCGTATCTAGGGCTAAACAGAAGGCGGACACGAATCTTTTATTTCTTCGTTGAAAATGTAATGTAGAGTTGTAAGGCGGCTGAAAGGGACTATGGGCGGCTGGGATGTACTACGTAAGGTATGTATTGAGGGATCCCTGTTTGTGTGAGTTTTGGCATGTCGCGATGACACATGTTAAAGTCAAAGTCCTTTGTCCTTGTTATAGGGTTTTGCATATGGCGCATGTTGGGAAGAGGTGAGAAAACGCACAGGCGAAATGATCGCCGAATAGCGGTAAGTATTGCGACACCTGCACGCTGGGGCGTCGATAACTTTAAGTTAGGTATTCATTCCCCACATGTGTTTCAGAGGGCAACAACGAACTGCACCGTCGTGCAACAACAACCTTCAACGTCATACAATCAACAACACACATTAGCGTCGACGTTTGAACATTATACAGGGGCTAAGGCTCCTAGCGGCATCGCCGGTCGGAGCTGGGTGAGTCGGAGACCCGGCTGTACACCTAGTCTCCGTGCCCGGCGCCTTCGGCACTAGCTGGTCATCGCCGCGCCGCCAGGATTCTGCGGCGCGTCCTGTAGAACGCTGGACGCGCGGCCCGAATTGCAGTTAAGTGGTTAAAGTACGCCTAAGAATAAGGAATCAGTCCCCCCTCCTTTGTCGCCGTCGTCCGTGTGTAGGAATGGGGTTACTAGGGCAGTAGGGGCCTAGCCCTCCCTCTCTGCCCGATCGCCTACGTGGCGTTGTAGTAGATTGCTTGTACTCAACGATCCAATAGGTCGCAGACATAAGTGCAGCATTTAGGTAGAGGTTGTATCTCGCCAACTACATATTTCAAGCTATATTAATGGCCAATTTCATACTTGAATTAATACTGATATTATGGAGTTATTGCGTTGATACGGATTGATAGGTTAACTCTTAGGTAGATATAATATCTCGAGGAGACCACTATAGTTGGTTCTCAACGTAGTAATATAATATAAACCTTTTAACCGACCTTTTACAAGCTCTTGCATGTAAGATTTCACCTTTGGTTTATATGAATAGTATCTCATTGCTCACCATCTAACTTCGAACCCGTCTCATGCGTTAGCTAGTGTTCGATCCTGGTTTATTATTAGGATAATAAATGATGTATACTGGATAAGGTGTGTTACTTATTTATTTCCTCTAGTCTGTATATGGTAAGTACCTTTTATATACAGGGTGTCCCAGAAGTCGACGTCAAGCCGGAATCGATATCTCTATCTCAATCAAATAATAGTAGCTATCTGTCTCGCTCCCACTGATCAAATCAGCCTATTGGTACTCCTTTAGCTATAATATTAAGAGTTACGGCCTTGTGGAAAGCCACAGGTACATCAGAATAACTTCTAAGTAAAGTAATAAAACACTTAAAAAACTGTTTTTTTTTCGAAAATTAAAAAATTGCCGCAATGCGAGAAATAAACAAGTGAGTGTTTTACAGTTTTAGAATCCTTATTAAACGCGCTAACTTTTAAAGTTACTTGCCTAACTCACCTAGTACATTTTTTTTTCAGTGTGGCCAGTTAAAACTGAGCTAAGTATTTATTTTGAATTTTTGGTTGGGCAAACGGTGACATTTTACTTCCGAGCTAGAGAAATTGAGTTTAAATTAAAAACATTCACAAGGCGTAGATTTTCTCTACATTTTTTGAACGCCTATAATTTTTAAAATACAAGACCTAGATTTTTTTTAATATTTTTCTGACAACTGTTATGACCTAGCCTGTTACCCGATTCCGGCTTGACGTCGACTTCTGGGACATCCTGTATATAGACCCTGTGGGGCGCAAGCGTTCTCGTGGTTCGCCGCGTGAAAGAGTCTTTGAGGACCACCAGGGCGCTATGTGCAACGACTGGGTTCAGGTGACTACTCTCACCGTCTAGTTCCCTAGAGGGAGTTCTCAGGTGAGGCCAGTCGGAGCACAAAACGTTACAAGACCGATTATGGACCAATGGCTGCAGAGGCAGCATGGTGACCCCACGTATCGTGCGACACAGATCGTAACCGGGCATCGCTGCTTCGGTAGCTATCTGTTTCGCATCCATCGTGAGGTCACACCCCGGTGTCAACACTGCGAGGTTTCGGACGACGACACCGCACTCCACATGTTGATGGAGTGCTCAGCGTGGGCGAGTCAGCGCCGGGACCTCGTAGTGGGTCTCCAGTGGGAGTAGGTGGAACGCGGCCGTGTCCTGCGAGTAAATCATGCTCGCAAAGGAGGCGGCCGAGAGGAAGAGGGAGCGTACCCTCCCCGCCGAGTACCATAGTCGGCGGCGAGGGCACCGCAGACTCAACTACGCCCAAGACCATCGACCTCCATGATCGGGGCCTGAGGGCGGCGGATCGCCACCCGCCGTCCTTACGGAAGCGGGCGCCACTGGAAATAACTCCTGCGTGTGAACCAGAGACGCCCGGCAATGGACGTTAGAGGGGCCGCGGCCTTGGGCCGCGGAATTAAAAAAAAAAATCCTATTAAGTAGGTCCAAAGTAATTGGATGTCTCCTTTCCGATCGTCTCATGTCTTCACTGGAACATAGTATTCCATCCAAGCAATTTGATTTACATGAAGACGACAGAGACTACGCTAAAAAGAAAGTGGCACAAAATAAATTATTATTTTTTGTTTTAAAATGCGTCTTTTATTTTAAGATAGAAAATTTCTTAGGCGGATTCTACTGATATAGTATCCTCATCATTAAGGCCTACGTCCTGGTTTGAGGTCGCTGGAAAACTTGCAGCTGGAGATTGGAATGGTCCATGAGGAAGATTATCTTGGGGAAATTGAGACACCGACGGATTCTGGGCTCCTGAAGGAAACTGAGGAATCTGTGCTGGTAATGATGGGCTTTGTGGGAATTGGGGAATATTTGGTAAAGAAGGGTTAGACCCTAGAGGAAATTGTATGTGGGGAAATTGAACTTGGGGTAATTGTGGCAAAGATGGAAATACAGGTATTTCGGGTTGCGGGTTTTGAGGGTTTTGGGGAATCTGTGTAGGGTATGTTGAAGGTATTGAAGGGAACGAAGGTTGCGATGGAAATGATGGGTTCTGTGCAAATCCTTGACTAATTTGAGAATTGGACGGGAAATTCGAAAATATGTTGGATGGTGAGAATTGGGAAGATGTTTGTGAACCAATTGAAGACTGTGATCCGGAACCCAACTGGCCCTGAGAAGTAGCGTCTATTGCATCTACAACAGCAGAATCAGCGTCACCAGCCGATTGATCCAATTGAGGTGTTGGTGATTGTGACGGAGGTGAAGGATTTATTGGAGCAGGAGCACTAGGAGCTAATGGTGGGTTGGCGAAAACTGGGCCAAAGGTTCCGCTTACAAAAGAAGGTGGCCCAAACGCTGACACTAATGCGGGTTGAGCAGGATAATAAACGTTCGGTAGGTATTGATTGGCAAAGGAATAGTAACCTGTCGGCAACGGGGCAAAACTTGGAAATTGTGGATGAGCTCCAAATTGATATGATGCTGGTATCTGTAGACGAAAAAAGTCAATTACTTATGTACACTTGGCTTTATAGTCTTACTGTGCTACAATTGAGTAATTAAATTTCACTTTTTATAACATCGGTACAGTTAAGCTACTCGAAGAATGTAGCAACAAATCAAAGTTCACCAAAATTAACATAAACAATCGGAAAATGATACTTTGTTATGGACACCTATTTGAACTAGCCGAACTTTTATCCAGTATCAGTACATAATCAGAACTGTTCCAAGATTGTTAACGAAAATCAACGAAAACGGGGAATGTGTGATGTAGTGATGTGTTTTCAAACTAAAATGATTTTTTTATACATATTAAAGTAGTAAAACAATACCTTAATTATAATACAATCTAGCCTATTGAATAATGAGTAACTTATTTTTACCTAATATACTAGATAAACAATAACTAAGAACGTATCCAATAGCACTTTACTTAGAGTCTGTTAAGGCGAAGATACTTTATTCATGTGTTCTTATCGCAGCACTTATCACTACATTTATTTAGTTCATCACTATTAGTACGTAACACTAAACTAACTCGAACGTTTTGGTCCGTTTTAGTCTTCTCAATAATTCAGTGACGTCTAGCAGCTGTATAGCCTCGACGTTCACGTGATAATGAAGTCTATTGTGGTGAGCTTTAGCATATTTTTGTATAACAGTATCTACGTCATCCATGTTTAGGTCCCTGTGGATGTCGCTGTTACGTGCTTACCATGGTGCGTTGACTGCATTTCTGAGTACCATATTTTGGAATCGCTGTATGATTTGTCTATTACTCTTACTGGTACAGCCCCAGAGCTGACAACCATAAGTCCAGACAGGCATTAGAACCTGTTTATAAAGTAGGACTTTACTGTGCACTGATAATGAGGAGTGTCTCCCTAGTAACCAGTACATTTTTTTGTATCGTGTATTAAGCTCTTCCCTTTTCTTTTTAACATGCGCCTTCCAGCGCAACTTAGCGTCAAGTGTCATACCAAGGTACTTCGCTTTGTTAGCATATGGTATTGGCTTGTTATCGATAAGAACCGGCAGGTGTTTATTTGCATTGTTAGTGGACAGACTTTTCTTCATTTAGTCTAATTCGCCATTTCGTCGTCCATTTGCAGACTTGCGTTACGGCTAATTGGACCTATTCTACAGCTTCCTGGTGATTGTTTCCTATTTCCATAATCGCTGTATCATCAGCGAATGTGGCAATACAATCGTTTTCGGGGACTGGAATGTCACTAGTGTAGAGTAGGTACAGGATCGGACCTAAAACACTTCCTGGGGAACTCCAGCTTTTATTTGCTTAACATCAGAATAAGCGTCTTCTTGACGAATGCGGAATGTTCTGTCTGATAAGTAAGATTCTAGAATATTTGTCATCTCTATTGGTGGCATGGTCTTGAACTTGTATATAAGACCCTCGTGCCAAACTTTATCGAAAGCTTGTGCTACATCAAGAAAAACTGTTGAGCACACTTTTTTTTCTTCTTTCGAGAGCTTGCTCGATAATATTTGTTATCCTATGTACCTGATCAACTGTTGAATTCTTTTCTCTGAATCCAAACTGGTGATTTAGGTATTATATTTTTATCTTCTAAGATTGGTTTTAACCTTTGTAGTAGTAGCTTCTCCAGTAACTTCGACATTATTGGGAGCAATGAAACAGGTATATATGAAGTTGTTTCACTCGTTGGTTTTCCTGGTTTAGCTATTATGATGACTTCTGCTAATTTCCAGACTTGAGGTACGTATTTCAAGCGAAAAACAGCATTCATAAGCGTTGTTAATCTAACAACCGCTTTGCGGGTGAACTTTAGTAAGATTTCCCCTGTTATGAGATCGTACCCAGGAGATTTTTTCGGTTTACGTGAAGTTTAATGGCCCTCTGGACTTCTTTTGGAGAAGCAAGTTTAATTTCTTTCATTGCTTGGACGAAACTCTCGGTAGTTCTTAGAGACGTGGGTTGTTCTAGTTCTATGTTTGATTGGAATATGTTTTCCAGATAATTTGCAAAGGTTTCACTTTTTGTTTATTGCATTTTGCCCAGTCACCGTTGTTTAATTTGATTGAAGGTATTGATGTAATGGGTCCTTCCATGGTTTTTGTTATTTTCCAAAGTGATTTTTCTGATTTGTGATCACTTGTAAGCTGACTTAGGTAATTGTTAGTTTGCGTGTTGGTGAAGCTTTGAATTTCCCTTTTAAGGTTTTTGGTTAGGTTATTCAACAGTCTTTTATCTTCTGGAAATCTGGTTCGATGCCATTTTCTTCGTTGTTTACGTTTTTCACAAACCAATTTTCTAATATAAGCCGGGTAGGCAGACTTTCTTGCAAATTTTAGTTCATTAGGAGTATTGCTCCACGCTGCTTGTTGCACCTGTACTACAAAATTGTTGAGTTCTAGATCCAATTGTTCGGCGGTTTTCATTGGAACGTTTAAATCTATCCTATTATCTAAGTCTATTCTAAAACTATCCTAGTCTGTATTTCTATTAGCCAGGCATGGTCTTTTCTCTTTGTACATAGCTTGTTCACATAATTTCAACATGATGGGCGAGTGGTCAGAGTTCATGTCATAGCTATGTTGTATATCCAAATGATTTATTGATATTTGCTTATATATGAAAAAGTCTATCAAATCTGGTATTCTGTTAGGATCGGTCGGCCAATATGTAGGCTTTTCAGTGGATATGGAATCACAGTTTAACCGTTGCATTGCAACGAGTAACTGTATTCCCTTTGTGTTGGTTAATATGGAACGCCAGTGCACATGCTTTGCATTAAAGTCACCTCCAAGAATAAAACGCTGTGCTAAGAGGCTCAAGAAGCTCACATATTTGTCGCTATAGTAATGGGATACTTGGTAGTCTCAATTCGGATAGCCACTGACTGAATTTCAGGTTCTTCGATCTTTACTTTATCGGTATGAGTAATGTGTTCTTTGATCACCGCACTCCCACTCGAAACACTATTGAATGGGTGCAATGCGTTGTAAACCTTGTATCCTTTAAAGCTAATATATGTTTCCCTGGTAAAGTGTGTTTCAGATATGAGACATACATCAATACCTTCCGTTGATTCAGAATGAGTTGTAACTCTTGTTGATGGTTGAGTAGCCCATTGGCATTCCATGTCATGATTTTAAGTTGATTATTCATTTTTGGATGTATTTTTTGAAGTAGCTTTGATAGCTCTTTTTTCTAGCTTTGACAATCGATCGTCGAAAGATGAAATTACCTTTAGGATTTCATCTAGTTTCGATTCTAGCTTGTTAGGCGGCTGACTAGTGACCGTGGCTTCTATACTTCGCCTTCCAGCTGGGTATAGGTTCAGTGTACGTCACTCTTCTTGTGCGTAGGTTGGGTATTCAAAACTGGGTGTTGTCGTTGTATTGAACCCGTAGGTATTTTGTAGCCTTATTCTTTATGTTTTGCATTTCTTTCGCAACCATACATCCTCTGTAGCTGGCAGGATGTGGTTTACCACAATGCACACATTTAGGTTTGACTTCAGCTGGTTTGTTACAGTCTCGTGTAAAATGCTTACCTGTGCATCATTTTACACATCTCGGTTCTTTTGAGCAATACCTTTGCGTATGGCCATACGCTTGAAAGCGTTTACACTGCGGAACGAGTGTAGATGTTTTTATGGGACATCTTAGTAATGTCCTCACCATTACTGAAGGTCAGTATGAACATATTGAGTGGCTCTTTTGTTTCCAACTCAACTTGTTGACTGCATTTTCTATTTTGAAGGATTTATCCTTCAACTCTTAACAGGCTCACATGTCGCGTGTAGATTTTTCACCGTTACTCTAAATGGTCGGTTCTGTTTATTTTCATATGAGTGCCACAGGCACTCACTCTCTGATAATAGTTTGGTTATAGATCTGTAGGACTCGTCGCAACTAGCATTTATTTTGACACAGTTCCCACTCATCATTTTTGTCACAAAAGGTGTGCTTCAAGCTGTAATCCAATCCTCATATTTGAAATCTCAATGAAAACTAATTTTGACAGCTTTCGATTGTAATAAATAAGGATACAAATTATAAATGTTTCACAATAATATCATATGAAGTTATCAATTTTGTACACGACTGTACTCCATACAAATGTAGGGCAAACGAAAACTTTTGTTTTTTCAAATTAAAGTAGCTCAAATTTATAGTCGTTCATACGACTATTTCACGACTATTTTTTGGCATAAACTTTAAACCGAAAATCGCAGGCGTTCCGGAGAAAGTTGAAGTTTTCAAATGTTCAAGCCATAATCCTCATCAGGTTACCTTTATATCTCTGGAACCTTTGAAGGACTATTTCTGAGATTTGGCATGTCGTTACGACTATTTCATGACTATTTTTTGGAACCTAAACCAATTCGATAGGCTGTACCGTTTGCTTGCACCAGAGATGAGGATTACAGCTTGACGGTCAAGCCATAATCCTCATTAACTTATAGCTGTAACGCCGAAACTATAATACGACTATTTTTTTTACATGTATGACTATTTATGACTATTTCATGACTATTTTTTAGCGTTGTCAAAATTCGTTTTCATTGAGATTTCAAATATGAGGATTACAGCTTGAAGCACACCACAAAAGAGTTGCCTTGTTGACTTTTAGTCAGAAAATCAAAAAGGTTTGGTAATTTTTGATGTTGTCAACTATTATTGGTGGAGGCGGTGGTTGGTTCTTGGGCTTTTCTTTAGGTTGAATCTCCGTTTTAGTAGGAGATTCCATTTGATTTGGTGATGAGACCATTTTGCGCTTTTTAGATTTCTTGTTCTTGGCTCTAAACCCATTCCATTTCTTTTGCCAGTTCCTCCTCGTCCGTACAGTATTCGGCGATATTTGTGGAACCGTCTTGGTGTGACATGTTGACTGCTGCTGCTTCTTTTTCTCGAGTGCTTGTTCAGCAGCTGATTTTGCAATTCGTCAATTTGTAATTGCATCTTTTCTATAATTTCGCGAAGACTAGCATTTTCAGCTTTTTCTTCGCTATATACTTTGAACAAAAGGTGTTCATTCTCCGTTTTTAGTTTAATGGGAGTGTTTAATCCCATTGTTAGAAAAAAAAGTTAAGTACTTCACCTTAACAAATAAATAGTAATGAAAATTACATACGTCAGTACTTTTGTAGTAAGTGTGTCATCGCGACGACGTCACGAGCGCACGGCAGGCCGTGCAGTATGTGGCGTCAGCACTTTACACTTTTATTAGCGATCACTTAAAACGCGACTAGTCTCTGCATCGATTCGAGAGAGAAATGTAATGCTTAAAATCGATGCTATCATTTACAGTAGGTATTTCCTTTCCGGTCAACTGTATACATGTTTCTTACCTTACTATTCAGTATATATCAATGTATTAAATTGTAACAAATGTTTTTTTATAAAAATATTTATGTTAGGATAATAATTACTACACATAGCATATTTAGTCTCAAACTAAGCCAAAGTCGATTGTACTCATATAACAAGATATGAGTACACTATACTTTTTTTGTAAATATCCAGACTCCGATACCAACATAAGTGTCATCACGCAAGGTTTGTCTCGACCGGGGATTGAACCCGAGACCCCGGTACCGAAACCGTGTTCACTACACAGCAGAGCCAGTCAAATGTTGTGAGATTCCTTTTAGTACTGAACTTAGGCACAGGTCAAACTGGTCTTTAGCAAGTAGCAAAGAGGATTACTTACCGCATTAATATATTGTGTGGTTGAGTACGCAGTGGTCTTTGTTTTTCCTGGTAGGACAGTTTTCAATACTGGGGAGGCAACCGCAACAGGGGTGGACAATGCAACAGCACCAGGCCATCCTATAGATCCACCCGCAGCACGTGCAGTTATGGCGCACAACACGGTTATTACAAAGACCTGAAATTTTAACGTAAAATATTATTATTTACTGTGAGTAGCACTCCCTAAATACACGTACGTTATTAGTTTTAGTATTATTTCACATGTAAATAACGTTGATTTACTTCACCTGCCAGAACCAAATCTATCTAGCTACCTACATAGCATGATCAGAAACTAGTTCGAAAACTATCAGTTTCTCAAAAATATAGTTTGTTTCATCTACTACGAGGTAGTGCCCCTCGGCGATGGTTCGGGTTTAATTCATCTTAGCAGAGGTAGCCTACTCTCGCATCTTTTAATAAAGAGATCCTCAAACAAACCGAAGTCGCTGACTGTCAGTGGCTATGCCATCGAAGTCCTGATGTTATTCAGATATTTCCCGGACCTTCCAGCAATAAGACAGAGAAGAGAATATGGTGCGGTAAAAAACGTAAAAACACTGCGAATGTACACTTCTAGAAGAACTATACAAATCTCGAAGTTTGCTTTTTTTAAATTCCGCTGCCCAAGGCTACGGGCGCTCCCACGTCAGTTGCCGGGCGTATTTCCAGTGGCGCCTGGCGGATTTGACCACCTGTGTGGCATCTTCGGGGGTTTGGTCGGGATGGGAATCTCTTCCGCAACTCTTCTAGCCTGCTTCTGTAAGGACGTCGGGTGACATCCCGCAGTCGATGGTCTTGGGCGTAGATGAGCTGACTTCGGAACTCAGCGGGGAGGGTACGCTACCTCTCCCTCTCGGCCGCCTCCTTGGCGAGCATGACCTGCTCGTAGAAGGTCGAAGATTGCTTTGATATATTTGATTAGAATTTTAACATCATGCATCTTCTACGATCTGATCAAGATACATACATACAAGATCTCTTTTTTACTAGAGAAGTAAATTTATTTGATTAGTCGCCTGGATACGCCAAAAGTTTGCTAGCTGTTCGAGACTCGAACTCGTGTCCAATTAGTGACCAACCCGAACTATCTAAATCTTTTTGTCTTTAATCGACCCTAAAAAGGGCTTTCTCCATTGTATTTTCATACACTTTATACACAAATAGATAGATTGGTGATCTAAGTACACGGCATTGTTTATTTGATGTATAGATTAACAGTAACAACTGCAGTGGCCAAAAGGGGGCTACAAACTGATAGGACAGATAGGCATTCTGAATGAGATGGGTAGTTGCAGGAAGTATAAATCGTGGGCATCCTAGGATTGTGCAAATGTAACTAGAGCAGTCTTCACAATGAATAATAACTCAAGCACGAACTTCATATTACACAGTCACACGTGTCACTAAAAGTTGTTTTATAAATAGTACGATCCAAGGTTACCGCACGTACCTTCATGTTGGTGGCACTGTAAGTGATCTCTATAATACTCGCACCGATCTTCTGACGAGCCTTTTATACATAAAACACCACCCCGCCTACTTCCAAAGAAAGTCACACAAGTTTATTTGTCTCAAATTGAGAACAAGTAAGTTGAGAATAATGCACTAGCGCGTTCAGATTACAGGTCAATTTATTTACTAGTGGTTCTGTGAACCGTAGACTTTGGGAGCGGCTTTGTTTAGAAAATTTCTTCAGTTTTCTTTATTACTCTTTCATTTGTCATCCAATCCAAAAAATAAGATTCAAATGTTATTCATTGTAAGCAAAGTAGGCAAGCGACGAACCCCCGAAAAAGTGCGTAGAAATGAAAATGACTGACCAATCACTAAAAATGTCAATGCGCCTATACAAGTTTGTACTTTTTGTAAACCTTGGACCAAAAGGAGTCAATTGGTAAGAAAAAAAATTGTTCGGGTGGGCTATTAATTGTTATAAACAAATTAATTTGTTAACTGATAAAAAGTTGGTTTTTATATTGGAAAATGATTTCTAAGGGTAAAACGGGCAAAAAAAACACTTTTTCTTTTGTGGTTTTTTCGAAAAAATGCGTTTTAAAGAAGTTACAACCATTTTAAAGCGAAAAAATGGTCAAATTCAATTTTTTTAATCTCGTCGAGTTTTGAACGAATTCAAAAAATTCTGCGGTAGAATACTTCTCAGATCTTAAGCTTCAACTGACTATTTTTCAAAATGAGAAAATATACATTTTTCACATCGTAAAATCTATTTATACACGTAGCGTTTTTCCGAGTTAAGATACACTATTCATCATCTGCCTGCCCTTATCCCAATTATTTGGGGTCGGCGTCAGTTAAGATACACTATTACACGCATGTAAAGTCACGTCAACTCGTATAAAGCGCGCGCATTTTCGGTACGATTAAAAGATGCAATAAAATAGAAATTGTAAAAATAATAAACACATAATGACTCTGATAGTCATCCAGTTGTTGTAAATTTCTTATTCAATTATTACCAGTTAATGATTGATCAAACATATAAATTTATACATAGTAATGATTTACTTTTTTCGTATTAAAATAAATAATACATGTATATTTTACTAAATTAACGATTTCGGGACTGAAACGCGTAATTTACCTTGTTTAAGTCCCGAAATCGTTAATTTAGTACATGGGGCACACTAAAAGTTTTGCACTTCTAGCTAATCGGAACTATTTGAATTTCGAATGTTATATTTTTTTAAGCGTTGCAACCTTCTTAGTAATAAAAAAAACAATTGGCGGGAAATCATTTGTCAATTGTTTTTTATCACACATCAAAGTTCTACGTATGCAACGAAAATGGAATTAAGTCGAAAAGATTTTAGAGCGATGATTTTTTATGATTTTAAAAGTTCTCTCTCTCCGCAAGACTGTGCCGCTCATCTTCAAAATGCTTTTGGGAGAGAAGCACCTTGTTTGAGCACCGTGAGGCGATGGTTTGCTGAATTTGAGAGAGGTCGAGTTTCTTTACATAACGAATTTCGTGAAGGGCGGCCTTCAACTGCCGTCAACGAAAATGATGTGGCTACTGTTAAGCAGTTAATTGAAGAAAACCCGTGGATTACCTATGAGACAATTCGAGGACTATTGGGGATTGGTATGAGTCAAATCCAGAAAATTTTAAACGAAGAATTGAAAGTTCGGAAACTTTGTTGTCGTTGGATCCCTCATGAACTGACAGCGGAGCAGAAGCGGGTTCGCATGGAATGGTGCTCACAGATGCTACTGAAGTACGACCTCGGACATTCTAATGCTGTTTATGACATTGTCACAGGAGACGAAACGTGGATTTATTGTTTTGAACCCGCAAAAATACAACAATCTTGTGAATGGGTGTTTGAAAAAGAGAAAAAGCCAACAAAAGTGAGGCAGGCGAGAAACGTTGGTAAAAACATGATCGCGATTTTTTTCTCAGCTACGGGTCCCATCTGTACAATTCCACTTGAAGATCAAAAGAGTGTTAATGCCGATTGGTATTCTACCATTTGTTTACCCAGGGTGTTAGAATAAGTTCGTGAAAGACGAAACAAAAGCCGCGTTATCCTACATCATGACAACGCTTCTTCACACACGGCCAACAAAACAAAGTAATTTTTAGCTTCCGAAAAAGTACAACTTGTCAGCCATCCTGCGCATAGCCCCGACCTAGCACCCTGTGATTTCTGTATTTTCCCCAAAATCAAAGATTTGATGAGAAGTTTTACTTTTACCAACTCCGAGGAGGCAGTGATAGCGTTCAATCAGCACGTAGAAAACATGCCTTCAGATCTGAGGTCCTCCTGTTTTAAAAAATGGTTCGATCGCATGAAAAAATGTTTAAAATGTAAAGGAGAGTATTTTGAAAAGCAATAAACATAATATTTTGGTTTTAACATGTTGTTTTTTAAAGTTACGCAAAACTTATAGTGTGATCTACGTATAATGCATTCAGAACGTGAAAGTTTAAAAAAAAATACACATAATATGTATATATGTAAATGTAATATTAAATACAAGCTCATATTGTTATTTGCATAGCTTATAACGTGTTTTTAGCCGTTTTCGTGCAAGCATTCGAATGAGTGCGCGCCAAAACGTTACAATAAATCATTTCTGCACTCATGGCGTGCATGCATTTGTATGCGATATTATCGGTTGCACAGATGTTTTTGTTGTTTTACGAAAGTTCTTGTGGATGTTTGTCACAAAATATAATCAAATTACTTTGTTTGCAAGATAACAGTGATATGGTAAGTTTATTGGAAGCAAAATTCGGAAACCGTTCAATTTCATTTTTTATAAACATTTTTCCTAACCTATTTGCAGCTGTCGGCAAAAGATCAACAAAGAAAACGACAATCCGGAGGCAGAAATCAGATGCCAAAGATAAAAAGTTCTTAGATCATTATTCAATGATTTCCAAATCAAAAAAGGAAAAAAAACAGAAAAAAAAATCATTTGGAGTTCCTTATTGATTGCCCGTTTGGATCCTGTCAAATTGCGCGCCCTTTATACGAGTTGACGCGACTTTACATGCATATAATAGTGTATCTTAACTCGGAAAGACGCTACGTGTATAAATAGATTTTACGATGTGAAAAATGTATATTTTCTCATTTTGAAAAATAGTTGTAGCTTAAGATCTGAGAAGTATTCTGCCGCCTTCTGGCCACTTAGGACGGATTCCATGTTGGACGGATTCCATGTTTGACGGATTCCATTTCGGACGAGTTCCACATTGGGCGGAAACAGTACAGTCATGTTTAAATCGTTTTATTAGATTCTGCAAATAGTTCTCCTATCCACTTTAATCCATTGAAAGATCCATCATTGATTTTTATGAACCTTTTTTACCTTTGGCACTACTGTTTGGGACTAGCAGTAAGTAGTGTCATGGGTAATTCTACTTTCCCATGATACTACTTCTCTAATACCATAGCTACAATAGTACGATATAGATACTTTGTATTGGATATCCTAGGATAATAGATACGAAATGCTGGCATATTATAAATAGATATTTTATTTTTCCTCCATATACGTGATGTGATGCAATTATACAGTCTACAAGTAAATTTTAGCCATTCCGTCGACAAAACCCACTTTATACCCATTGTCTATGCACTATTACCGGATAAAGGTGAAGTTACATATAAAAGGTTTTTTTTTTCAATGAAAGATCGTTTTGGCTTGTCCATGGTAGCATACAAATGTGACTTTGAAATAGCTACATTAACTCAGTAAGATATGTTTTTCCGAACATTACCGTCACTGGTTGTTACTATCACTATAACCCCAGGCGCACACTAGGCGACACGCGACAGCGACAGCTCGGCGTCTAGACGCGGCGACAAGACGCCAATTGCAAACGACAACGCCGCAACAAGACGCTGCGAGTAGACACGGCGACATGTCATCTAGTGTGCGGTGCCTGTAAAAAAGCCTTGTGGAAAAAATCGAAGCAACTTGGCACTTTCTTCACATCGGAGGGCCGTAAGTTCACGAAATTATGCACCATGTTGCCTTTACTAACGCTGCCATATATATCTGAAGCTTTTCTTACCATTTCTGAAATAATATCTAACAATGAAGAAAATATTAATTTCCAAAATTATTACACGGATTACTGGATAAGACAAATTACATCAAAAGTATTAAGTCATACAGCTCAAGAACTTAAAACAACAAATTCAGTGGAGGGATATCATCGCCGATTAAACAACAAAATACAAAGAAATACTAATTTACTTTATTTTATTGAACTTTTAAAAGATTAAACTAAATATCAAGATGTGATAATAAGACAGGGCCAAATTCATTGTAATAATACAAGTAGAACTCGTAGGTCAAGAGATATTAACGTGTTTATGCAGCAGCGAGAAATTGTTAATGATTTTTTAATGTTAGGATTTTTTTTAATTCGATCAGAACTAGCTGAGATAAAAAAAATAATTTGACCATTCTTTCGCTTTAAAATGGTTGTAACTTCATTAAAACACATTTTTCGAAAAACCACAAGAGTAAAAAGTGTTTTATTTTGCCCGTTTTACCCTTAGAAATCATTTTCCTATATAACTAACATAACTTAACTTAACTTTTTATCAGTTAACAAATTAATTTGTTTATAACAATTAATAACCCACCCGCACAATTTTTTTTTCTTACCAATTGACTCCTTATGGTCCAAGGTTTACAAAAAGTACAAACATGTATAGGCGCATTTACATTTTCAGTGATTGGTCAGTCATTTTAGTTTTTCAGGGGGTTTGCCGATGCCTAAGGAGTGTGTGTGTAAAGTTTCATGCAAATCGGTTGATAAATACGGCCTTAAACATGATCTGACAGAACCCGTAGATGTATAGGTACAGACGAAAGAAATTTTCCCCAGTCTGCAAGTTGAATCGGTTAGAATAGAGATATTACAATATGGTTACAATAGAGGTAAATCCCAAGTGTAGGTCTACAAACAAAAAAAAAACTTCTCAAATCAGTATAAGTCTGTTTACAGAAAAGTAGCCTTTACAAGTTATATAACTAGGTATGCAATGCATTCTGCTGTTGCAATAATTGAGCTGAGTTTGTCGATCCGGGTCGAACTCCTAAACGACTGGACCGATCTTTGTGAATTCAGATATATGCACTCACGGTGATGGTCACTATGAACGTGCCAAATTTCAAAAAGATCGGTCCAGTCGTTTAGGAGGAGTTCGATCACGAACGAAATACACGAGTCGTCTAAGAAAGAGCTTTGTAAACTCCGCTAAATAAATAAATAGCCTACCAATTTATAAATGTACTTGGCGACAATTGGGCGACAATTGGCGACTTTTTAAATAATGAGATTTTTAGTCTTTAAACCTATACAAAATTTAAAACCTAACATGCTCGATATCAGTAAAGGCCGACGCAGACGAGGGACTCGTGTCAGCGGGACTTTTGTCCGTCGATATAGATCTCTATAATAATATACGGCGGTCATGTGCGTTATTAAAGTCCCTCGTCTGTGGAGGCCTTAACTGATTCTAACGAGAGTGTTGTAAACCCCAACACAAGTAGTTGAAGCTTAGGCTGTCCAACGCTTGTTTTATTTAAAAATTGTACCTAATTAATAATGCTTTATATAATTTCATGACACATAAAATAAAATTAAGCAGGTATTTTGCTGATAAAATACCTGCTGAAAAGAAAACCCATTCAATCTTTAGATTGAATTTTCTGCATATTTGCTTAAATCTGTTGGCTTTTATCTGCCTCAACTTCATCTCCAACAGGATGAAAAACGAAGTCAAACAAATTTCTTGTTATAACTTTCACGACTGGCCCAGGAACAGAGTAGTAAAGTGGGTGCCGTCCACCAACATCTCTGCCCTCTGACACAAAAATGTTCTTCATCATCCGCATAAAAATTTGGAACATTTTTATCTGCGGCATTTTGGATATTCCCACATATCTACCTGAAATAAAGTAATAGATTTGTACAATGTAATAAAGATTAAATTTAGCCATAAAATAACATGCCTATACCCCCCGAGGGCTTAGGTAAAATTGCATTACACGCCCACATTTCGTCAGTAGTTAGTTTTATTGTCCCACGCATAGACCTTGGACTGCACGTTATTGGGCACATTGCCATTATCGGACACTAAACACATACAATAGAAATTCAATTACTATTTTTGAATCCGAAAGTAAATTCCAAACTGGAATTTTGTCCAAAAGAAAAAGAACAGACTTAAAATTAATTAGTATTGGTGTATTACACGCACACATTTTGTCACTTGTTTTGTTGCACTCACGTAATAGGAGGCAAACACTTACATACAATAGAAATGAAAGAAAGAAATATAATTCTTTGCGAACCTACATTCCAACGGCCAGGACCGATGTTAGATACATTATAATCTCAGCAGTCCGAGCATAGTGTTCACCATTGATGGTATTGACTTGAAATAAACTGCAGCTTCTCGGTACAGTGAATGAAATAAACGCCTGCTTTTAACTGAGTGCTAAGCCCTCACCGCCACTTCTTTCTTGACCGCTAAACCTTACTATGGTAGCACATATTGCTTTCGACCCGTTATAAAGCCACCACTCTTAACTATTAATTGATAAGCGTTCCTAGAGGCTGGTGATAGTACTACATTCAAAGATTCAGTGGAAACCAAAAGGTTTGTAAACATTTACATCATTTACATAATACATACATAGTATCACTCTTTTATCGCCGATGGTTTGAGGATAGGCATAATATAATATGATTCTCATTTAACCAGTTATTCATTTGTTCCCATGTAAAAGGTATCGAGCCTATTGCCACACAACGTTTGTGTTCACAAGAGCCTCGTCCGTTTCTCAGCAGGTAAATTTACTTCCATTAATTTGAAACTCGAAGATCATACCGGAACTCTTAAATTAAGAAGTATTTATCTACTCTTAAATTTAGAGTAGATGTAATGAAATTGTCATACTAGCTGATGCATCCTCCTTTGCACGTTTCACTCTCGTTTTTCCATTTTTTGCTGTTTCTGTTACATTGCCGTTATCGACACTTTTCTCCATGTGTAGCAGTACATCATCAACAGCTCTCTGAAAAAAAAATTATGTTGACTGAGGGAGCGAAGCGGCCGAAGTCTCTGTTTCAACTTGCAGACTGGGGAGAATTTCTTTCGTCTGTACACATCTCTACATCTACGGGTTCTGTCAGATCATGTTTGCGGCCGCATTTATCAACCGATTTTCATGAAACTTTACACACACACTCCTTGCTTACAATTAATAATATGGGAATGATATTTTTTGGATTGGATGAAAAAAATAAATTTTCTAAACAAAGCTCCCGAAGTCTACGGTCTATCAAGAATGTAATCCGTAACCAAAGAGAATACAATACTACGTAAGATCCGTAACCATAGCAACCCATATAAATAAAATAAAAAATCATGCAAAATAAATACAATTTAAGAATAAACAAAGCCGCTCCCGAACACGAAGTCTACAGTTCACAGAACCACTAGTTGGTAGGTAAGTAAAAGTGTGTAATACACCTCCGGGGGGTATAGGTGTGATGTATGTCTGTCTGTAAGGAAAATAGTCTATCCCCTGCTGAACTCTGAAACATAATTAAATTCACTAGAACGTGAATAAGTTTGCCCCTCATCACGTGGTACAAGCAAAAAATTATTAAGGGCCATAATGAAACAATACTTCTGACTACTTTTTCAAAGAGAAATATGAAATCTTTTGTGTTTATTGAGCGAAGCGAGCCGAAGGCGAGCGGAGCTCTCAACGGGTGACTCAAATTACGATTTATGTTAAATTGTGTTAAATTGTTTCTCGGCGATTTCGGATTTTCTTGCACTCATCAAAAGCTTACAGAATTATCCAGGTTCTTACGAAGCCAGAATTTTGAATTTCGATCAAATAAAAATAATTTAATTGATGGTAAAAATTCCCATAGCGTAATGACAAAAAATACTTTGACAGAGTTATATCGCTTTGAATCAAAACTCGCTTCGCTCAAATATATGCTGCAGCGTAGCGGTACGTTTCGCGACTGCGGCGACCTAGTTATTTTTTATACAGTAAGGTAGGTACCGACATGGTACTGTGAACTGCAAAATCATGATCGTAAGACATGGATTACCCAGTGGCTAATCCAACCACTGTTTGCCGAGACTCCATTCTACATCAACCGGATACTGATGGCGTACTCTTCCGCTTGTTTGACAATCCATAAATGTCACTAATATTATAAATGCGAAAGTTTCTAAGTATGGATGTTTGTTACTCTTTCACGTAAAAACTACTGAACGGATTTTGATGAAACTTAACAATAATATAGCTTATACATCAGAATAACACATAGGCTACAATTTATAAAGATACGTCGACGGGAACAAGAATCACGCACGGACGAAGTCGCGGGCGACCACTAGTATTGTCATAATTGCTAAATAGTCTAAGCTAGAATATTTTTTCACATTTTGAGGAAACATAAAAGTTAAATGTGATTTCGGAATGGTCGGAAGGTCGGTTTCCGAAACCTAGTTCCGGTACACTTCTGGACACAAAAAGTTGACCTTGCACCTATTCTAAACAAGCAGGACAATGTGCAAAAAAAATTATCTAAATCGCATGTGCCGTTTTACGAGATTTTAGTGTCAGCATCTGTCGTCAGCAGCATATACAGGAAAACTGCTATCCTCTAAAAACATTTGAACATTAATTACCTCTAAAAGTTCCAAAGTATGCACAATAGTAATTGCCGACATTACTGAAAAGAAATGAATTGAAACACAACAAACTACGACTGAAGTTTTTAATAACCACATATTGAGAAATTAAAAATACTTCCAGGTTCGTGTACAACTTCTCTAACCAATATCGCGTGGCACACTGGAGCGTATGAGTTTTTATTAAAACATTTATATGAACAATAGGTCAAGACACGTATAAACAACAAAGTCGTCAACAAAAGAACAATGATAATTTAGTTGCATACCTAAATGTACCGTCACATATAAGTGAATCAATAAATAAAATTATTTCATTGCCATTTATCTAATGCTAGATTTATCTATTAAAAATTCTGAATGTTAAACAATTTTTGATTCATCCAAAAGTTCAGTATTTAAATATCGTTGTAACATGATACACTGGTTCCGTTAGTTCGGCAGAACTCCGGTACTAGGTAGGATCCAACGCTAACCTTAATAGCGCGATCTAGAAATTATGAATATGATATGAAGCAAAAATTCGATGTTGTCGGTATTGGTAATCGTAGCTCAGTGGTCAGAGCATTCCCCCTGTTAGGGAAAGGCCTTGGGTTCGAGTCCTGCCGATGACATCAGTTTTTGTGGTTTATTCATAATTTATTCAATCAAATATTTTTCCAATCAGGCTGCTAGTTAAACATCCGTAGCCTGGTGGATAAGAAATTTGTTCTTGCTTTTCGACAACGAGATTTGGATCTCTACCCCCTTAGCATAGCGATCGGAAGAGTTTGTCGATAACCAATGATAAAAAACGAAAAAAAAATTTCATTGGGTCGTGACCGACATTTTCTGCAATATCATTGGTTTGTTATCTAACGACTAATTCTTCCGATGCATGCTCTTAGTTAGGGCTGGACAGTACAACAGATCTAGTGACATGGACTACCTACTCCTAGCTCTTTTAGATTACATGGAGGAGTTTACAGTAGGTATAATGATACCGCCGGGCGCTTCTGGAAATACCTCCTGGTACGTACCAGAGACTTGTGGTGTTAAGTTAAAATGAAAAGTTAAATTGATTTATTTATAGACCAATCACTGTCAACACACGCGATTGCTGATACTTGCTCCATATAACCTACGATGAGCGATTGTAGTCACGCTGACATTTACTTATAGCTACCGACCTCCATCTAATACTACTGACATTTTAACTAAGTCACAGTACAATGTGAAAGTATTTTTATTTGCAACATATCGTAAAAGTGAAGAGTTTATATGGTCAAACGCGTTTCGCCGCCGCCGGCGCCACAGGCGCCTTTGGGTGTGTACCCGAGGTGCTCGGCAATGGACGATATAGTGGCTGCGGCCACAGGGTAAAAAATATCTCCTAATTCCTTATAATCCTATATGAAAAAAAAACATTTTTGTATCAAATGGTTCGTTTATTGAGGAACGACATGTACACATTTATCATTTTAGCCAATTGAAGGCCACTGCTATAGGCCTCCCCCAACGAAAGCCACAACATTCGGTCCACCGATTTCCGCATCCAAAGGCTTCCCGCGATCTTTACTATGTCCATCCACTTATAACACATAACCTACAAGTAATTTGTAAGTTTTAAAATGTATTTAAGTTTTCTTCTTCCCAATTCCAACGGGAATACGGATACCAATAGTATATTTTATCCAAATTATATTCAACAGTTTGTATATTATTAAGTTAATCCACATTTTGTCCTAATTTAAGATGTTTCTTCGCATGTTTCTAAAACTGATTGAAAATCTTCAGTTTTTTTAGCGGTGAATAATTAACACACACTTTGGTTAAAAAAAGCAATAGAGTCACTAGTTTTCTCTTTTTTAATTACGCGGCCCAATGCCGCGCCCGCTCTAACGTCTGTTGCCGGGTGTCCCTGGTTCACACGCAGAAGGTATTTCCAGTGGCGCCCGGCGGAGAGAGTCACGAGTAAAGAAAGCGTGTTGTTTTTTTTATTAAACATCAAACTATAAAAACTATTTTGTGTTTTTGACAAAGAAATCGTAGACTGGTTGGAAAACCATTTACTAAACGTAAAAGTAATAAAGTGTACAACTAGGTTATAAACTGTCAAAAATTTCCAAACTTATTAAATCATTACCTACTCACTAATGGAATGCAATGCTTTTTCAACAAAATATAGAACACATATAGAAGCAAAATTAATGAAAGAAAATGTCAGGTAAGGACAAATATTATAAGAAAACCGAAATTGTCAATGGCCATAAATAAAATACTTTTTGGGTATTGTACTTGCATAGTTTTCTGTGTGCGGGAATTAACGTGAAAATGGCGTAGAGACCTACTTGTAAGTACTTATATTCTCCGACGTTTCGATCAGGTTGTACTGTGACCACGATTGCTGACTGCCAGACAAAGTAGTCCATTCAGGGGCCATTGTTCACATCCCTGATCCTTTGTACTTATTTTATTTTCCTACTTGCACATCCCATAGGATCGAAGAATAAAATAACTTAATAATAAATATTTTTTACTAATTCCATCCACTCATTACGTCGTACAGCAAGAATCATAGTCTGCTCTTCCTCTATATTCTGAAACTTTCAATATTTATAAACGTTCCATTAGTAGGATTTATATTTTACGTTTTATGCCTACGCCTAACCACTCGTAAACATTGAAAATTATAATAATTTAAACCCCAAAAACGAAACTCTTGAGCCAGACTTTACCGACAACTGTTCAATTTACATTGTTTAGAAAAACGTAATTAGTAATTTAAAATGGCTTAGTAATATTATTCTTCTGTGTTCAGCTACTGATTCTGCTGCACAAACCACAGATGTCGTCAATGTGGTAAAACCCAAAATAAAACGTAAGTACTAACATTGTTTGTCATTTTATACTTAGTAAGATAGGTACACATTATTTTGTCCTTTGCCAATAGGAAGGGCACAGGTTATAAACACAATCTTACTTAGTAGTTATATTCACAATGCCCTAGTTACTTAGGGCGTTGGCTTTGCACAACTGTACCTAATAAAACGTGCTGTAAATTTTATATAGACACTTAAATTTCTTCACTATAGTACCTACCTAATAAAATCTAGGCATACCTTTATTCTCCTAAAATATTTAAAGCGTGTTACGCTATAGAATGAGACTCTGTGCATTCGTTTTCTCATCCCCGATTCCCACGGGATACCATTAAATATCGGGATACAAAGGATTTTGTCTACCAATTAAGAAATTTTGGGATCCAAATCCATATCTTGTGCTCACGCGTAACGGTTTACGCTTGGTGGAGTCACAAACATCCTTTCCAAATTTCATCCAAAAACTTGGCGCTTAAATAATCTCAAAGTAGTACTTTATTGCGCTTTGAGGTGCCATTAGTTGAAGACGTGGTTTCTGATACACATAATGGGAAATTAATACCCTATGGACGAAATGTGTTCTATTGGCATCTAGGAAAATAATATCCCGCACCGTACCGCGCCCCTGCGCTTTCCCACTGATCGGGATCAGTCGGCCGGCAACCGCTGCCACGCGTTGAGCTTGCTCCCTACGCTCGACAATACACACTGTTTATTCACATATTTTACTACAGAAGAGTCAACACGCATTCACGTATGTTTGTAGCACTTACATTATTAATATTCACTCAATTTACATTATATTTTTTATTCTCAACACAAAATCAGGAAGTGTCAACACACTTATGTTGTTCCATTCATTGACATCCGATTTTACTCTAAACAACTATATATTTTGTTCGGTTGTGGCCCGGTAACATATTTTTTTCAAGGTTTACATCCATCATAGTATTACAATGTGCAGTCTTAATATTCATTACGATGCCAAGCTTAGTGTCTAACAAATCAGCGTTAGCTATAAATTATTTAATACAAAAGCTTGTGATTTACAGTCTTCATAGAAAAACACTTGATGCTTACATGTGCCAAACAAACAAATCGTTCTCACTGTTTTAAAAGTTTGTACAGTGTTACAGTGTCGTTGTTTGTACAGTGTCATTTTACAAACCAAATTATTTTTATTTTAAATCTTTCTGCAGACTTGAAAATAAAGACAGACTCAATGCTGACTCAGTCTTTGTAGAGCTGCTTTTGATTGACATAAATCAAAGTATTGCATACAATAGGCACATAGGATCATAAAACTGAATCATCAGGGAAGAAGAGAGAAGTGATCATAGAATAATAGTTTATTCTGATATTTTCATATCTCAACTATAATATATGTGCCCTGTTTTGCCCGATAAATTCACCGCAACTTCTGAATTTCAGGGGTGGGGGGGGGGATTTCAGAACTTCACAACTTCTGGGGCTCACGTAGTTTAACTTAGGAATAGATTGCTTCAAAATCTATCAAGTAATTTAAATGATGTCAGTTTTCCACATGCACTGCAGGATTCACTATTCAATTTCGTTATTACTTTTAACATGATAACCAATGTACCTAAATCTTTAGAATGGTTTGTTTACATTCACACTGAGAACGGTCGACTTGTCACCAATTAACAGTTTGTTTGTAATGCAGTTCGTATTTATGTTGTACTCGATATCAAAATTGATCAAACTGGCATAAGCCCAAAGTACCAAATATCTACCTACATACCTATTGTTGTTACCGATATACATAAACGATAACTTCTTTTTTGTTACATGATGTCACTTATGAGGTAAGCATTGGCTTACCTCATATTCGTCTTAATATGTCTGTCTGAACATCTACCGGTCGTTGCTTCAGTTTGAGGAATTGAGACAAATAAATAGAGGGTGCTTGTGATTTTGTTTATGACAAAGTGCTTCTAAATCAACGCCAGTCTGTGTTAAGACAACCTACCGACCACATCAGCCCTAAGAGCATGGCAGTGTGTACATATTTAACCAATGATATCACAGAAAAATTTTGGTCACATGACCAAATTAAACCATTTTCAGAATTCATTGGACGTTACCTGTGCTAGGCTTCCTGCTCGGCAATTCAGCAATATGGGTTCCGTGCAATAAGTGCAAAACCCGGATTATAATGTTGACACAGGAATGAGCAGTACCATATTCATAATATATGCGGGCATTGTCGAAACTTGGCATTAGAAAGCCAAGTCCTACTTTTTTCTTTCACTTTCATTTACATAGATAAGGCACTTATTTTTTATTTCCATCACAAATTAATTTGACTTAGTTTTCATCTATACTTCTATACTACTATTATAAAGAGGAAAGATTTGTATTTTTGTATGTTTGTAATGAATAAACTCTTAAACTACTGTACCGATTTCCAAAATTCTTTCACCATTGGAAAGCTACATTCACCCTAAGTAACATAGGCTACTTACTTTTTATCCCGGTAATGTGTTCCCACGGGAACCGGGAACGAGTAAACTAAATCGCGCGGGCGGAGCTGCGGCGATCAGCTAGTTTTAATTAATTTGACTAGCGTAATAACATAAGTATTTGTTTATAATTCCGCGGCCCAAGCTGCGGCCGCTCTCACGTCCATGGCCTGGCTTCTCTGGTTCGAACGCAGAATGTATTTCCAGTGGCACCCGGCGGACTTTGACCACCTGTGCGGCCTCTTCGGGGGTTTGGGCGGATTGAGAACCCCTCGTCGTTGGGGTAGGGTTTTATCCCGCGTCGGTGACTGAATCTGGGCTGAGGCCCCGCAGCACGCAACCCTTCTAGCCTGCTTCTGTAAGGACGGTGGGTGACTATACCGTCGTCCTCAGGCCCCGATCGTGGAGGTAGATGATCTTGGGCGTAAATGAGTCTGCGGTGCCCTGGCCGCGCCTTTGGAACTCGGCGGGCAGGGTACGCTCCCTCTCCCTTGGCCGTTTCCTTCACGAGCATGACCTGCTCGCCGCAGGATACGGCCGCGTTCCATCCACTCCCGCGCCAGCGCCGACCCACTACTAGGTCCCGGCGCTGACTCGACCATTCTGAGCACTCCACCAACGTGTGGAGTGCGGTGTCGCCGTCGGAAACCTCGTAAGATAAGCATTATATCAAAACTAAGGTGATCTATATTTCCAGCTATCCGCATGGCGGACGAAATTGCGGCAGAGTGCTTGTTTGAGCGACTCCGTTTGCATCAGCAACGCGCACCTGACTCCGTGGAAGCGGCTCGAGCCATCACTGCCAGGATCAACTCGCGGCTCACATCACACGGTAAGTACTTCTCGGTAGTGTATAACTAGCGATGAAAAAAAAACATATTTTAACTGGTAGCCAACCCGGCAAACGTGGTTCCTCATTGGCATAATATAAAAAAAAATAGGGAAAGAATAGGAGGATGAAAATTTTTTATATTTCCGTACTTAATTTTTACATTTCCGTACCTCAAAAGGAAAAAAGCGGGACCTTTATAGGATCACTTTGTTGCCATCTGTATGTATATATATACCCTTTTTCTCAGCAACGCGTATCTAACTCAAATTCATATCAAATACTCAGGGTCTACTGTCCTTTAAAGTTGTGAAAAAATCATACTTCTAAGCCAACGAAATCAAAAGATACAGCCGTTTATGCTGCAAATTCTTCTAAATTTCGACACGCAAAGGAATCAAACCCTACAGTGGTAATTACCGTGAACTCAAAATCTTAAAATCTGGTACAAAACTACATCTTCGAGCACAGATAAAAGAAAAATTGCGAAAAGCATAAATTTTTAGGTTTGTACGGGACCATCGGTGCACGAGTGCGACTTGCACTTGGCCTTTTTTAGTGAGTGGCCCTTGTAATTCAGGTTCATAGCAACTAACACATTAAACCTGAATTACAAAGGTTTTGTTTTTTTAGTGCGAAATACTGTTTATTTAACGACGTAGACTGAGTAATAAATTATGTATAAGTTTGGTTTTAGAGGCTTTGAAAGCTATTCGTCGTGTGCTTTCCTCCATAGACACGCGGTTGTCGTATACGCTGTCGCCGTATACGACGGGACAAAGCATTATGCATTTTCCCGATACATAAAAGTCTGCCATGTATGGTGCGGGGGGGTCATTGACACGCACACATTCTCAGACGCTCAAGCCCAATCAGGTGCCACTACGAAACTCACACATGACAATAAGAATAACACATTAACATTTTCACAAACACATACATATACATTGTGTATCATAACACTATAATGACAAGACAAAAAGTTACCGCCCACTTTTGATGTAATAGTGTTGAGACACGTTATCGATAAATTTGATAAATCGACTAGGAAAATCAGTTTTCAAAAATGTCACAAAGGTGGGTGTCGTTTATGAAAACAAGACTTATTTACTATTTATAAACATATAAATAAGTATTATTTAGTAAAATTACAATATTTAGAAAGTTCGTGAAACAATTCATTGACGTCGTCACTGACTGAAATATTATAAGTTCGAATATCGCAAACACCGCTCGCCACTGTACCCGTTGCTATTCAGAGGAACATTTCCCTGGATTGGATTTTGGTTTGGGTATTGACCAGTTTCAACATTTTGTACGATATAATATAAAAATGTGTGACAGTGATTGAAGGAGAAAAAGTGGACCAAGAGTAAAAGAGTTCGTGCACTTTGGGTCCAAGTTTACAAGTAATAAAGGGTATTATGACGATGATATTAAACGAGGAGTTATGGCAGGGAATCAAGTGATTGCATAACTTTATGAACAGTCAGAAGGTCCGGTCAGAAGGCCTGGTTGGCTGTGCGTAGAGGAGAGTTTGTCCCTACACTTTTGTAAGGTAGTGAATATTGAGTGTGGCAGAAGAAGCATGAAAGTAAAATAAATGCAGTGTGCAGTGAAACTGAGAAGACTGAAAAGTATGGCTAAAGTGAGGAACAGCCGCGTGATACGGGAACTATGCGGTGTGTAGTGATCTAGATAAAGGGATGCTTAGATGGTTCGGACACGTAGAAAAGATAGATGAAAGGAGGTTGATGAAACAGGTCAGTACATATGGCGGGTGTTGATGGACAGGTTGGTAAGTAGAATACCATAGTCCAATGGAAAAGAGACCTAACTGTATGTTACAAATATAAAAATAGCGGGCTTAGTTTATGAGGCCTAGGTCCGTATTGCTAATGTGTATTAACAAAATGTTCACGCCAGCAAAGTAGCGCTAGATAAAAAAACACAATTTATTATTAATAGGTTTATTAAACTTAATGAAATAAAGGTTACATAATGGGTATTTACGTTATTCTCAGATCAGAAAAAAATATATTTAAATAGCTATGTAGGTAAGTACTAATAACCTTTCTTGAGAACCACTATCCATTGGTGAAAACCGCATAAATATCCGTTGCGTAGTTTTAAAGATCTATGCATAGGCATAGGTACATACGGCAAGAAGTGACTTGTTTATACTATGTTAAGATTACAATAATGATAATATTGAACCTCTTTGCATTTGAAACTTTTTATTGATATCTTACTTGGTACATCGTGTTGTCATGGCGACATATAACAAAGTAATTGTCAGGATTCCTGTTAGCATGGCATCGGATGAGTTTGTCGATAACCAATGATATCGCAGAAAATACCGAACGCGGGACTCAATTTACACATTTTTGAAATTTCCTGCGATATTATTGGATTACGACATACTCTTCCGAGCGCCATGGTAAGGGAGAGTGACAACACTCATGTCAGTCGTTCGACCGATCAGCGGACTTTAGATACCATGTTGATAGAAACATCCAAATAAAATACTGTGATTATTGCAAATAAATAGGTTTAAAAATAAATTAATAATATAATTTGATTAAATATTAGATAGAAATTAAAGGTAAAAACATCTTCTTGTAAACTTGATGTAGCAGATCGCTTTTACAGCAAAAAAACTGAACATTTTAGTGTAATGCATATCAGCCGCGTAACTAGATTTAGTCTAGTGAGTGCTCAAGACGCCAAATTGTTTTGTTTGTAACTTATGCACCAGTGGCCATAATCATGTGAGCGAGGGGAACGCCTGTTAAGGCGGCGCCGGCGGTGTAGCTTTCCTCAAGTCATTAATCAAACTTCACGTAAATGATTAAAAGGTTAATTTAAACACACACAAGCCTACAAACGAGGTGATTTATTGGAAAAAGTTTAGGTGTGCCATCATACTTTTTTGTGTCTATTTGATTTACGGAATATGCTTCCTTAAGTCACACGTCACATTAACAGACTCCGGTAAGCAACCGAGAAGCCCGGTGCCGCAGCCACCCGCAGCTGCTCTGTGCCCTTTTATACCGCACCTCAAAGTTGTTCTTTGCTAGGTAACTATATGGCATCAAACTTGATATACCCACTATGTTATTACATCAAAACACTTGCAGAATATAACAAGTTAGTCCTAGTTAAATCTGCACCGTCTTTTGAACTAGCATTCGTATTTAAATTTGACTATTAAGTAAATACGTACTTATAATTTTATTCAGTCACGCGCGCCGCGAATATGACAAGATTTATCAGATTCACTAATATTAACATATTCTATAGATTGTGTATCAGTAAACCTCGCAAGATCCAAGCATAAGTTTAAAATTGACAGTGTTCTTGATAACAATTTTCAAGGCTTTACGTATACAGGTGAAACAGTTTTAGATTCGCCTAGCGATAGAATTTCCGGCTCTCACGCGAACTTTAACCAAGCAATTTTAAAGCCAAGTTTATTCAGGTATTTTACATAACACCATCCGAACTCCATAGTCAGTGATCGTTCTTACTTTTGTTGCGAACATGCTCCGAAAAATATTTAGTTTTTATAAAAGAACTTTTTCTAGGCTTTTGGAATATTTGTTTGGTTTTTTACAATGTTTTTTGGACATTCTCACACAACGTCATCTAGCCAAAACTACAAGCTTGAGCTATGGGATCTAGACAATAACATACAAAAAATAAATACACTTACGAGTATTATACTAAGAAAACACCCAAACTCTGAAACAAACATTTGACACTCACAAATATTTGATTCGACCCGGGAATCGAACCCGAGACCTCTGAGTCGAAAGCCGTACCAACCACGTCGCAGTCTCGTAAATTTTAAAACCCAACTATTACATTCATTATCTATATTTATAATAAATCTGTAGAAGTGAAAATTCTGTACATTGAAAATATCAAAAAAATAAATGGCAGGGGTTGTTACTAGACCGACATCGAACCCAAAAATGTGATTAAAAAAATTTTTGTCTACCGGTTCGATTACGATGAAACTTGGTATAATTATTCTTTAATATCCTGGGCACCACACTGGGTACTTTTTATCCCGGAAAATAAAAAACGGAAAATAATAAAATAAAAAGCAAACTTAATTTTGCGGTTCGATCCCTAGACCCGATTACTGTACCAACCGCAAATAATAAGTGTGTCGTAGGTTTTTTTTATATTGGGTACGCCAAATTGACGCCGCCCGCCTGGTGGTAAGTCGTGACGACGTCTAGAGATTGTGGGCCACTCTCACAGCACACAATACTATAGAGAGTGGCACTCAACTTGACGACCTACTGATTGGCCTCTTCACGCTCCGCTTAAAGAACCCAGTGTTATGTGTGGGAGGAAATACGTGCACAGGCAGGGTGTTCCGGGCCACTATCGTTCGGTAGAGAAACGAACGTTTAAAACGTTCGGTTCTCGCAAACATGCTATCCACTGTGTGGATCTCTGCCCGGCACGCGTTCGGGATCGGAAGGTGTGGAATCAGATTGAAGAGCTCTTCAGAACAGGTTACGTCACCCACAGTGGAGTTCACTAAGGGGCGTTGCACACAGCTAAGATACTATAATATTTTAACTTAAGATACAATATAGCTCGCCATACAATTCAATGGACACACGACGTAGATAATAAATAATATTTCATATTTTCGTATCTTAAGATGAATTTTTATGGTATAATAGAGAATATAATAGAAGATATTATTATAATAGAGAAACTGGTGTAGGAGGGCTTTATGAACGCAATAAAACCCAAAACAATGGTTTTTAGAACATTTGTCTGTTTGTCTGAATGTTTGAACACGCTAATCTCAAAAACGATTTGATTTTTTTATTTGCATTTGCGATTTGGTTTTAAATCGCTTCATAAATAAAAAAGTTACGTAGATCTAAAGTAACACGCAGGTGGAGCTGCGGGCAACAGGTAGTTTTGACATAAATGAGTGAGCGTGTCAATTAGGCACTCATTTACCAGCCAAGCTTCCATATAATCAGTTTTTCTGTACTTTTTGAAAGCAGTATTGAGATGTGCCATCAAAATGTTATATTACCTGGCAGTGTGCCAAATGCAGCAAGTCTATGTTAATAAAACCTGACTGATAAACTAACAATAGCGCTTTCTCAGCATAGGAACGAGAAATAAACAAGAAAATTTTATGCACGCTGCCCTAAATAAAATCCACAAAGACGAGAGGTTTTTAAAGTTTAAACTAACACCACAATTTGCTCTACATCTCACTGTCTTCATACGGGTTAAACAACACTGTTGAAATAATGTAGGTAAACCAAGGCTAGCCCAGCTTTCAGCATTGCAACTGGATTTTTTCCAGTTCTGCAGTAGGTACCTACTTAATGTCTGGTCCGTTATAAAAGATAAAAACGTTACGTACCCTTATCATCTGTTGATCAGATGTTATAAATAAGCATTGAAATTTTTTTTTAAATAATTGGCCAGGAAGTTTTTCTTTTGCTCGCAATATCGAAGAAAATTTTAAATAAATATGTATTTTTAATAATGTATGTAATTTTAATCTGTTTTGCATAATTTATTGCAAATTTATCTAACAATATAATGTTAATACATTTATAAGTTACTTGCGTGCAAGAAACATAAAGAGTGCAAAGAATGCTTAATCAAACAACACTCGTAACTTTGTTCCAAATAAATTATGTTTCGTCAATAATCCATTGAAACTTTTTTTACGTGTTTCGTCGTCGCCACTCGCTGCTATGAACCTATACATAATGAGTTAAAAACAAACTTGTAACTGGTACGGCAGTGATTGTATCGACCAGCGACCCTGTTTAGCTAATAAAGCAATCCATTACCTATTACATATTTATTTACTTATAGATATTATAACTAATGGAAATTGTACATAAATTATATTTAGTTGATAACCTATTGTTGACTATGTTGTGGATTTTTATGTGTTCCTCTGGTCTTGTTTTCTATTGTACTGCCCGGCAACGACACCCATTTACAATATCGCTGTTTACCCCCTCGGAGATATAGGCATGACTACCAACGAGAGATCCTGGTAATTTTAGACCCATTTAAAAACTACCCTCTAAGTGCAATTTTTTTTAAAAACTCACTGCAAATGTTACAATCTCTTTTTAATCTATAATATCTATAATTTATTTCAGAATGAGCAATATGGTTTAACTTTAAAAGTTTTGAATCAGATTAATTAGAACGCTTGGGAGAACTCACAAAATGCCATTGGCATATTTTGCGACCTCTCTAAAGCTTTTGATTGCTTCGATTGTAATACACTCTTAAGAAAGCTCATTCACTATGGCATCAAACACAGAATCTTGGATATGGTTTCATCTTACCCTACTGATAAAATACAACATCGTATAATAGAGTAGCTCGTAGAAACGAGTCATATAATCTGGATCACCTGTTACTGCGGGTGTTTCTCAAGGCCCTACACTTGAGCCCTTTCTTCTTCTAAATTCGTCTGTAACTTTATATTTTAAAGGTATTTTTTTCTTCTGTTGAATTATACTCCTATCTTTACCATCAGTTTGACATTTATTCAACAAACATCAACTTTGACGTCATTCAGCAACTAATTACATACTAGTTTACGACAATTTTACTTTATTTTAGGAAAATGTATAAATTACTATAAATCTGCCTTTAAAATTATATTCGTAATGACCTAGAGATTGAATCTTGACAGTAATCCAAATATTCTATCAGACTATCATACGATATTATATGTATATAAGTTTTGTATAATGTGGTTTTGACGACGTAAATACATTTAATTATAAAAAAGATAACACATGAAAAACGGACACGGGAAATGTACCAATACTTTGAAATGTCTTCCTTACATCACATTTTTATTTGAAGGGTGCCAGACGTAAATAATATAATGAACTCACATTGAAATGCTACACAATTTATTTTTACTTGCCCTTTCCTAGTGGACTACGTACGCCCCCGTTGCGTGCTATCGGCAAAGTGCGTATGGTGGACTCGTATGAACTAAGAACCACAAATATCGAAGTCAATATCGATGGTGGTTGTGGTTGTCGTTGTGTATCTGGGACCCATAGACGTCAATATGTATGGTACGTGTATACACTCCTAATTTTATTGGGACTAGGCCAGTCTTTAAAACCGTGCAGTAATAAATATAATCGAAATGCATTTTGGTTAATTGCTGTGTCGTCATAAAAAATATTTCTTCTCGTAAATGCTGCTATTGTTTACAACACCTAGTAACCTTATTTTTCTTCCAATGGCATAAGAACTACCAAAAAGCCGTAGAATACTGTAAGTTATTAACTTGCGTCTTATAGTTTCACGCATAAAATTAATGATGTGATAATTATTAATAAACTCAATCTCTTGTTTATAATTTATGACGACGTCAAACTAAATTTCAAGCAATTGTTTTGTAGACCGGTCAAGTAAGCTATAAAATTAAAAGTAAAAACATTTTAAAGAACAAGCTTTTATTTAAATGCCCTAAAAAGACAAACAAAACTTTAACTTTAAATCTTTTAGTTATACACATAAACTTATATGTATACTACTAGACAAGGCGAGTAGTCTGCAATGTTGCGCACGACCTTGCGGTGCATGCACCGCAACGCGTTCAGTCAACTGCGAGCAAGCGAGCAGAGTGGACTAGTACTACGCAAAACCGCGGACTGTGTAGTAAACGTATTTTCATATAAACTCTTTAATATTTACCTAATACCTAATTGATTACAGTGTTCTAATGTTTATTGTCGGTAAATAGTTTACATATTTCGTAATTATTCACAAACTAGCACATAATAGAAATAAATTCATCAACTGCCATTATGAATAATAAATTGTTATTCGATTCTCATCGACAGCCCGACCAAACAAAGTATGCACCTCGCTGGAATGCGGCGCTATCGACACGAGGTGCCAACTTAGCTTAGTTGAGTTGTCGATGCGAACGAGACCTAAGAAAGACATAGATTATGCACACAGGCACGGCGAAGTGGAAATAGGTTTACAGTTGTATTTACTTTGTTTTAGATATTATCTTATTACTGTTATTTTTCGAAAATGCCGAATTGTATTCTGCGATATTGCAAAAAATATTCTCGTAGAACTAAGAAGTCTACTGACGGCATTACTTTTCATAGGTTTCATATAATAAACAACTGAACTTCAATTGTTTTTATTATTGTAATGCTTTCGTACCTATTCTTTTTACTGTCTCATTAGCCCAGTGACTCTAGAGATTGTATAATGCCACTACTGATCATGAGGTCGTAGTTTCGACTATAGGAATTATATATTCTTCTACTAAATAATATTACTGTAGATGTATATTATAAGATATACTACTGCAAATAAAACAAAACACTTGGTTTGCAATAATATATAATAATAATAATATGTACTAATGATGGAAATAGGTATTAATATGTGTTAATGTCGCTTCTGTTCTGCGTAAGCGTTGCATAATCACGGCGATAGGTTTCGCCGATGACGTCACCGGTCGTGTGTCGGGAAGACACAATTTCTATTCGCTACAGCTTGTCTAGTAGTATACATATAAGTCAATGGTTATACACTTATATTTTAGTTTAGTTTTTTATTATAACTTATAAAAGCTTGTCGCGAGATTTACTTGGTTTAAAATATGTTATATTTAAAATCAATACATGATTTTGTTTTGGCGCTTAAATTTATATTTAACTCAAATCTTGCGATAAGCTTTTATAACACATAAATTGTGTAATGACGTTATAAGTTGATACTAAAAGTTTTAAAGATAAAGTTTATTTTTGTCTTTTTAGGGCATTTAAATAAAAGCTTGTTCTTTAAAAGTTTTTTTACTTCTAATTTATTTTTTACTTTTTAGTTATCGCTGGACACGTTTTCAGTCTGGTCATCTCAATCAATCATTATTGCAAGGTCGTTTGCCGGTTAGTTTCGAACAGTCTAGCCCTTCAATAAGGAGACCTTTCAATGATTTTACCCTACTTAAGGCCACGTATGTTTGACCGGCAGCGAAGAGCTTCGAGCCTAAGTATACAACGGCATGGTCGACGGTACTACCCTTCGTCCAATGCCGAGCACCTCTGGGAAGCACTGAAAGAATTTCCAGTGGCGCCCGGCGGACCTTGGCCACTCGTATGGCCACGAGTTTACCCCGCATCTTTGGGGTCGGGTTTTATCCCGCATCGGTAAGTGAAGGCGTGCGTGGGGTGAAGCACGCAGCCCTTCTAGCCTGCTTCTGTAAGAACGGTGGATTGCTAGTCCGTCGTCCTCAGGCCGCGATCATGGAGGTCGTTGGTCCTACGCGTATTCCAGTCTGCGGCGCCCTCACCGCACACTTCGGAACTCAGCGGGGAGCGCTCCCTCACCCTACTGGCCGCCTCCTTCACGAGCATAACCTGCTCGCAGAACGAAACGGCCGCGTTCCACTGGCTTCCGCTAGAGACCATGGCTCGTAGGAGATCCTGGCGGAGTTTGGACCTCTGAGCCTTGATTTCTCGAAATCGACTCCAGCGCCTCCTTGTGCCATTGGAACAATGTCACAAGTAGGCGCTTTTTTTTTTATTTATCGTTTATTTCAGACTACATGAGAACAGTTACAAGATGTTATATTAACTTATTCTACGGCCTATACATATATACCTTAAACTTAAAAATACATATAAATATTACAAAAATATACCTTATTATAAGAATGTGGCATATGGCATATAGTGGCAGCAAATCAAATAAGAAGCGATTTAAGAACATCTGTGGTGAGTTGGCGAGTCAGCGCCGGGACCTCTTAGTGGGTCTGGGCGTGGATACCCTCCCGCTGGAGACCATGCTTCAAGCCATGGTCTTCAGCGGGAGTAGGTGGAACGGCCGTGTCTTTCTGCGAGCAAGTCATACTCGGGAAGGAGGCGGCGAGGGCGCCGCAGACTCATCTACGCCCAAGACCATCGACCTCCATGATTGGGGCCTGAGGACGGCGGGATCGCCACCCGCCGTCCTAACAGAAGCGGGATAAAACCCTACCCCAACGACGCAGGATTCTCATCCCGACCTAACCCCCGCAGAGACCACAGAGGTGGTCAAAGTCCGCCGGGCGCACCGGAAATACATATAGAACACGAAATATAAAATAAAATACATTTTTTGTACCTATTTGAATTGTTTTATTTTATTTTGTAACTTAATTGATAAATTTTACGGTAATTTTACTACTACTTTTAAGACTTTTATCAAAGATTATTCCAAGACTTCCAATAGCAGCCTCGCTTGTTATTTTGAATTTCGTTTATTTGAACAAAAATAAACGAAAAAGATAGGCCAATAGACAAGAAATCGGCATTTTTTCAAAAAAATCTTCAAAGCCTTATAACTTGAAAAGGGTTAGCGTGGGGGGCAGGGGTCCAATGTGAAAAGTGTCAGAAATGGTGGGAACTACAACCCCTGAACGGGGTTGTAGTTCCCACCGTCCACCACAGTCGTGCGAACCAGCTTTAGTCTTATATTATTAAGTTCTTATGTGTATGTATTTAATGTCTGTTACCTATATGTATTAAATTTATTAGTTTAATTTATTTAATTTTCTTCTTCTATTGTTTAATATTATATGTAATGTTGTATGTAATATATTTATACGTAGGTATATCCTGTTCTCATTTAAAGTACGCTTTTACACTTTCCTCTTCTCTCTTTAGTAATATCTATCTCATCTAAACCTTTAAGGTCTGCTGGAAGAAAAGCCATTACTGGATTAAGCACGCCTTTGTACATATTTTTATTGTTTGTCTTTGTGTTTTGTAAATCTGTACAATAAAGAATTTAAAAAAAATCTAAAAATATTTGTGATGGTACCATTTGTATGGACTACCATCACTAATGGTTATACTCGTAGTTTTGCTTTAAAGTTCATTACATGGGTAAATTTGTTGTGATTGTGTACTTGTTGGTAAGTTGGATAAATTCGCAGATCTTTTTCAATCGCAAACACACCAGTTTGTTCTTTATGTAACATATTCATTCAAATAGCAAATATTCTGATTTAAGTTCACCAACTCGTAATGCATTCAAGAGATCTTTAAAAGTTGTGCTTCCTTGTTGTCTCATATTTTCTTTCATTTCAATTAACGAGAAAAAAACGCCATAGGTGTGTTGCTGGGACAAATCTAGAGGTTTGTTCAAAACTTGATTTCCTCGCATAGGAGGTATTGCACATGCTAATTGAAAAACGAAGTTTATGTTTAGCATCTTATTTATACCTGGCATTCGTATTCTCTGTAAGCCCTTTCATTTGATACCCATATTGCAGGAGTGCATTGAACATAATTAGTCCGCCACCTTGTATGTGCCACCATTTTGGATTTAGAAGGACGTCAGTGTTAACCATGTATTGTCATCCAAACCAAATGTCTATACATAATTTCAGCTCAATTAGCTAAGGAAATCTGTTTCAAAATTGAGTTTCAATTTAAAGTGACGCCACTTTATTTTTCGAGTTACTCTTAGTAAGCCCTTTCATTTGATACCCATATTGTAGGAGTGCATTAAATATATTAGTCCGCCATCTTGTATGTGTCGCCATTTTGGATTTAGAAGGACGTCACAGTGTTAACCATTGTATTGTCATCCTAAACCAAATGTGTATAAGTACTTACATAATTTCGGCTAAGGAAATCTGTTTCAAAATTGAGTTTCAATTTAGAGTAACGTCACTTTATTTTTTTGAGTTACTCTTTGTAAGCCCTTTCATTTGATACCCATATTGTAGGAGTACATTAAATATTAGTAGTCCGCCATCTTGTATCTGCCGCCATTTTGGATTTAGAAAGACGTCATAGTGTGAACCATGAATTGTCATCCAAACCGAACGTGTGACTGTATCCCATCTGGCCCGTTGACTTGGCCCGGCGCCGGGCCAGATGGAACAAAAAGTTTTATCTTATATGACACAAATCTAGTGCCATCGTCCCCGGTAAGGGGAGAAAAGAGGATATGTACACCTCGTAATTTGTGAAATACTAACTGGATGCATCTATGAAAGGGATTGAACTTACAAATCAAACTGCTTAGTATACAATAATCAGTTTTGATTGTGTATGACGCGATATCAACTGTGTGTCATACATGTCTTCCTATAATTAGATCCTTTTAGAGTTTTCGAAACGAAAATCTCTTATACAACACTAATGTCCGTCCGTCCGTCCGTGAACAACTTTCAACTCGAGAACGGTAAGAGCTAGAGACTCAGTGTAAACGCCAATCGACTTAGCATAGTCGAAAACCCCCCAAAATGAACTTGAACATTGACCTCTGATCTCAAGGTCAAAACCAGGTCAAATCGAGAACGGTAATAGTTAGAGACTCAAGACCAGCTGCCATCGCCTCAGCGTGGTCAAAGACCTCTAAAATGAACTTGACCTTTGTCCTCTGATCTCAAGGTCAAGGTCAAAACGAGGTCAAATCGAGAACAGTAATAGAGACGCAAGACCAGCTGCAATCAACTCAGCATGGTCGAAGACCACTAAAATGATGTTGAACTTAATGTCATGTGATTTTTTTAGATTTTAGGAAACACTTTCGAAAACTCTAAAATATATGGCAAATTTTTGCCATAACAGAGCCACTCTAAACCCACCACCCCGTACTAGTTTTAATTTGAACAACACAACGAAGCCAAAATTATAAACAATCAACAATATACATATAAAATGGTCTCTTTACCAAGTAGTAAGTTGGGTAATTTGCATATGGCGGAATATTGCAAAGTAGTTTTACAAAATAATTTTTATAAGTGCCTACACTTATCACAAATTTTAATAATCACAGATTGTAGTTGAGTATAATCAATATCAATCAAGGTGATCCGTTGGGACCAGTCATGTTCAGTTTGGCCATTAACCCAATAATTAAAAAAATAAAATCCAAATTTAACATGTGGTATCTAGACGACGGGACTTTAGGGGGAAAAGTAAAGACAGTTTTACAAGATTTAGCCCTAATAAAGAACGAGTTTCAGTCAATTGGCTATAAAATAAAATAAAATAAAATAACGTTTATTATCTTTGAAATTTTCAGAAAATTATTTAGATTCGTCAGAAGTTGGTGTGACTCTACCGAGGGTTCCAAAATGCAACGAGACTGAGAAGAGCCCTCAAGAAACTCAGCTCGGCTTTTTTCAAAATATTTCATCTTAAATCTAATACAGAGTTATTTAGAAAGGAGCAATTCGTTACGTTGTTACAACCAGGCCGCCTTGTCATCTAAGAAATCATTAATACTATAATAAGCTTTGTGGCACAATTTACTTTTTATTAGTTTTTTAAATTTATTGACAGATAAATTTGCTATTTCGGTTGGCAATGTATTGTACATTCGAATAAAGTTCCCCGCAAAAGAATTACTCACTTTATGAAGCCTAAATTTAGGAACAGCCAGTTTATCCTTATTTCTTAAGTTTAGATTATGATTATCACTATTTTTCACAAATTTACTTTTGTTCTTGTGGGTATACAATAAAATTTCATAAATATACTGTGAATACACTGTAAGGATGTTAATATGCTTAAACTTATCTCTTAATGACTCCCGAGACCCCATTCCATAGATAGTCCGGATAGCCCTCTTCTGCAACACAAAGATGCATTCAATATCGGCAGCGTTACCCCACAGTAGTGTGCCATATGTCATGATACTGTGGAAGTAGCTGAAGTAGACAAGACGCGCCGTTTTAATGTCTGTAAGTTGTCGGATCTTTTTGACAGCATAGGCTGCTGAACTAAGCCTGGCCGAAATTTTCCCGATATGAGGCCCCCATTGCAATTTGGAGTCTAACGTTATGCCCAGAAAGACAGTGTCATCGACCAATTCTATTATATCATCCCTAACCTTAACACTGGTTTTAACAAGTCTTACATTAGGTAAGGTGAATCTTACACATTTAGTTTTATTTTCATTTAATAATAAATTATTAGCACAAAACCAGTGGACTATCCTAGAGAGGGCAATGTTTACATCGTCAAGTTCGCGCTGTCCACGTTTAACTTTAAATATTAAAGAAGTGTCATCAGCAAACAAAACTACCTCGTGGTCGTCTCTTATGAGGTGAGGGAGATCATTAATATATACTAGAAAAAGAAAAGGTCCCAAAATTGAACCCTGCGGTACCCCCAGTGCTACAGGAGAACCAGGTGACTGTTTACCATTGATCACTACTTTCTGGACCCTATCACTTAAGTAAGAATTGACGAAATTCAAGGCCGTCCCCCGGATTCCGTAATGATCAAGTTTCTTAATTAAAGTCTGGTGCTGAACGCAATCGAAGGCCTTAGATAAGTCACAGAATACACCATAAGCATCATATGACTCATCCCAGGCCCTGTATATACACTCTAATAATTTAATTCCGGCATCAGTGGTGGACCGACCACGAGTGAAACCGAATTGTTTTGTTTTGCTTAGTTAGGCTTAGAACTGAACCCGAATAAATGTGAGATTTTTATATCTGAAAACACAGATAAATTAACAACAATCTCCAAATTCAACTGTCTGGCCCCCAACATAAAAGTTTTGGACAAAACTTCTTTACGCCTCCTAGGGTCCCCGATTTTAGAAGATGGCTTTTCCACTTTTATCGAGGAAAAAATTCAAAATTTTGATCAGGTTATTGATATTCTATGTAATATCAGTATTCATTCAGCTTTCACTATTCTTCGTTTTTGTCTTTTCGTACCCAAATTTACACATGCCCTCCATTCAAGACAATTTTGGAAAAATGTAGAAATTTTGGGCAGACTAGACAACTTAATACAAAATTCTTTGTGTAAAATTTTAAATGTAAATATTAATGACCGGGCCTGGGCCCAAGCGTCTCTTCCAGTTCGCTTGGGCGGGCTAGGTATTCGCAGAGTCACAGATGTCAGTCTGCCAGCATTTCTGTCGTCGGTCCATAGCACCGAAGAATTAGTCAGGAAAATTTTGTCAAATACACTGATTGATTCCGAGGTGCGATGCAAGACCTGCCCTCACGCCTAGACTCACAGCGACTGTGGGATTCACCGCTCTGTAAATTGAGAATTAATACACTAATTGACACTTCTGTCAATATTTCAGAGCGTGCACGCCTACTAGCTGTTGGAGAATGGGAGTCAGGGTTATGGATCCAGGCGCTCCCATCGCCCAACATCGGTACAATGTTGGACGACACTACCTTCCGCATTGCCACTTGCCTTCGGCTGGGTACACCTTGTGTATCCCCGCATCATTGCACCTGTGGAGTAGCCGTCGATAATCTGGGACACCATGGCCTTTCTTGTAGCAGAAGCGCAGGTCGTATACCTCGGCACGCTATTCTAAACGACATAATTCGTAGGGCTCTTTCCACCGCAGGTCTTCCGGTCGTACGCGAACCAAATGGTTTAGCACGAAGCGATGGAACGAGACCGGACGGGATGTCGTTGCTACCGTGGAAGATGGGAAGGCCTTTGGTGTGGGACGCTACATGCGTTGACACCTTAGCACCTTCACACCTTCCAAGCACATCCGGATGTGCCGGCGCTGCTGCTGCATCGGCTGAAGGCTTTAAACGGCGTAAATATGCTAACCTAGCAGGTGATTACATATTTGAGCCGTTTGGGGTTGAGACACTGGGGTCATGGGGTCCGAGTGCTCGCCACCTTTATAGAGACATTGCTAAACGCCTAATCGATGCTTCTCAGGACCAGAAGGCTGGCTATTTTCTGGCCCAAAGAATTAGTATCGCCATCCAACGTGGCAACACAGCCAGCATTCTGGGAACCTTCCCAGTCGGCAATGACGCGGAGGATTTTTTAAACGATATTTTGTAATGTAAATATTTTTAGTCTATAATTATGTTTATTTTGTATATTGTAATTCTTATTGTAAATAAATTATATAATATCAATAACAATACAAAAACTTTCTTTCCAAAATCAAAAATAACAAACCTCATACTACAAAATAATCCGTGATTATTAACATTTGTGATATAGGCACTTATAAAAATTATTTTGTAGTATGGTCGATAAGAGGTTAGTTATTTTTGATTTTAGTAAAGAGACCATTTTATTATATATTGTTGATTGTTTATAATTTTGGCTTCGTTAATTATTATTATTATTATAAAAATATTGTTATTATGTTCAAATTAAAAAGGATCTACTTACATGAAGACATAAATGTCTTCATATAAGTAGATCCTTTTTAACTCAATCATCAACTGTGTGTCATAAATGACACACAGTTGATATCGCGTCATACACAATCAAAACTGATTATTGTATACTAAGCAGTTTGATTTGTAAGTTCAATCCCTTTCATAGATGCATCCAGTTAGTATTTCACTAATTACGAGGCGTACATATCGTCTTTTCTCCCCTTACCGGGGAAGATGGCACTGGATTTGTGTCATCTGGCCCGGTAAACATATCACCGGGCCAGATAAAACTTTTTTGTTCCATCTGGCCCGGTACCGGGCCAATTTACCGGGGCAGATGGGATACAGTCGAACGTGACTGCATACAAAATTTCAGCTCAATCGGCAAAGGAAATCTGCTTCAAAATTGAGTTGCAAGATTCCAGCCGAACAAACATACCTACATACAAACAAACATTGTAAGCTAATAAAAAGCTTGTAAAAATAGTAATCAAATTACCAAAATTCCCATTGATCGGAAGATTTTGGTAATAATCTTCAATTTTTATCTGAGTTTTTTATTTTAAAAACTCACTGTTTACAAAAAATCGGAAATTTAGACCTTTGACCTTGAATAACTTGGGATAGATGGTATCTACTTTTTATTTTCCTTATAATTGTACCTAAACCAAAAACTGTACCAAAATTCAGCTCTGTGTGAATTTTGGTGACTTGAAACTAAAGCTGACTGTGACATTAAGTTTTGTTTTTAAAAACCGACTATGTATAAAATTAACAGTGCGGGAGATAAAGATGAGTGATAGAAAGTATCCGTGAGTAGACGATAGTTCGGAGTACCACCAGGCCGGTTAACCAATGTTAAGGCGAAGCACACGAATTATTCAATCTCCAAAATAGAACTGCTGACATTGACATCGCGCATTAATTACTGCTATTTGAATACTTTTCACACAGCTCACATTTGTAATCGTCGTTCTTAACAAACTTTCGTTAAAATATTTCTATTACAAATAAAAAAAAATACTATTCCTTAAAGTTGTAAACAAATTAACGTTTCATTCGCTTTGATACACTTAATCAAAGCGAAAGAAACCATATGGTGGGTATCAAAAAAGTTGTTTATTGCTTTGCTTCTAATTTATTATTCGCTTCACGAAACAAATGTTTGCAGGAAGCAGTGTAGTGTGGGGCTCCACCCTTGGTACAAGCAGTACCAGGGTTAATAATTGAACAATGGATGATAATTTCGAATGAATTAATGGTGTAGGTCGGTGCTGCGGTGTCTTGGCCGAGAGCCCACTGCACCAATCCCCTTACTTTATGAACGATTCACACGCGATATCTGCTTCTGACTTTATTGGTTCGAACACTATTAATAAGGTTAATCTAACAACCTACTAAAGTAACAAAAAAGTATAACAAAATGGAAATTGAAGAAGAAACATTTAATTCTTAAATACATGTTTGGAGTCAATTTTTCGAGGCACATCTGTCATCATAATAGATATTCTCTTTAACAGCAACTAATCTGACATTCAGACATTGATATGAAGTATCTGCCTGCCAAATATTGAGAGGGACATGTGGCCTATTATTTTATTGGCAACGTGTCGCACGAACAGTGGAGGTGTGGATACCAGTACGAACATGTCGGACATCCGTATTATGTTATATATCACTAGCAGGCGCCGACGACTTCGATCGCACCTTGCATCCCCGTCTATCATTGTGGCTTTGCTTCTATTGGTCGTAGCGTGATATTATATTGTAGCTCTTACCCGATAAATGGACTATTCAACACAAAATTATAAAAAAATAATCCTAGCCAAAAGTTGCTTAAATTAGCGCTTTCAAACAAACAACCCCCTCAGCTTTATATTATTTAATTTGATCATCATCGCCAACAAGGTGATCAAAATTGTTTTATCTCCAATACCCTATTTTACCCGCAAACCAAGAAATACCTTTCACCATATTATAAGCAACATGCTCGTATTACCTACGATTTATGACTATGTCCTACTTCTGAACCTGTAGTTAACCGGCTCCATAACTTACAGGAGAATATTGGCGATTTATTGCAGTCGTTTATTTCTAAAGCTAGATAATAACCGTGTGCTGCAGCGGGACGACACTGTGGTTTAACACTGTAAAAGTTCAGGCAATATAACCACCCGTCTATTACGTGAGACCAATAAAACTTAGTAAATTTGGGCGTCTAAAAGTGAAAACATATGAGTAATATTATTATAATACCTAATGTCGGTTGTAGCTGTTGAATTGTATAAGTTGAGGTCACAGATTTTCAATTAGATATGGTTCCTTGGGCCTTCTAATGGCAATAAGTTTGGCCCTTATAACATGGAATTAACAATACTATTACATCTACCTACTCCATAAGAGGTATAAGTCGGGTTATGTGTATATTATACATACCTACGTACTTTTTTTTTTTCTTTTTTTTTTAATTCCGCGGCCCAAGGACGCGGCCGCTCTAACGTCCGTTGCCGGGCGTCCCTGGTTACTAGCAGAGGGTATGTCCAGTGGCGCCCGGCGGACTTTGACCACCCCTGTGGTCTCTGCGGGTGTTTGGTCGGGACGAGAATCCCGCGTCATTGGGGTCGGGTTTTATCCCGCGTCAGTGAGTGAATTTGGTTGCGTGCTATGGGGCAAAGGCCCCGCAGCACGCAACCCTTCTAGCCTGCTTCTGTAAGGACGGTGGGTGGCGATCCCGCCGTCCTCAGGCCCCGATCATGGAGGACGATAGTCTTGGGCGTAGTCGCGTAGTCTGGGGCGGCCTGGCCGCCGACTACGCAACTCGGCGGGGAGGGTACGCTCCCTCTCCCTCCCGGCCGCCTCCTTCGCGAGCATGACTTGCTCGCAGAAGGACACGGCCGCGTTCCACCTACTCCCGCTGGATACCATGGCTTGAAGCATGGTCCCCAGCGAGAGGGTATCCACGCCCAGACCCACTACGAGGTCCCGGCGCTGACTCGCCCACGCTGAGCACTCCACCAACGTGTGGAGTGCGGTGTCGTCGTCGGAAACCTCGCAGTGTTGACACCGGGGTGTGACCTCACGATGCATGCGAAACAGATAGCTACCGAAGCATCCATGCCCGGCAACCATCTGCGTCGCACGGTACGTGAGGTCACCATGCTGCCTCTGCAGCCAATCGTCCATGATCGGTCTCACCGCCGCGATGAAGATGGCACCCCCCTTGGGTTGCTCAAGTCGCACCCTCCATGACTCCATGAGATCCTGGCGGAGTTGGGACCGCTGGTCCTCGATTTCTCGAGACGCAGGCCTGTGGTCCCGCTCCAGCGCCTCCTTGCGCCATTGGAACAATGACGCAAGGGCTCTCGCTTCCAGGTCCCATGGAGGGGTCCCGGCTAGGAGACATGCAGCCTCTCCGGAGATCGTGCGGTACCCCCGTACGGTTCTGACGGCCAAGGTTCTAAGTGGTCTGTTTAACAGAGTCACGTTCCCCTTTACCGCCAACCTATCCGCCCATACGGGAGCCCCGTATAGGGCCATACTCCGCACGATCCCCAGGTACAGTCTCCTGCAGGAGGCGTTGGGTCCCTTTAGGTTGGGCATCAGTCGCGAAAGCGCGACCGATGCCTGCGTCACCTTGGGGACCAAACTTCGGAAATGTGGTCCGAAGTTCCATCGGCTATCAAGTACGATCACTAGGTACTTCATCGAGGGCTTGATGCCGATGCTAACGCCTCCCACATTTATGCTGGAACCTTCTGGTGGACCGTTCCGAGGTCTGTGAAAACACAGAACCTCGGACTTGTGCAAGGCCACCTCCAGTCCCAGCTGCCGTATCCGACCCACGACTCGAGCAACACCCGTCGTGACCTTGAGTGCTGCCTCCTGGTACGTTGCACCCCGCGCCGTGACGAGGGTATCGTCGGCGTAGCACGTTACGCCGACACCCCTAGGCAACGCACCCCGCAGTACCCAGTCGTAGCCGATGTTCCACAGAAGCGGCCCCAGGACCGACCCCTGCGGAACACCGCACGACACATCTCGCCGAGCTGGCCCGAGCCAGCTGGGGAAAGCTATGGCCCTCTCCGAGAGATAGGCCCCGACAATACGACGGAGGTAGAAAGGCGTTTCGTGATACACGAGCGCCTCCCTAACGCAGCTCCATGGCAAGGTGTTGAACGCGTTGGCGATGTCAAGAGACACCGCCACCACCACCTTGCCCTGCGAGACTGCTTCCTCCGTCAGGCTCTTCACGCGCATGATCGCGCTCACGGTGGAGCGTCCCCGACGGAAACCGAACTGGTTATCCGCCAGGTCTGGCCCCACACTCGTGAGATGCTCGACGAGGCGTTCCGCGATAATGCGCTCAAAGAGCTTACACACCTCGTCGAGCAACACGATCGGCCGGTATCCGGACGGTGAGTCCACCGGCCGCCCCGCCTTACGGATCAGGACCAGTTTCCCCGTCCTCCACACCTTGGGAAACTGGCCCCTTTCGAGGCATGCGCTAAAGAGCCCCATCAGTCGAGGCCCGAGTTCTTCGAGGGCAAGGACCCATGCACGGCGAGGAATGCCGTCGTGTCCGGGGGCAGTGATTTTCCGGCGTTTAAGCCGGAGTACTGCCGCACCTAGCTCCCCCACCCTGACTTCGGGTACGTCGTCTTCGCTGGTGCTATCCGCGTCGGGCAGAGACGGAGCCATGCGCGGAGGGACGTGCTCCTCCGCACTCGTCGGAAACAGGGAGCCCATGACCCGCTCCAGCTGCTGCGGCTGGAGACTCTGGGTCAGTGGGGGCGCCCTAGGTCGGAGTTTCTCCCTGACCTGTAGGTACGGGCGCCCCCATGGGTTCTGCTGCAGGGTCTCCAGGAGCTCCTCGCGGGCCGCCGTCTTGGCCCGCTTTATCGTCTCCTGGAGATTACCTTTAGCCTCCCTGTATGCCTGAAAAAGCTCCGCCTCTCGGGCTGCCGCGTCGTCTGGGCGGCGACGCCTCCGGCGAAACCTGGTGTACCGGCGGCGGGCGGAGATGCATGCTGCGCGCAGCTCTGCAATCTCCGGCGACCACCAGTACACCTGCTTCCTGGCCGGTCTGGGTGTAACCCTAGGCATCGCCGCATCACAGATTTGCGACATGGCTCTCCTGAACCACTCCGCCTCGGCATCCACATCGGCAGGCCGGTCCGGCGCTGGAATCCAGGCCTGCACGATGGATGCCTCCAGGAGAGCCTCCCGATCCAGATGGTGAAGTGCCCAACGCGGATCCGGGGGATTTGCCACCGGCTGTGGGAGGTCAGGTGGGGGGACGACATCGAACCGGATGTACCGATGATCCGAGTGCGTCTCCTCACCCTCCTCCACGCGCCAGCCTGTAATACGGCGGGCGAGGTCAGGGGATGCGAACGTTACGTCCACGATCGATTCCCCCCCCCGCCGCCAAAAGGTGGCGACATTCCCCCGGTTGAGGACCTCCAGACCACGTGTTCTGGTCCAGTCCTCAAGAAGCCTCCCCTTGTCCCTGATTTCCCGGGAGCCCCACGCCTCACTCCAGGCGTTGAAGTCTCCCAGGAGCAGGACAGGGCGAGGACGGCACGCAGCGAAGACGACGTCGAGCTCAGTGAGCCATAGCTCAAACTGAGACTCGTCAATGTTCGGCGAGATGTAGGTGGCCACGACTGCCAACCCATCATAGTCCGCCGCAACACACCCGCGGCCCCTTGCAATGATCGCAAGGCGCGAGTTGTCTGCGGCGGACCCCCCAAAGATACAACAGGCCGAGCCGTCCTCGTCCACCGGGCTTCCCGGGTGGACGTAGTACGGCTCGGCGACCACGGCCAAGTTTATGGACCACTGCCGGATGCTCTGGTACAGAAGATCCTGAGCAGCACGGCAGTGGTTCAAATTCACTTGCAGGATACGGATACGGGCGTCAGACATTAATTGACGTCCATAACCGCATCCCGCCGCGAAGCAACTGGCCGCGCAAGGGCGGCACCCCCACCGCTCTCAGCGGAAGGACGAGGTTTTGGCTTCGAGGCGGCGCAGGTTGTGCTGCCGACCCGGTGATCCGCGGTCTTGCCCTCCGCCTCGCATCTAAAGCAGCGAGGCGGGGCGTCACAGGCACTTGCCTTGTGACCGGGCCGGCTGCAGCGGAAGCACCGATCGCCCACGGTGACTTCCGCTGTACACTGCACTCCGACGTGCCCCACCACCATGCACCGGAAACATCTGGTTTCCCGGGCACGAAGGAGGTGCACCTGCGCCTTTAGGAAGCCCCCTACGAGGAGGCTTCGTCCGTCCGCCACTTTCAGTGCCGCCGCGACGGGGCACTGGACGACTGTCATCCCGTGACCAGTGGAGCCGAAGGAGATATCTGAAGTCTTCACCTGGTCACGGGGGCAGCCGCCCGCCTCCACGACGGCGGAGACAACTTCCTCCGTCGTGGCCGCGTCATCCAGACCCGTGATGCGCAATGCGGCGCATTTGGTGGGTCTGGTGACGCGGACGGCTTCTTCGTCCAGCGCGACCCTAAGCTGAGCCGCTAGGGCGTCAGCTTTAGGGCCGCTGGAGGCGCCGGAGACCTCGAGGAGGCGAGCCCCGGTGCGTGTCGTCTTGCACCGGAGCCCCCCTTGTATTTCGAGGGCCGAGAGGTTGACTGAGGACTTCACGGTCCTCAGTACATCGGCGTACCCCACCCCTTTCTCCACACCTACCGTCGTCTTGGCAGCCTTCGTCTTCCTCTTCTTGGCTCCCACTACTTCCCATCCCTCCCGTCTGGAGGGATGTAAGGAAGCAACGGGAGCGACGTTAGAGGAAGACGAGGCGGCAGGGGTGCTACTCTTCTTACCGCGCCCCTTGGCCTTCCGCGCCTGGGCCGCGGTCTCGGCCGGCATCCGGTTCGCTGAAGCGGACGTGGGCGGAGCGGGGCGGCGGACAGCGGGTGTGCCGCTTGGACCCGGAGCGGGAGCACCGCCGACAGCCGCCGCGTATGAAAACGCGGGACGCGCTAGCGGAGGGCGGTACGCCCGGTCCTCCAGGACCGCGAGGCGCCTCTCGATCGCCGTCAGGACCTGCACCGTAGTCGGTACAGGCTTCGGCGGCGAGCCGGGCGCCATGGTGGGCGCGGTCCTAGGCACCGTCTTCGGCGCTGGTCCAGCCGTCAGAGGAGGAGGCGGCATGGGACCTGGAGGTGCCTTGACCGCTTTGGTCAACTCAGCGACCTCCCGACGGAGATCTTCCATCTCCTTTCGGGAGGCAGTGAGCTCCACCTCCAGGCTCGCAACCTGCTTGCGGAGCTTCGCCTCCTCCTCAGTGACGCTCCGCTCGAGGAGCTTGTCGAGGGAGGATTGGGCTTCATCCACCAGTGAAGCCACAATCTTCTTCCTCCCCGACATGATTTACTCCCCCGCATGGCCGCGTTCATGCGGGAGAAAATACTCATTATCTCCCGCGCGGGCGGCACACCGATATCCCTGCGACTGCGCAGGGACGGCACAGATGACGGGGGTGGTGTTGGCGGGCGCTTTCTGTAGGCGTCGAGACGCGTGCGCACCGTCTTCACCGGCACCTCCTCCTCCGAATCGCTGGAGAGGAGGGACCCCCACCCAGAGCAACTAGTGCTCCGGTCGCGCGGCAGCCCCCCCTTCTCGAGGGTCCTCTTCTGCGAAGAAGAAGGGCCCTTACCCCTCACACTACTGGGAGCTGACCCATCGTCAGTCCCAGCAGCAACATTTCCTTGGGGCGTCGACGTCGCGCTGCAACTAGGCGGCGCGACGCGAGCCCCCAAATCAAAAGGCATCGAAGTCCGTTGTTCGCGCAATATGTCGTCGGCTGAGACTGCCCGGGGAAGGGCAGTGTCAGGACCGGGGGTCTCTTCAGGCTTCATAGTAAGCACAATTTCTTCTGTGTTGGCCACTCAAGTTTCGATTTCGACGTTCGGTCACCCAACTTGCCACTGCGTTACCGTGGTCAAGTTGGGGTCCAGGGCGGACGGCGAGGACGTAGTCTAATCTCTTGGGACCCCGCCCCATATACCTACGTACTATGTTTTATTGACACGACTGTATTGACTCTCAACTCTTTAAAATTAACACTCTATATTATCTCTGTGCGATCGTGTTCAATAGGCTCATACAGTTGGATGATTTAGGCCTACACTTATCCGTAAATCACGATGAAAGAAATGTTTTATCCTTCATAAACCTACATCCTTTTAGAGAATCATCCGTCATTATAACTTGTAATGTTATTATCGTGAACGAGATGACATAAACATATTTTGGGAAATTTTATAGGCTATTTAAGTGTTAAAAATGAAGTTTCGTCCTCTAGGTTAATTGGATAATGAACTGAACCTAAAAATCCAGTCTAACACTCTAGCTTTCATTTATAATACTGCACACATGATTATTACAGCCTTGACTTAACTAACAGCTCTCAATCGGAAGTGTTGGTGTTAAAAGATATTTCAACAACATAATTGAGTGGGACGTTAATAAAAAATAAAAATATTAACTTGTTACCATAAAGATGTGTTGATTGCAGCCAATCCAATAAACCCAGAAACTGAATTACTAGTTTCCGGTGTCATTGGCACATAACGTAATTTGATATATGTACAACGAATAAATCAATATAATTATTACACTCTCGTCACATATTTTATACGATAAATACCTACGATTCGCAAGTAGTCAATATGTTTGGACGCTTATTTCATTGGTGCCAAAGAAACATATAATCTGGTAATATTCCAGATTCTTTGTTAGAACTGTCGACAAAAATGTGTCGGCAGAAGTTGCCATATAAAAGAATAAAATAGATTCATGTGATGTAGATGTGGCGTAAACCGAAACGTATATCAATGAAGAAGTAAACCAATAATTTAGTTTAATGGTTGAAAACAACATGACGGGGAACAACGAAGCCACACCAATATCTTAGAGGTCCAAAGCAACTAATGAACAACAGACGAGGTCCAGTAAGCAGCAATAGCCTGCCATTTCAGAGAAACAGTATGTGACTATTAGCACAGTCAAAAGATCATGTTTTAGGTTTAGGTTTTCTTTATAATGTGCTATTAAGTAGTAACAGTTTCGAAACGTCGCGTAGTTTAAAAAATAAATAGAAACAAGCAATTCAATCCTTTAAAAAATGTTTTATTGTAAGATTCCAAGAATAATTAAATGAAATAATAACTGAATAATAACCGACACAGATGTTATCTGGGTCAATTCTGCAGCCATAGAAAATCTCGCCCATCAAGCCAATAACTGATGATGACATGACCTTATTATTATTAAGTTTGCAGATTATTTCTGGTGCACTGTCATCTGTCTTTCGTTCGAATAACACAGTAGCTATGTAGTCTGCAATCGGAACAACGACTGTAATATAGGGACTTACTTTTGTATCGCATACGATCAGCTGCGTGATGGATGTCATACTGCAGCAGTGAACATACGACACTATTTAGAATTTAAATAAAAGAAAGAGTTCTTGGAGTCATCGTATGTTAGTGTTAACAGAGGTATTTATTTAGATTGCTTACTGATTATTTCATTTTACGGCAAAGAAATTCAGTAACCGTTACTCGATCCTCAGGAAACTCTAATTTGGCCTTTAGTCATTAAATAATGAACACTAAGGATAGGGTTTTCCGTTTGGAATTGGGAACGAGTAAACTACCGTGAGTAAAGCTGCGGGCATCAGGTACTCTGAAATCTTATTTCAACAAAGCTCATTCAAAAGCTTAATCTTGATTCATTATAATAGCATCTGTCACTGTTTTGCAATATGTTGCCACAGTAAAGATTTTGGTTGTTACCATGGCATTTAGAATAGTGAATTTACAAGTTGTCCATGCCAGTATGAGCTGACCGACCGAGGGCAATATAATGACGTCGAAAGCATATGTGTGCCCCGCTGGCATTTTGCCAAAACCACTGAGACGGCATGTCATTGTCAATACTACAAGCGTCCCACTAGGCCAATGAGACATAGAATGTGAGACAATAAAAACAACGCCGTACTTGAAGTAATTTAGTATAATTATTGCTTCCGGTGTCACTAATCAACATTTTTATAGCCTCTTTATAATGTATTATACGTCAGTCGTGCATATTGATTGATTAATTAAGTTATACTTAATTAAAATAAGAGATAAATGTTGTCATAAAGTTAATACTATCAGGCGTTACTTTTCGGAAGTCCATAGTTAAATAAAATAAATCTAACTACTTTGCAATATTCCGCCACATGCAAATTACCCAACTCTCGTATTTATTCATGCCCAATGCGCCGAGCCATCGACATCTCCTGATGATGCCCCTGGTTGGGGGCGAAACACGTGTCGAGGTTTTTTATTATTTTTTGCACGATAACACAACTCTCATATTTATTCTATTTTCAAAATTATTTCTCTATTCTTTCGGCCTAAGTGGGTTTGGAGGGCGGACTTGTGCATGAATAAATACGAGAGTTGGGTAATTTGCATGTGGCGGAATATTGCAAAGTAGTTAGATTTATTTTATTTATAAATGTTGTCAACAAATGGACCGTTACTGATTTACATTGCGATAGCGAGCGATTATTATCTCTGTCCTTATCACTCGTACCCAGTACTAACGTAAGTTAGTCGACGAGAGCTGTCGTTGCGTATTTCGTGGTACAAGTAAACATTTAGAACCGTAGCTGTCAACAATTTGATGACAAAAGAGGTCAAGAATACGTCTGATTCGGACTCTTTCAATGAATCAGCCAGGTCTAATACAGACGACAGTGATCAGAATAGGGAATTTAACAAGTAAACATGTTTTAACCCACGAAGCTTTGTTTACATTTTTAATCTCGTGTTGGTGGCCTTATTTTAGATAATTCACTTTAATCTGTATTTGTATTGTAATTATCTGTATAATATATTCTACCGATAAGTGCAATAATATAACGCCCAAACGTTTTTGACAGAACCTCGCATATGTAGCCTATTTGACTTTTTTACGGTTATAGTGGAGTATGTAGAACAAAACCTAGCCCTGCTTGTCTGACTTCGTCTACCACAAGTTTTATTTCAAACCATAGTAACCCGTCTTCACTTCGGTTTCCAAGTCCATTCGAGTAGGTCAAATTATACTCCTCATGGTCTATTCTATCTACTTATACTAGCTAGATAGGCAATAAAGACTTATTATAATTTGAAAATTATATATGCAGTAGTTAATGTAATTAATTTTAAGCGTTTCAATAGCGACCTGAGTTTTTGACAAGTGCCAGTAATTTATAATAGTTTACACCCGTTTTATTGTGGTCCCATTATGTAGGAATTGTGATATTTACTGTGTTTAAAGACCACTTGTTGACCTCGGGAGTCGATGCTTTTGCTCCTGTAGCTGATAACAGAGCAAAACAACTCGCGGAAGTTGATTGGTACCAGTCAATATACCTGTCATGTCGCACGGTCATTGAGCTTGGCGCCGAGAACGACCACTCGCGCACCCTTCATGGCATTCTATTCACGCATCACCGACGACCCTGTGGTTTGATTTGAAGAAAATATCGAGATATATACTTAGTATAACAATACGTCAAAAATCGACACAGCAACCGACTTCAAACTACCGGAATGGGACCAAATAATAGTCGTAATGAGACTAAATTGGGGACCACTTAGGAAGTAGTTAGAGAAGTAGGCTATCAATTGAAAAATTTAATTTTGAAATCGGTATTCTTATATTTGTGACCCAGTCCAAAGATATGAGGTAACAAAGATAAAAAAACATACAGTCTGTTAAAAAATTATAAAGCTAACTAGGTCAAATTGAAAAAAATGTTTTTTGTGTTGAATTGATAGTTTATTTACCAAGGAACGTTAAGTATAGGCTGTATAGCAATACCTGGCAATACGCTACGAACGCATAGAAGGAAAACAATACTGAACAATGTTAAAAAAAAGAATTTCCCTTACCTATACGAAATAGAAGAAAGAAAGAAAAGCTATACACAGAAAGATACGATACAAATATTAGGTGAACCTATGAAATTGCCGTTTTGTATGAAAAAACACAACAAACTCTCATACCGAACAACGTTTCGTGTCCTGCACCTGGAGCTAGTTAGGAATAACTAGTTCTTCTGTGCGGGACTATCAACTAATCAAGCATTACCTTGACATTGGCGAAATCTTCTATGAGCATCGATGGAGCCACGTTTTTAAAAAAAGAAGAACTAAATGAATCGTTTGCGCATCAAATCGAAACCTTTCGATGTTGTAATATCAATTAATTAATATTTTATTTCGGTTTGTTTTTTCAGATAAACATATTCGACAATTCACTTTAGAGAAAATATGGAACAAGCAATCAGGAGCTATGCAAATGCTGCTTTCCCTGTTAGAAGTAAGTGTTCAACTTCAATTTTTAGTTTTTGTTTTTTACTTTTACCAAGCAAATTGTTAAAATGAATCCCCTTCTCTTCTGTTGAATATTTTGAATAACTACCTACATTCGTGTACTTAATGTGGTTATTCCAAGTATTAAACTGACCGCCGGGCGCCACTGGACATACCCTCTGCTAGTAACCAGAGACGCCCAGAAAAAAAAAGAAAAAAAGAAAAAAAAGTATTAAACTGAAATGTTTGTGTGTACGTATGTACTAAGTGTAGAATGTTAATGGCATTAATGCCCTCTAGTTTTAGCCGAGCTTGTGCCATGAGACAAAATTCTATATAAAAATACTTACTTGTATTTTAGGGTTCCGTACCCAAAAGGGTAAAACGGGAACCCTAGTACTAAGACTCCGCTCAGTCCGTCCGTCTGTCACCAGCCTGTATCTCATGAACCGTAATAGTTTGAGAGTAGAAATTTTCACAGATGGCGTATTTTTGTTGCCACTATATCATCAAATATCCTTTTTTATATAATAAAAACAGAAAATAATAAATATTAAAGGGGGATCCCATACAATAAAAGTGATTTTTTTGCCGTTTTGGTACGAAACCCTTTCAGCGCGAGTCCGACTTGCACTTGGCCGGTTTTATTTGTATATAGACATACTTACATTATACATAAACCACCCAGACTCCACTATAAACGTCTAGATCTAGAGTATTATAACTAGGAGCTGCTGTCGCTGCCGTGGTACTGCGCTGCAGCATATTGAGCGAAGCGACTATTTCTATTTAGGCATTTATTAATCTATAAGGAGCAGCTTTGTTCGAGACCGAATTTTTGATTTAGGACCCTCAAGAAAAGTTATTGACATATTTTTGGTCAATAACTTTTTTTGAGGGTCCTAAATCAAAAATTCGGTCTCGAACAAAACCTGCTCCTGAGAATACTTGATTTTTGAGTAAAAAAATCATGAAAATCGGTTGGGTAGTTGTCGAGAAACAATTTCACATCGAGTTGCATTGGAGTCACCTGATAAGGAGCTCAATAATTACTGCTAATTAATTTAAGTACAATTAGACTTTATTCAATACACAATAGATAGTTGTCACTGTCATATTATGACTAAATTGTTTTACGTTCCAGAACTCCAGGGATTCAGTTACTATAACATATATCACAGCTATATTGAGAGAAGCATTGTGTTTAAAACAAAGCAAAGGAAAAAAATGTTCAGGTACAATTATTATTGATAATACAGAATTTAATAATTAGGTGTTACATAAGATATTTATCTTCTTTCTTCTACAATCCTACAATCTTTATTTTACATTGGACACAATCAATAAATGGTAAAAATTGTCATTCATGACTTGAAATGAATGAACAAAGGGCACCCCCTTATCGCTAAAAAGCGATGTCTTCCAGCCAACGTTTGACTAGAAAGAAATAAAAAGCGCACGTATATTTCAGTATACGAAATATTTATAAAAATGTTTTTAAATATACAGTCTACATTTATTAAGTGTCATAAAATAGACTTCAAAAATTGACACAGCAACTGACTTCAAACTACCAAAATGGGACAAAATAGTTCTCGGAATGGGACCAAACTGATATGGGACCACTTGGGAAGTAGAAGCTTCCAATTTTAAAAATCATAATCGTTTCACCCAGTCCGAAGATAACATAAAAATACAGTCGATTTGAGAACCTCTTTTTTTGGAAGTCGGTTGAAAATTGTTTTTTTTTTTATTAAATTAGTCTCCAGTGAAACACCGAATAACAAGAAAAAAGACATAAAAAAGACTAGCAAGGAGATCCTACCAGCTGCAGTTGTTAACAAGGGTATGTTGGTATGTCTCGCTTGATTGATTGACTTTCTACTACACTAATAATCTTTGTAAATATTAAAAACTTGTAAATAGGTCAAAAAAAATCAATCTTCGGTCTAAACATCATGATAATCTTGCTATAAGAAACGGCGGAAAAGACAGTGTACATAGCATAACGGCCCACCAGTACCTACTCTCAACTGTGACTTTTTTCAGCTTTATATTTGGTTTTTACGGTAGGTAGTGAACTAATAATATCTGTAGATATTATAAAGTTGTAAATAAGTTGATATCTTCGGTCTATCTGACTCTTACGTCTTCGACATCATTCTATTTTACTAGTAGATACGCCTGAAAATACTACTCTGTATAAACCCTCTTCCTTCCGATCCCGAAAAACGCATCCCGGCCAGAGATGCCACTCCCACACAGTGGATAACATGTTCGCGAGAACCGAACGTTTTAAACGTTCGTTTCTCTGCCGAACGATAGTGGCATGTGCCCGTGTTTCCTCCCATATATAATCCTGAGTTCTTTAAGCGGAACGTGAAGAGGGACATCAGTAGGTCGCCAAGTTGAGGGCCACTCTCTATCTATCACAATCGATAGACGTCGTCACGACTTACCACCAGGCGGGCGGTGTCAATTTGGCGAACCCAATATAAAAAAAAAACACAAGTATATTTGGACCCATTGTCTGTTCCCTTTTAATTCCTTTTTTTGAAACCTATTCAAAACAATAGAGGTCCAAATGTTTTTAGGCATTTTATCTCATAAAGACCCTTGATCTATACTACTCTACATAGATAACCTCCTAATAGATTCCGCATGCAGGGCAACAAACGCGCGCCACTCATACTTGATTTCGCAAGCATGTAAAGCTATGCCTAAAATCACGACGTCAGTGACAACCAACTTCGCGACCTATGACCACGTGCGATTTTATAATTTAAAAAAATTGTTTTTGCGAGCATTTTACATTTTAAATGGCTTCCTGTTCCGTGAAATGGTATGGCAAGTCGGCGAAGACATCAAATTACCAAAAAGATGGCATTACATTTCACCGGTAAGTAAATTAGACATAAATGTAAATATAAAATTGACTAGGCACCGGAGTTCAATTTATTCTGGTTGGTAATAGAACATAAACACAAACCATTTAGAACCCGTTGATGTCTTTTTGAAATTACTCTTTCACTCATTAGCCAAATTATAATAGCTATCCTTTTCTAACAATACATTACAATAGCACTTGAATCGATAGTGATGGGATATCGGTATGATATAGTACGTCATCGATATTTTGCAGTATTATTGCCGTAGGTGCTTTAAAAGTAGTACCTATAAATAAGCAACATGTTGTCGCCCGCGACTGCGCCCGGTTGAATTTTGGTAAGCTGCGAATTATTTGCGACCAATTTGTGTGTTGGCATTATTATAATTTTTTTTCGCAGCTAATGTGATTTAGTATTAGCAATGTAACTGAGATATATATTATTTTATAGGTTTCCTGGATGCCCCGTGAGGAAAAAGAAATGGGTAGATGCAACATCTCGTGGGGAGTTGGTTTCCCACCAATAACAACGTAAAATATTAAGAAAGAAATTATAGTCCCGCCGATGACATTAGTTTTTGATATTTATTTATAAATTCTTTCTTAATATAAATTATATTACTTTACATCTATTGAATAAAAATATAAAATTTATAATGTATCATCATCAGAGATGGGGGGCTCGTGGCTTAGTGGTAGGTAGTAAGTAGGAACTGAGAGTTGATAATACCTGTCCCTCTTGATTAAGTCCTGATACCTATTCCTATAAAAATTATAATAATAAATAATATTTTTTATATTTTTAAATGTATTTGTGTTTTTTATAAATGTATTTAAAAATGTATATAATAAGAATATTAAGGAATAAACGATATAATAAAATTATAAAAATATAACTATAATATACCTGCGAGTATCAAAATTTTATCGACACATTTTCATCCCTATCCCATCTCTAGTATTCGGTGTATTCGAAGATTGACCTTGAAACAGCCAATCATAGCGCACTTACATGTTTCCGCGCGCCCCTCGCATTCTGCCAAAACAGGTGAACTCGGTAAGGAACAAAATTACAGTAATGCGGAATCTATTAGGAGGTTATCTATGTACTCTACATAGATAACCTCCACTACTACTATACATCACATTCTGTAGGCCAATCGCTACGTATAGTCTGGACAATTCGAGAAGTTTCCACATTAATTCGCCCTTGATCTTCATAATATTCAACCTTATACTTATATATATTACCTTATACTTATTCAACCTTATACCTTATACTTAGGTTGTGGGATGTGACAAAACCTCAATAAAATAGAGCCGATGTGCGAAGTTTAAGTCACTGTAAATAAACTAAATAAAACTCCGCATGTTAATAATAACATAAAACGTTATCGCCTAAATCGACACAGCAAAAAGTAGCCCACTATCTTAAACGTGATATTAAAACAAGTTATATTCAATTGTACTTAACTCGTAATTTGTTCAATTAAGGTATGCCTTTTTCGATGCATATTGATCCAGCATTTGGTAAATGCTTCTCAATCAAAATATTATTTACCAAATATCCAGTTGATCAACAACTTAGGCCTACTCACTGACATTTAAGAAGAACTCACTTACTTGACATTGTGCCATTTAACAAGCACAGCCTTGCTTTGATTTGTGCTTCAACTATTGTCATTTCACCAAGCCGGCAGCTTACGTTCAGTTTGGACAAATTAACATTTCGACGCTTGAAAGGCAAAATTGACTAAGCGACATTCTGGGCGATATTGAGTTATATATATCACTGAAATCAGAAAAAAATTCTGCGTCGATTGATCCTACTCTCGTACCGCTAAGATGGCTTTTGTTGTCGCTTGGTAATTTAAAAAAAGTCACATTTTCACTGATTTCGGCGACTAAGCGACAAACATTTTACCAATTTATGAATAACTTTCACTTGGTATGGTATTCGAATTTAACTTCTTACACTTAGTAATTTCTGCTTTGACTCAAATTAACGTGTTTATATGTATATTTAGTCATTTTTACCTTCTACTGTCTACGGTATGAATATTGCTTAAGAAATTTTACCTGGTTATATTTTCTTTTTATTCACCATTAAAGCCTTTTTACCTTACCGTAATTATGTACTTATTTTCATTTAGTATTTTTTTCCTAAGCGCAACGCACTAAAAACCCTTATATAGTAGTATTTGTCCTGCCTAAAATGAATATAATTTTGTCGTTTGGTACCATTTTACCTGCCGTTTTTTTAATACTTTTGTCATTTGGTTAACTATTTCTGATATGAAATTTGTATAAAACGTGTTTATTCCTGTAGCATTTATTTTATATTGTCGCTTATACGCGTTGTAACAAGTGTTTTTATGGCTGTTAGTCAATAAAATGTCGATTAGTGTTCATCGAACTGTCGCATGGTGACTCGTGTGCTCTCGCGTACTGCACATAGTAGGTACCTACTTCATCGCGTAGTGACTTATAGCTTGAGATGAGTAATCGAGAGTGCAAAGGGGCCCTTCTTACATCTATCGGGCCCCAGCGACCTCACCTGCTAGTGGCGCACTTGCTGATTAACGGACGAGGTTCGTAGGTTACGGTACCCATGTGGCGGCTTCGGCCCCTACGTGGATACCAGGTGGCACAACAGTGTTGGTCCAGGGGGGTACGGACAGCTGCACGGTGGCCCCCCAAGTAACCCAGCCCAGGCTGGGTTGCGATAGGGGTCCAGCAGCTGCACTGCCTGGCCTGGGGCGATGTATGGTGCGGCAGGCATGGGTCCAGTGGGGGCGAAACGGAGTCTAGTTTGGGTGGTGTGGGTCGATTCGCCGGCCAGAGAGACACTTAGCAATCACCCGCGACCACCCGCTACATAGTCATGGGGCCCGCCTGGGACCAACCACCCCAGGAGGCTGCCCCACATGTTGCTGATAATCCTGATGTGGGATCGCCGCTCCGGGTGGTAACCGGTGTGGGGTAGCGACGGCCTTGCATCAAGGGCTTTGGGAGCACTTTCATCCGGCGGGTCGGCTCCGACCTAACCACACGGTTCTAGACGAAGCTAGCCTCTGCACTTTGTCACTTACTACCAAACCGAATATCGTCCTATCTTCACGCTTCTCCATATCACCCTGACAGTGCAACAAATTAATAGACGGTACACAGCGGCCCCTAGAAACCCCACAAAGTTGACTTCGTTTGAGGTGGAGTTCGGGAATATCCGCGGACTCCATGCGAACCTTGATATCGTCCACCATCACCCAGAGACGGCACCGCCTTCTGTTATGTTCCTAACGGAGACACAGATACGCCGCCCTGACGACACGTCTTACCTCTGTTACCCGGGTTTTGTCATTGAGGAACAATTTCGCGACAAAGCCGGAGTGTGCGTGTTCGTTAGGGCGGTCGTTTGCTGCCACCGGTTGCGCTGTCTACAGAACCCCTCCTACACTGTCCTTTGGCTGCACGTGGATCATGGCTCTATGAGCCAAATCTACGTGTGCGTTTACTGCTCCCACACAGGGAACACTGGCTGACAACAAGGCTTTTCGAATACCGACCAAATGACTCAACGACTATGGCACTACTCGTCGGCACACTGGGACGGTCTCCACGATTACTTTGCGTCCGTCCCGTGGAGCCAGCGCTACTTTGTAGGGAAGGCGCCTTCGGATAGCGCTGCTGCCGTTTCTGGCGAGATCAGTCTAGGGATAGAATATTTTATGCCTTTCACTGATGTTGCCAGCATCCGCAAAGCTCGCGCCTGGTTCGGGCGAGAATGTGCCGAGGCTGTCCAGAAAAACAGTCGGCATATCGCGCCTGTTTTAGGGCTCGGGCGGCACGTGACCCGAACGTGGACCGCCTCTAAACAGCTTACAATAGGGCCACTAGGTTCAGCAAGAGGGCCTTCAAGAGAGCGGATGCCCAGCGCGTCGCGCTGCTTGGTCAGGAGCTCACATCCCATCCCACGGGCAGCCGTGGATACTGACAACTTGCAAAAGCCATCTAGATCGCCAGTCCAATTTGTCCAGGTCGTAGTCTAATTTTTGCCAACCCTCGCTGCCACCACTGCGTCATCCTGATGGATCACTGGCTCACAAAGCCCAAGAGAAGGCAGACATGCTTGCAGATCTCTTTGCGGCTAATTCCCGGGTCTACGACCGTGGCCTGCAGGCCCCCGCCATCGCCAACTGTGGCCACACTATGCCTGATATTGTTTCCGGGCAGTGCTGTCACTCGACACGCGGAAAGCCAGTGGCCCCTATTTTTTTAATTCCCAAGTCCCAAGGCCGCGGCCGCTCTAACGTCCGTTGCCGGGCATCTGTGGTTACAAGCAGGTATTTCCAGTGGCGCCTGGCGGACTTTGACCATCTCTGTGGTCTCTGCGGGGGTTTGATCGGGATGAGAATCCCGCGTCGTTGGGGTAGAGTTTTATCCCGCGTCAGTGAGTGAATCTGGTTGCGTGCTATGAGGCAAAGACCCCGCAGCACGCAACCCTTCTAGCCTGCTTCTGTAAGGACGGCGGGTGGCAATCCCGCCGTCCTCAGGCCCCGATCATGGAGGTCGATGGTCTTGATCGTAGATCTGTCTGCGGTGCCCTTGCCGCTGACTACGGAACTCGGTGGGGAGGGGTACGCTCCCTCTCAGCCGCCTCCTTCGCGAGCATGACTTGCTCGCAGAAGGATACTGCTGCGTTTCACCTACTCGCGCTGGAGACCATGGCTTGGAGCATGGTTTCCAGCGAGAGGATATCCACGTCCAGACCCACTACGAGGTCCCGGCGCTGATTCGCCCACGCTGAGCACTCCACCAACCAGAGTGCAGTGTCGTCGTCGGAAACCTCGCAGTGTTGACACCGGGGTGTGACCTCTCGATGGATGCGAAACAGATAGCTACCGAAGCATCCATGCCCGGTAACGATTTGCGTCTCACGATACGTGAGGTCACCATGCCTCCTCTGCAGCCACTCATCCATGATCAGACTCACCGCCGCGATAACGGTAGCTCCCCACTTTGGTTGCTCAAGTCGCAACTTCCAAGTCTCCATGAGATCCTGGCGGAGTTGGGACCGCTGGTCCTCGATTTCTCGAGTCGCAGGCCTGTTGTCCCTCTCCAGCGCCTCCTTGTGCCATTGAAACAATGACGGACAAGGGCTTTCGCTTCCAAGTCCCATGGAGCGGCCCCGGCTAGGAGATATGCAGCCTCTCCGGAGATCGTGCAGTCCCCCGTATGGTTTTGATTTCGTTTTGATTTTGTGTACTGAAACCTAAATTCATTGTTACTTGGTCAAAAAATCCTAAACTAACTGTATTTAATTTGTAATATAACTAAAATTGCCTTGCAGAAAAGTGTTTCTGTTTTCTATTTAAATAATGTTACCTAAATGACAAAACGTGCATTACTTCTGGATGCGTCATTTTACTTTAAACACAATCATAAAGTTATGGGATTTAGCTAACATTACTTGTTTGATTATGAAATTTCGTTGTCGGTAAGTAACTTTTACCCGTTAGTGATTTTGATAAAATTATTACTAACCGACACTATTTCTTTAACTATTGAAATAATCATTTTCTTTAAATTCCAGTTCATGAAGCCTTTAAAGTACATTTAAAATTCGTTGGAATAATGTCGTTGTGATTTATAGGCGATTTTTAACGAATTTTTTTTTCAAAAAAAAAAAACTCAGTATACTGTTTATATTCAGAGCAGTCTCTGGTGTAAAGTTGCCAATATGTCGCTTGGTCATTTTTGCCTTTCAAGCGTCGATTTGTATTTTGTCATGGATTTTATGACCTAGTAGTGTATAGGTATAAAGGAGGACCGGGCACACCTTGGATTCCTAACAGCTTTTAATGCAGCCGGTTTACTTGGAAGATTAGGATTTTAGTTAGGTAAACTCCCTTTCCACAGGTAGCCCTAGTATCCTTTCTATGCATATTTCCACCTACCTTCACCTGAAGTTTTAAGGAATTTGCTTCTAAAAGAACACCCTGATAAAAGAACCGTTTCATATAGTATAAAACCTTCGATATCTATTCAAAAATAATGAGTAGAGTACCTACTATTCTTGTCTATTTACTTCCATTCAAACATGAAATCCAACTAAAAATGCTTAACATTGCTCTAATTTAAACTGATCGCGCATGCGCCTACCCTTAATCATTCACAAACTAAATACACTCAATTATAAAATTTGATAAAAATCGATAACAGAATCAATAAAAAATTGTGAATGAGAAAATACAAAAGTGTCAAAATCGCCAATTTCAGCGAACAACAACGTGAGGCAGCAATGTGCACAATACTTCGTACTGATAACCGGCACGGAGGCGGTGATCCGCACTTTGATAGCTACGCACGATAAACGAGATGGCAATGTTGGCATCGAGCATTTGATCATGGACCTCGTGTGGATAATCGCCTCGGTCGCGCCGAGAGGTACGAATGAATCCTATATATGAGTACGCTTCATTCCAGCTAACAACATGTCTCGGCATCTATCTGCACAAGACTTCATAACGATAAAAGGCACACAAGTGATCGTACGCAGGGTCATCTACATATTTCATGAGAAAAAGGAACGTCAAAGTGGCAGTGACTTGATACTACAAGATCTACTCTGGATACTAGCACCAATTTGCTCTCGAGGTTAACGATACTATTATAACAATAACATTTATAAAGTATTTTGGTTCTGTGGTTTAAAATGTAGTACCCAGTTAACTTTACACACCATTGGTGCACCAATTACTTCAATATTTGCCTTACAAACTTCCGCAGCTCAGAGTTTTTGTTTATGTTCATATTTCTATTATTCTTTTAACTACATCTTTTTAGTTGACTTCAACTTTGATTGAATTTTCCGAATACTTCTTCTACCGTTTAGCTCTTTGAAATATTATTCATATTGTTGATCAGTAGCTATTTCTCGTGTTCCATTTACAGTTACTTATTTTCAGATCCAAAATTTGCTATTAAAGTAAGAATGCTCGGCTGTGTAAGGACGATGCATCTTATATTAAAAGGGCATTTTACAGACAACAAAGTGATATTCCCTTTACTTGTAATTATGAAACAACTGGCGAAAAATCGTAAGTCTATTTTTGTCAGTCTATATAATTTGTATGATTATGCCCAATCTATTGTCAATCGCTGTAGTTTGGAGAATGTCTTGTTCACTAACAAACTTAATTAAGCAATGTACGAGTGGTTATGCTCGAAATCATATTATCATATGGTGACTTAGAAACAATTATATTTGTGAGAATATTCTGGCAATCAAACGAGTTTGGAAACATTGTAATGGCAATTGATTACAGCTGTTGCTATTGTATTTATAAAGATTTAATAGCGGGTATTGATAGCCATATTGACTTTGTAACTTCCACATAAAAATCATTGTAGATGATAATATCTGCAGGTTGCTTTCTTGTCTGTATTTTAATTGTGATGTGTTAACTTTCAGCAGTGACAACCTCCATCTTAATTCGAGATGGTATAATCACAACATACGAACGTTTGCTAACTAGTCTTGGATTTATACCGACTGCAAGATTGCGGCTATGCCTTGATGCCATCGATTACTTTAGTAAAAATAGTTAAGTGAACGAATTTTATCCAGAAAGTAGTGTTCCAATGTAAAATTTTGATTAATTATTGTTGAATGACCTATTGTTCCATATTGTATGTTAATATCGATTGCACATTATGTCTAAGATGAGACAAAAACATTTATCACAGTCAACACCAAACAAATTCTAACATTATACACTCCTACACGCAACACTCACTACAATGGCAATGTCGCTAATGAATTTATTAGGTTTTGTTGTATTACAATTCTATGTTTGCATGTCAACATGTCATGTGTAATGCCTGTGTCAGTCGAAGCTCACGTCCGTAACTCACACAGAGGTGTGCTGCATGCAGATCGTGAAGACAAACCTCAGTAACGTGCTCCTCAGGGTGTTCGATCGATGGGATCGCTACGAAGGGCGCATGAGGCTCAAGATTGGCGCACACATACTTCAGACTCTACAGCACCTTTGTAATTTAAGTACGTATAAAAAATGAACGTGAACCGAAGTTTCTTATCAACGCTTTCTTAGCCCGTTGTAGTTGTTTCAATATAATATAGCTTACACCATGACATAAAGGCAATTCTGTTTCTCATTTATCACTAAAATTATGTATTAACATTGTTAAAATAACTCGATGTTTCGTTTTCTTAACTGTTACAAACCATTGAGAATATATGTCGCAGGTTTATGGTCAAAACAGGTTTTTGATCAAAAACTTAAACTAGTTCAGGTTTATGATCAAATTTAAACACCCAAACTGATCGACTGGTAGATTTGCTTGACGGGTGTAAAAAATAATGTTGTTTGATGGAGAAACGATCTTGGTAATGCCTATTTCGATGCCTATGTATTGATTAAATAATTACCTATGTGAAACATTGAAGTTTTTTGTAGGACTCTTTTAATTATCTATTTTCTAAATAGTTCTAAAGTTTTAAGAAATAAATAAAAAAATTTCTTAAGACTAAATGTGGACGAATGTACATTGGTCTCGTGTCAAAATCAATAAGCGTGTATAATACAACAAAAAATAAATTGTAGTCACCTAAGTATAAAATATGCTACAATTACGGCATTTTAGGAGGCGCCTGCACCATGCTCAAGCCACACCACACTTTTATCGTAAAGGTAATCAACTGTTTTATAATATGCTTTTTACAAAGGACCGATTCAGGCAATTTATTATAAAAGCGTATACCATCCCCCTTGAAAGAATGACTAACCTTGCTAAGTCGATAACACGGAGGGAGTAGTTTATTTTTATTATGTAGATTTCTGTCTGTAACGTCACTTACTTTAGTATAGCTAGATATATTTTTCCTGACATACAGTATGTTATCCAATATATATTGGGAAGCTACAGTTAAAACATTAATATCTTTAAATCGTTCCCTAAGAGAATCTCTCTTACTTAAACAATAAATTGCACGGACTGCCCTCTTTTGTAATATAAAAATTGTTTCTGTATCTAGTGCATTTCCCCAAAGTAGTATTCCATAGGACATCAAGCTATGGAAGTAACCAAAGTAGACTAGCCTAGCAGTGGCTACATCTGTCAACTTCCTAATCCGTCTCACAGCATATGCAGCATAGCTAAGCTTATTAGCTAATATGGTGATATGGTCACCCCATTGTAATTTAGAATCTATTGTTATTCCTAAAAAGGTAGTGTTATTTACAAATTCTAACCTTTGGCTACCCAGCACGACATGGACGTTTGCTTGTCTGACATTGGGCATTGTAAATTTAACGCATTTGGTCTTTTCTGCATTCATCAATAGGTTGTTTGTAGAAAACCAATTTGAAATATCATTTAAAGTATTATTAACATTATTCGCATCTGTACTATGCCGATTTACTTTGAATATAAGTGATGTATCATCCGCGAACATTACTATGCCAGCTTGTGCCTCGATCATGCAAGGCAAGTCATTAACATAAACCAAGAAGAGAAAAGTCCCTAGAATTGATCCCTGAGGTACGCCTATTTTTACGTTAGTTCCGTTTGACTTAACGTTGTTCACATGAACAGTCTGCAGCCTATCTGTCAGGTAAGATCCTAATAGTTCTAAGGATTTTTTGTCAAAACCATACCGACTTAACTTTAGCAAAAATGTCTGATGGTCAACACAATCAAATGCTTTAAACAGATCACAGAATACCCTAATGGCATCCTGCGATCCCTTCCATGCGTCGTAAATCAAGCTAACAAGGTTTACTCTCTAACAAAAAACATCAATAATTCTTGTAATTTTATAACCGTTTAAGAAATATGCGCGCGTCACCAAAATTGGCTCTCTAACTAGTCAGTCGCGTTGCGAGTTCAAATTTTATCATAAACATGAATTAGTTTAGGCATTTGATCAAAAACCTAAACTAGTTCAGGTTTATGATAAAATCAAGTTTATATTTGTCATCCACCGGCGTCCAAAAACCTAGGCTTTTGATCAAAAACCAGATTTTACCATAAACCTGCGACATGTAGATGAAGACGTCGATGAAGATATAGAACTTGTATTTATTTACTTCGTCGATACATGCTAACCAAACACTTGTCTGGTTTTGATTTTTTTTTGCATTTTATTTAAACATTTATGGATACATATATCTACCTGATGACATCATGTTGGTCTTATTTAATTTTGTGAATCAACCTTAATAAATTTAACAACCACAATGTTTAGAATAAGAATGTCTACTATAAGTAACAAAGAAAGTTTCAATTATGAAAACGGAATATGATAGATATATAGGCAACAAATAGAAAAGTTACAGGTGGTATAAACTTATTCTACAGCCTATAGATAAATACCTTAAAACTAAGAATACATTATATATAAAGTAAATATTCCTTATTTTTTGTTTTCATATTTTTCAGAGGCTGGTCGTCGGGCGCTCTGTACCAAGAAACACGTGCAAATTTTACATAGGTTCTGCTCACAGTGTCCTGATGAACCGGAGTTTGATAGTCTTTTAGCACGAGTTTGTTCAGTCATAACGTTGTGCTTAAAGCATCAATCATTACCTGTACCTGTTACTAGTCCAGCAACATTTAATCTGAACCCCATTCTTAAAGGTAAAATAAAATTTTACTGATTTTATAAACAGGTAAAATTTATATGATGTTGAAAATAGTCTTTAAAATCACTGAACCTGAGTATCTCTGAGTGCATGGCATTAGTTAGTCATTTTACATTAGTCGGTAATGAATGACTCATTACATAATATAAATATTTTACGACTGTTAAGTTTGGAATATTTGCTTCTAGGAACTAATGCCTCGTGGCCATGTCACGATGATGATGAAGAGGCAGCCAATTCTAAAACGGCTAATTCAGACTTCGAGGATGATGATGGGCCTTATGCTGATCTGGACGGATCGGAAGATTCCCAGGACAGTGACTACGATGAACGTGAAATGAAACCCGAACTTGAAAAAGAAGTAGAGAAGGACTTGCTTGGAAAAAATATAGAAAAAGATAGTTCTATGTGGTTTAATCCTTATGAGCGAGATTTAGATGACTTAAAAAAGTAAGAATATATCTATTACTCTAAAAACTAATAAAAAATTATTAGTTTTTGAAAATAAAAAATAACATTAGAAAGCTGAAGACTTTTGTGTTCTGAATTCATTTTAATAGATACGATTTCGGGACATAATCGAGCTGACTGCACCGGCCCAATGTAATGCCGAAAGGCCATCCCGCATTACCGAAATCGTAACTTTTAAGCTAAAAAGTTTGTTTGAAGCTCTAATCTCAGTAACGACTAGGTTGCATTGAATAAATCTGCATTATCCCTGAGTGCTATGGGTTTGAATCACGGTAATGGGTTCTTATGGGAATGAGAAAACCATTTTCCATAAATTAAACATCAACTGCGACATTTAATTGTTTGTTTCAGGTACTTTATTTACTTTAAGGAATTTGGTTCTTATAATAAACAAATTAGGGTAGTTAAGAGTCGCTCGAATTCTCGAGGATCTATATTGGAAGACTTTCTAGGTTCTCAAAATAACAATATGAAAACTGGACCATCTGCAGCGAATTTGTGTTTTAGCAGCGTTTTAAGCAATAATGATAGTGAAAACATTTCTGGAAGCCATATGCAATGTTATAAAATTCACGAGAGCTCTTGTAAGTAGCACACTGTTTGTGAAATCTTCATTGTCAATTTTCATCTACATGTGAATACCATGATGTTAGAACGTAGATGACGTTATGATTATGTGAAAATGTTTTGTGTATATTCTATCTCCCAAAAAACCGGTTTCTGGTCGTTAACTATTATTTATATTACTAACGGACGCCCGCGACTTCACAAAAACCTTCTTCGAGAACCACTCAATCCATTGGTGAAAACCCCATCAAAATCTGTTGCGTAGTTTAAAGTTTAAAGATCTACGCATACACACAGAACAGGCGACTTTGTTTTATACTGGGTTATGATTATGATAACCATATTTCACATAATTCACGTAGAAACACTGAAACTTTCATGATAATTACTTAATCAGTCAATAACACGTGTTGTTTAAGTAGGTACTTAAGCAACACGTCACTGGCCACCTCGGAAAATCAGCGCTGATCAACGTGACACCGCCTACGTCAGCATTAAGCTAAGAGGAGACCAATTTGCAGATGTGGCGTGCGACAGCACGCACCTGATCATTTTCTGTGTATACTTTTACTCTTGTCTTATTGTAGTTAGGTATAGCTTGTTAAGAGCCATTTCACAAAATGATTGCGCTTGAGTTTAGGTAAAATACTGTATAAGTGTTTATGTGTGCGTAACTACTCACTCAAACGTAACATAAACAGTGTAACGCGAGAGACGAGACGGACGAAGCAATCTTGAGTCGTAATGTGATTTTATATGAGATTTATGAATGTTATATATTTAATACGATTTAAATTTAAAAAAGTTGAATTGGTCTAGGCGGGAACGATATTTTATTTAGTCTAATGAAATTTTCAGGTTAGGTAAATAGAAAAACAAGAAGTTAGGTATGTAAAATAATATAATAACAATTAGGATAAAAACAATCACATATTATTGTCGATTAACAATAAAATACTCATTAATGCTTTATGAATAATTGGCGTAAAGTCATTGAATTTGCCTTTCTTGGGTCTATGATTTCGAATAATACGCAGTCTTGGTAAAATCGAGTCAATTTGGGTAGCATTTTCTCCTGCCAAAAAACGACGTCTTTCTGTACTCTTACTACTTTCAAGGAAAAATCAGGCCCAGTCCATACAGCAAATACACATATGTTGATGTCTGTGATGTTCCTTACGGAGACACAGATACGCCGCCCTGACTACACGTCTTACCTCAGTTACCCGGGTTATGTCATTGAGGAACAATTCCGCGACAAAGCCGGAGTGTGCGTGTTCGTTAGGGCGGATGTCTGCTTCCGCCGGTTGCGCTGTCTAGAGAACCCCTCCTACTCCGTCCTTTGGCTGCACGTGGATCATGGCTCTATGAGCCAGATCTACGTGTGCGTCTACCGCTCCCACACAGGGGACACTGGGACAACAAGGCTCTTCGAATACCTCAGCGAAATGGCTGACGATGCGCAGGTGCGGTTCCCGAACGCTGACCTGGTTTTCCTGGGGGACTTTAACGGTCATCACGTTGAGTGGCTGGGGTCCCTTAGGACCGATCATGCGGGACGATCCGCCCATGCATTCGCTCTCTCCCACGGGCTGACCCAGATGGTACAGGGGATCACCCGGATACCTGACAGGTCAGACCACATGCCCGCCTTGCTGGATCTACTGCTGACGAGTCGCCCAGCCGAGTACAGTTGTCGGTACGCGCCCCACTGGGCACTTCCGACCACTGTGTGGTGCACGCCAGCTTCCAAGTGCCACCGCCTGCTCGTGCTGAGCAAATGACTCGACGACTATGGCACTACTCGTCGGCAGACTGGAACGGTCTCCGCGATTACTTTGCGTCCGTCCCGTGGAGTCAACGCTGCTTTGTAGGGAAGGCGCCTTCGGATAGCGCTGCTGCCGTTGCTGGCGAGATCAGTCTAGGGATAGAATATTATATCCCTTTCACTGATGTCGCCAGCATCCGCAAAGCTCGCCCCTGGTTCGGGCGTGAATGTGCCGAGGCTGTCCAGAAAAAACAGTCGGCGTATCGCGCCTGGGTCAGGGCTCGGGCGGAACGTGACCCGAATGTGAACCGCCTCAAAGCAGCGTACAATAGGGCCACTAGGTCCAGCAAGAGGGCCTTCAAGAGAGCGGATGCCCAGCGCGTCGCGCGGCTTGGTCAGGAGCTCACATCCCACCCCACGGGTAGCCGTGGATACCGGCAACTGGCCAAAGCCGTACAGTCTAATTTTTGCCAACCCTCGCTGCCACCACAGCGTTTTCCTGATGGATCACTGGCTCACAAAGCCCAAGAGAAGGCGGACATGCTCGCAGACCTCTTTGCGGCTAATTCCCGCGTCGATGACCGTGGCCTGCAGCCCCCTGCCATCGCCAACTGTGGCCACACTATGCCTGATATTGTTATCAGGCAATGTGATGTACGGGCAGTGCTGCGGTCGCTCGACACGCGGAAAGCCAGTGGCCCTGACGGCATTCCGGCGGTGGTGTTACGAAAATGTGCTGCTGAGTTGTCTCCAGTATTAACGCGTCTGTACCACCTGTCATACTCTACAGGGCTCGTGCCGGAGGTCTGGAAAGAGGCGAACGTACAACCGATCCCCAAGAAAGGAGATCGCTCCGATCCAGGCAACTATCGACCCATAGCTGTCACCTCAGTCATTTGCAAGGTGCTTGAGCTCCTTATCAATAAGCAGCTCATGCGATACCTGGAGGATCACTCGCTAATCAATGATCGGCAATATGGCTTCAGGCCAAAACGATCAACGGGTGACCTCCTGGCATTCGTCACGCATGTATGGGGTGGGGCTATGGAAAAGTAAGGCGAGTCCTTGGCTATTAGCCTGGACATCGCCAAAGCTTTCGATAGGGTCTGGCATGCTTCGCTCTTTTCCAAGCTTCCGGCATATGGTCTACCTCCTCAACTGTGCAGCTGGAATGCCAGCTTTTTAAACGAGCGCCGAGTGCGGGTCCTCTGCGATGGCCAGGCTTCTCGCTTCTTGCAAGTGAATGCCGGGGTACCGCAGGGGTCCATACTATCACCAACTCTCTTTCTTCTGCATATTAATGATATGCTATCCCTCGGGAACATTCATTGCTATGCAGATGACAGCACACTGCACGGTAGTTACTCGGTTCGTCCGACAGCGGCGGCGGGGCGATCTGAGATTGAGGAGGAGAGATGACGACTCGTGGCTGATCTCGACCGTAACCTCGATAGTATCTCCCAATGGGGTGCCGAGAACTTGGTCGAGTTCAATGCACGCAAAACACAGGCGTGTGCATTTACAGCGAAAAAATCCCTTTACTTCCCCTACCCACTCTTCAGAATGCAACTTTACCAATGAAGGATCAAGACATCCTTGGCATAGACGTACGTCGAGAGCTCAATAACACTAAATACATTGAGAGATGTATTGGGCTAGCTTCGCGGAAACTAGGAATACTGAACAAGGTAAAGCGATTCTTTACACCGCACCAGAGGTGTCTGCTGTACAAAACGCAGATTAGACCCTGCGTCGAATACTGCTCTCACCTCTGGGACGGCTCCGCGAAGTATTTGCTGGACGCACTCGACGCTATGCAGCGACGCGCTGTTCGCATTATAGATTGTCCGGAGGTAACGGGAAGCCTTGAGCCGCTAGCCCAGCGCCGAACAATTGCTTCCTTGGCCGCGTTCTACCGTATTTACCACGGTGAGTGTTATGAAGAGCTCTTCAATCTGATCCCACCCTCTCCCTTCCGATCCCGAACAACGCGTGCCGGGCAGAGATGTCACTCTCGTACCGTGGAAACCGTCTTCGCGAGAAGTGAGCGTTTTAAACGTTCGTTTCTCTGCCGAACGATGGTGGCTTGGAACGCCCTGCCCGCGCACGTGTTTCCTACAACATATAACCCTGGGTTCTTTAAGCGAAGCGTGAAGAGGCACATTACTGGGTCGTCAAGTTGAGGGTCACTCTCTATAGTATTCCTGTGTACTGTGAGAGTTGCCCACAATCGCCAGACGTCGCCACAGCTTACCATCAGGCGGGTGGCGTCAATTTGTCGACCTAAATATAAAAAAAAAATTTGTATGTTTAATCAATAAATAATCAGTTACTATGTAAATAAATATTGTAAATAAAAATAAATAGATATTTACCTCACTTCTGTTGCTTTCTCTAAGGCTGCAGAATTATCACGTTTACTTTTTTTAACACAACGGTATACACAATCCTTGCGCCCCATTGCTAAAACTAATAAAACAAAAATATATATTTTTTCTACAAACAATGAAAATCATACAGTATACTTGATAATAAACCAAAATTTACCTTGTGAAAAAATACAAAGCAGATCAAAGCTATGTGGTCGCAGTACAATAATGGTTTCACTCTACGAATGCTCGATAATCGGGACGCGGGAAAAAATGACACAGGTCCTTCTCCAATGGGCGCTCGCGCCGTACTAAGCGGTGTCCACTTGTGTATCGTAATTTATTGTAATTTCGATTGAAGTTATATCAATATTTTGACAAAGTAAATGCAGGAATTTCCTATATTACTGCAGAAATCGGTTCTCTAATGAATGTAGTTTATTTTGGAATAATTTTATTTTTGTAATTACTGTGTATTTAAGCCAAAAATCACGATCAAATTGCGATGTTAAACTCAAAAATTGGCCGAATGGTTTATTTTTTTACTAAATAATTGTAATATAATTCAATCATCTGTTACATTAAATGACGATTAAAATATATATCCAATGCTTTATGTATTTTTTTAAACTCAATTAATAAGTATTTTTGATTGAAATACGACTCTGAAATCAACTCTGCGCCCGTTTTTCAATAAAATGCTTGTGGGAAATTGATTACTATAGATCAAATAAGTTATTTTTAGTAAATGTGTTACATTAAACGTCAACACGAAGGCTTGGCTCATTTTTTGCGCATATTCAATAACTTCTAGTTATTACAGACTATGGTAATTTAGGAGCTCAAAATATTAGAAATTCGTGCGAAAACGTGAAATGGCTCTTAACGCCACTTCTGTGTTTTTACGTAGGTAGTCTCCAATCCATCTCCAAATGAATCATGTGTGATAAGTATCATATTATTTTTTTTTAACAAAACATTTTTTACAGCTTTAACCTCTTGTTCGTCATTAAAAATTCACAAAGACATACCTAAGAGTAGCACATTTGCCTCCGTCTACAGTACAATATCATCAAGAGTTAAGAGTGTAATCCCATTCGTGAAAGTAGCCTACCCGGATATGATGGGTGGACAAAGTTTTAATCAACCAGAACCATTGCATAAAATGGAACGTAGCGCATGCAGGTAACTTTGCAGATATTATATTTAAAAGTGCCTAATGAAGTTAAACTAAAGCTCAAATATTAACCTTGTACAGATGCCACATCCTATACCAATTTGGGGAGTAGGCTATTCCCTTAGCAACTGTTATTGACGTAAATAAGCGATGTTTCGACACAACGTCGTAATTATCTGAAGACAAAGTAATTTACTGTTCCATTTTAATGTTCTCTATGGACCCTTAGTGGCTAAAGAATCAGAGCTATTAGTAATAAGCTTACGGGTGCCGGAAGACGATGACATGTTTCTTCGCCACAAACCCACCAGGCAAGGGTACAGTGACTGCGGCTGCCGATATTGAGTCGTGTTGATGCTCGTCTTAGCTAGATGGCGCCAGATGTATCTCGTATCGTCACAAACTGGCCACATAGATATGAGTCTAAGGAGACTTCGCCTCTTAATTTCTATACAATCCCACCTGCAAGTTGGGACATCTAATAATAACCGATTATAAATATCTGAAATGACACAGAACATCTACAATTCTCTACCGTTTTACAACCCGATTAATTTTGTCTCAAACTTTTAGAGTGAAACTACTTTCATGCGTTGATCGAGCTATAAATCCCGAATCATATATGAACGAGACTGTATTTGATTTGGACATGCTATGCAGTGCCACCACCTCCGATATTAGTTCACAGAAAAGGTAAAGTCAATAATATATCCTAGTTACTCTATACCTGTACAGTAATCTTTCTATTGTAAACCTATGTTAAACCTATTAAAGAATAGTCTATTATTAATAGTCGAGGTTCTACAATTTTCAGTAGAATGGATTTTCATTATATTATATTCGATACTGAATATCACAAATACGTAGGTACTTGCAATTGCCATCTCAAATGTCCTAGGATCGATCTTTGAATCGGGTCTAATATTACTACTAGCACAACTTTTCCCTAGTTTGAGACTAGATGGCATTCGTAATATTTACATTATCATATTTAACATTTGGATGCATTAATCAATAGTTAGCTTCATACAAATCCTATTAAATTTCCGACCTAATAATAGAACACATAACTTTTCAGCACGGAGAGTCTGCTTCTGTCCAACGCGGATGAACTAGAACTATCTAAAGGGAATAACTATAACTTCAATATTGAGCTTCGAATCCAGATTCGAGTCGGGGAATTTGAGAAAAGCTATTCAGGTACCTAATTGGTGATATTATGTTTACCTAGATAGTTTAGTACCGCCGGGCGCCACTGGAAATACCTTCTGCGTGTGAACAGAGACGCCCGGCACCGGACGTAAGAGCGGCAGGGGCCTTGGGCCGCGGAATTAAAAAAAAAAGATAGTTTAGTATCTTCCAGCATTGCATATTGATTTTGGGTTTCGCGTTGTGACAAAACAAACACCTATTCCCATGGAAAAAAGATTCCTATTTACTATTTAAGATTTTTTTTTTTATATTTGGTTCGCTAAAATTGACGCCGCCCGCCTGGTGGTAAGTCGTGACGACGCCTAGCGATTGTGGGCCACTCTCACAGCACACAATACTATAGAGAGTGGCTCTCAACTTGACGACCTACTGATGTGCCTCTTCCCGCTCCGCTTAAACAACCC